>CAJQZJ010000027.1:644916-737936 GCA_907164525.1 Lophiomys imhausi
TATTGCATTTTAGAAAATGAATACGAAATATTTTATCTATTTATACTTTTATAAATACTAAGTACCTGGCCCTTTACAAAATAAATTTGCTGGTCTCTGGTATAAATCATTCTCAGAAAAAGACTTTGTGACTCCATATGATGGTTAAAAAAATCTAACTAAAGAGTTTTGTGCATGGTAGACACTCAATATCACTGAACTGTAGATTTCTAACTCTCTCATCTTTTCCTTTGCTATGTTGTTCCTCAACCTATAATGTTTTCTACCCTTCTACCCAAAGATTGACCATACACCAGAATGAAACTCCAACCAAAGGAGATGTGTTGTTAGAACTACCCACAATCACTATTTTCCATAAGTCTACTCCATAACCATACTGAGACCTACAATGAAGAAGGGCTCTCCTACTGCCACACAACTGAAAATGATGAAGCAGGACATAAAGCCACCCTTTCTGTCTACCAATCTGGCCTTCTTTCTAATGTTTCAGGAGTTTTTCACATTTGCTATCTCCTCTAGGGAGGCTTCCTGCACTTGAGAGAAACAACCCCTTCCTGTACCTAAAGTAAACTTGGGATCCTATCCTTTACCTTAACGTCTTCCTTGACCAACTCTTCTTTTATGAAATGGTCTGCTTCCAAGACCTCTTCTGGGTACAGAAGACTGTCAGATCCTTTCACCAACTTTTACTTCTTCCTGAGCTCCATATTTCCATTCCAAGATATGTATTACCTCTGTCCCAATAGCTCATTATTCTACATCCTCCCCCCTGCAGCATTGTTCCCATCTCTATAAGTCAATCTCACAACTGTAGAATCTCTTCAATTTCTTTTTTTATCAAACCCTAAGTCCTTTCTGCGCTCCCTCTGCAGTGATTCTAATATCCATGCTACTGTTGCCTGGGACTCATTACCTCTTATCTGGATGCCCTCCAACCCATTCTTTGCACTTCTGCCAAATTAATCTTCCTAAAGTACATCTCAGTATTTATTTCAATCAGCAATAATTGTTCTTCGGGTAAACCTCATGAGTTATGAGATCTCTATTTTGCCAGCCTGGGTCATGTAATTCCCTTTCTCAAATATGCCCCAACGTCTCCAAAAATAAATGCAAATACTCTGTCCTAGCATTTATGACCCTGTATAGCTGGATCTCCATGACTTTTTCTATCTTATCTTCCTGAAATCCAAAAGAATATAACTTTTCCTTTGCACATCCTTTTACCTGTGCTGTGGCTCTATTGTCCTCTTCTTGGGAAATAATCCTTTAATTCCTCTTCTCCCTTGTTCAAATATTGTCAACCTGTCGTCTTTTGTTGCCCTGTTTCTTTATTCCTAATTCTATGAACCTCTTTGGTTCCTCCCATTTTTGAAAATATATATTCATCTTTAAATGTATTTTTAAAAAGATTAAATTTCACCTCTAAACCCTGATAAAATCCATCTTTGTGTGTCTCTATAAACATAAATAGTTCATAATAAAGCCAATTTCCTCCACTCTGATCATTTTTACCTACTGAACATTTCTCCCATTTCCTTTCTCTTATTGGTGCACTGCAACAGCATCTGAACAGATTACCTCTTTTCAATCTTGTCATTCTCTTTACCTCTTGAATTTAGCCTCTGTGCTACAACCAGAGTGATCTTTTGAAATGCAAATCTAGTTTTGAACCAATTACTTGTCAAAAGCACTCAAGGTTGTCCATTGTGTTCAGGATAAAATCCAAACTCCTTAACATGGTTGAACAGGTTTCATAGGATGTATTGTCTGTCTCTCCACCATCTATGCAAAAGCTTGCACTCTAAGTTACAGCCACTTTCAACTGCTTATACTTCTCCAACTCCAACATCACTTCTATTATCTGTTTGTCTTTTCACATCCCGTGCCTTCTCAAAATCATGACTGTTCCCTCCTTTGCTTTGCTTACTCTTGCTCAGCACTTCAGGATTTACCAATTCAAAGCCTTCCTTAGCCAGGACAGCCTTGAAATATATTGTCTTCTCATATAGACAACTCCACTGGTTTCCTTTATCAAGGACTATGACAGCATGCTTGTTTTTCTGTTTGCCCATGTAAGTTTTGGGCAAAATCTATATGATGATCATTCTTGTGTTTTCAACATGGCCATCCTAGTGCCTAGCAGATTACATCTTGGGCCCCTACTGTATTGCTACATGAGTTGAACATGTATGTGCCACTCAAGGAAAATGAGGGTCACTGGTTTGAAAAGTGGAAGCCAAGAATATCAGGGGTGTTGGGTTGCTAGGTACCCAAATACTTGAAAGTTGAGGTTGTGGATTCAGAAAAGGAAAGATATATGAATCAAAGATAAATCCAAAATTTCATATTAGGTGATATGACATTAATTTCAAACATACTAATATGAACTTATATTTACTGAGTAGTGAACATTGCAGTTGGCATATTGGTTTTGCAAGACAGGGCTTCTCTGTGTATCCCTGACTGTCCTGGACTCACTTAGTACACCAGGCAGACCTTGAACTCACAGAGATCTGTCTGCCTCTGCCTCCTGAGTGCTGGGATTCAAGGTGTGCACCATTACTACCTGGGTTATATTTGGTATATTAAAAGGAAGAGAAATAATTTAATTTTGGGGGTGTGGAGTTTAAACTGTGTAAGAAATCCAACTAGAAATTATAATAGTCACTTGTAACTGTGGTTCTAGGATATAGGAAAGAAGTTTGTACTCAGTAATTGTATGGGAAGTTATTAGAATAGATGGTAATTGAAGTCACTGAGATGAATGGGATTTCCCAGAAACAGAAATAAATAAACAAACAAACAAATAAATAAATAAATGGAAAAGATCTATGTACTTAATGCTTGGTGACATATATTTATTAGCTAAGCACAGGGAGAAGATTAATTAATATGAGGATAATTATTATACCCATATTCTGTCTATGCCAAGTACTGTTGTTGGAACTGAGGACACAGCACTGAGCAAACTAATCTTTCCTCACGTGGATCTGATCTTCTAATGGAGATGGATAAACAAATTATCACAGGGAAGCAAATATCTACTAACAGTGATAGTGCTATGAAGGAAAATGAAGAAATGTAAGAGCACAGAAATAGGTAAGATAGATATATGCTAGAGGCAACAGAGATAATACTTTAACTAAGTCAGGGACAGTCTGTCTGTGTGCGCATGTCTGCGTGTGTGTCTGTGTCTGTGTGTATACATGTACATGGAGGCCATAGGTTAAATTTGGATGCCTTTCTCTATTGTTCTCCACCTTATATTTTGAGATTGAGTCTCTCACTAAAGTCAGAGTTCACCAGTTGGTTAGATGGTCTGGCCAGAGAGCTTTAGGGATCCACTTGTTTCCACCTGCACACTAGGATTATAGACACTTGTCACCACACAGCTGACTTTTACATTGGTCCTAGTGATCTAAACTCAGGTCCTCATGCTTGCACCTTAGACACCTTACCAACTGAGCTATCTTCCCACTCCCATGTGAAGATTTGTAAATGATGAGAAAGATGCAGCTCTATGAAAATCTGAGGATAAGAGCATTACAAGGTAGAAGAATTTCAAGTATAAAGACCTTTAAATGTAGAAAAACATATCACCAAAACATAAAAAATAAAACAATAACAAGAAAAACAAAATTGAAACTGGAGTTTAGTAATCAAGCAAGTGAAACATGAAGAGAGTTGAAATTGAAGAGGTAATGAGAAACACACTTGCATAAGGACTTATAGGCTCTGGTAAGAATTCTAAATGTATTATGATTGGATGGGGATGTTGTTAAAGGATTCCAAACAGGACAGCAGGAAGAATGGCTTTCAACTTAGAAATGATCATTGTGGCTACTCTATGGAAACAGGGAGGGGGAGAGGGAGCAGCAAGACCTTAGGAGGTGAATTGCACCGATTCAGGTAGGAGATGGTGATGGGTTGACTTAATTTTAGTCACAGAGATGGCAAAAACTAGCAGGATTTAAGATTTGTTTCAGAAGACTTGCCAATGGGTAAAGTGTGAGTTAGATAGGGTTATGGCAGAGAACAAATAGCTATGGAATTAAAAAGTTCCTTAGTTTAGGCTTGAATACCTGGATGGTATCAGTTGCTAAGGGAGACAAGACTGGAGATTTTGGAAATAGGTTTTCAGGTGTGGGAAACAGTCAAACTAATTGTTTGCATTTTATGCATATTAAATTTGTTATGTCTACTTAGATATGCTAACATTAAGTAATAGAGATGTCTAGAGCTCAGCTCAGGAAGTGGGTCATAATTGACTATCCAAATTTTGGACTTATCTTTGATCACTGAAGAATTGAGACTAGATGATATCAGTAATGGATTAAACATAAAAGGCAAAGACCAGACATTATTGCTCATCCCTGACATAACTACATCCTTAGGCAGGTTGAAAAGAATAACAAAAAGCGTAAGTTGAACAGTGGCCAGTGAGGTGCTAGAAAAATCCTCAAAGCAGTATGCAATAGTTTTAGTGAGGAGACTGATTTAAAAGAACAAGGAAGAGCTCAGATGTGTCAAGTATTGGTGAGACACAAATTCTGAGAATTTCTTATTGATTTTGGCAGCATAGAGGTCATTAGCAACTTTGACAATGGAATTTGGAGTCAGAGGCCTAAGTGGATTGTTTTCTAAAATAAGGGGAGATAAAGAAATGGAGGATTAGCTTAAGGGGCAGTTGGAGGAAATATATTTAAAAATTATGTGTTAGTTATTAAAATTACTCATTTTATAAAGAGAGACATCTTTTAAATCACAAACATAAGATATCTAACTGCTAATGAGACTAATTTAGTAGAAGCTGATAAATTGGTGTTTTAGACAAGAAGAAATAATAGAAGTAAGGTCTTTGGGACTATTAGAACAGAAGTAGAAAAAAAACTGTGATAAAAATAAGCACAATTTACCTACTTCACGAAGAAGGCAAGGGAGGGTAAATTGGTGACATGGTGCTGAGAAAAGATAGAGTTCTTTATTCATTGCTTCTAGCTTTTAATTAAATATAATGAGAAACCATCAGCCAAGAGTGAGGGGGAGTAAAGAGGTTTTAAATGATAGGGGGAAAAGGGCAGTTAGACATGGAGGAAGAAAAGTAGAAGAAGTGATGTCATGCAAATATTGCAGTCAAGTTAGATGAATACTGAAAACTGTACTATTGAGTTGTGTAATTCAGAGGCTATTAGTGGGCTCTGGCAGAAAAGCTTTCATTAGCACATTGGAGGGGGGATGGTGTTCAGTTCCAATGAACTGAATTCATTTCAAAGTGAATGGGCTGGGTGTGTAGCTTAGTGCTATAGCACTTCCCTAATAGCCACAAAACTCCATCCCTAGCACCCTCTCCAAACAGAAAAGGGGGGGGTGGAAGGTGAAGAGTTGTACATGTAGACAATTTTTGTGCTATAGGGGGTGTTAGGCATGGGGTGTGGTTGGTGAACACTGTACCACTGAACTACAAACCAGCTCAATCCTTCCGGAAGTGGAAAGTGGCAGAGGTAATCTGCTAAGAGGAATCTATTTATATCATATATTAGACTTTGAATTTCCTGAGGAAGCATAACCTACTGAAGCCATATAGTCTTTCCATAGTAATTTGTCCAAGATATGACACTGCTGGTTTCCGACAAATGTTGAGTATGAGCTAGATAACTAAATTGACAAATTCTGTGCCCACATAGAGTCAACAGAATCTCTTAAGATGTCATATGAGACAACTGTCCTTTGTGCCTCCTTCAAGATAAGTGTTTAGAAAAAGATCTCGAAAGGTCATGTTCCTGTGTCGTTGAAGAGCAAAACAGTGGAGGTGACAAGACATAGTTCAAATATAATCTGGGGCCTCTAGTACCCACCTTCTCCCTAGAAAACATAAACAGCTGGAAAGCCTAACCCAAGAGCTGCAAGGAATTAGTTGGTCTTTCTCTGCAGAGAGTAGGAAATACTGATACCCACAAGTTGTACTGAGTTACAGTTCCCTCTCAGAGTAGCTTAACAACCACAATGGAAAGGAGAGAGGAGTGTGTATAATAGGCTTATAGCTGTATTTGAACGGTATAAATTTAGCAACAAATAGGAATTGCACGGAATGAGATCAGGGTAGATCGAATCACAGCTGGATGAAGTCAAGACAAAGGTTGTTTAAGCTAACTATCAGAGAAACTGAATCTTGACAGAAAAAAAAAAACTTTGGAAAGAAATACTGGAACTCTGCCACTGAGTCATTTTAATTATTAACAATTAGACAGGACAATGTCATTGAAAATAATGTAGCATAATACAAGGAGTGGTTTTGCTCTGTTCCCAGAGGGGTAGACTGGATGTGACCTAATAGCTTTTTCCTACACTAATTTGGCTGATTGTGTCAGAGAAAAAAAAATAACAGGTTGATCATTTTGTTTATTTTCCTTCTGTTGAGTGACTCACACTTAACCACAGGCATACCTAGAAAGGCTTTCTATTGATAGGAAGATAGCAGAATATATAATAGGAACCCAGTAGATTAAAAGGGACAACTCCCAAGAACTTGAAAAATTAGCCAGAGACAAGTAAGGCACTATAAAGTTCGAACATTGAGTTATTTGCCATCCATTTTCAGGATGTGACTCCAGTGTCTGGATGACAGCATTTGATGTTTGAATGAATAAATAAAAAGTTGATGAATTAATAAATGGCACCTTAGGAGAGAACACCTACGAATACCAATATAAAATGGCAGTGAACTGAGAGGTTAGACATGTTATCTTTATGAGTCACCTTCTGATTTCATTTTCAATGATTTCTTCAGAAGATAAAATTAAAGAATTTGGACAATGTACTTGGAATCCAGCATCTTGAGATGTATTAGCTCTTTCACCTCTATTTTTTTCCAGCTCATCTCCCCATATAAGTCAAACATTCTGTTTGCTTTATCACACTAAGAGAGAAAATTATGCTTTCCTCTTTAAAAAAAAAACCCACAGATATTGATATTTAAAACATATTAGCTTAATATTAAACAGTATCTGCAATCAATCTTAGAGTAATTTAAAATATTTATTTTATTTTTTGAGATTATAATGTAATTACATAATTTTCCCTTTCTTTTCTTATCCCCAAATCTTCCCAATACCCCTCCTTGCTCTCTTTCAAATCCATGGCCTCTTTTTTAAATTGACTGTTGTTATACGCATATACATATATGTATATAAACAGTACCAGGAATGGTGGTCTTCATCTTGTTTTTATCAGTCTGCCACAAATATAAATTAAATAAAGTGACAATGCTCTCCTGGCAGCATATTTTTTACTCTTGGAATTTGGGCAATAGCCTATACCAGCATCTGCCTCTTAGTGATTAACTGCCCTTCACACCATGTTGGCCACAGCTGATCAGCTAGCTGTTCCTCTAGCCTTGGCTGTTGGTGCTAACCAGTGGGAAAGTCCAAATTTATATGTTTGACTGCAGTGCTCTGAGATTTCCTCCTTGTGTTATTTTTGTCCTCCCCCACCGGACAGAATTTCTAGATGAAAAGAATAACTTCATTAAGGAAGTGACAGCACTAAGTATAAAAAGCTAGGTTTTTCTCTCTTTCCTTAAACAAGAGACATTTTCAGCATTTTCTCTTTTACATGTCTTCTCTTCCTTCCACTTTGGAGCTTTTAAAGCTACAGCTATGAGACACCACTTTAATTTAGATACAATAACTGGACTTAATTAATATCCCAGACCAGCTCACTTCCTTTAACAACAGTGTCCGACACATTTTTCCCCTCTGTACTGTTTTATTTTCCCAAAGGCTCATATCCCTTGCACAGAACAGAATGTTTTCAAAAACAGGCAGAAAGTTTTTTATCAGAGAGGTAAAGTGGAAATATCACAACTATAAAGATGGCTGCAGAAAATGTGGTGACCAATCATGAAGGCACTATAAAATCATCAATGGGTAGAAAAGCCATTCAAATGAAAGCTTTGGAAATGAATCAAGATTACTCAACCCAAAGAGGCAATGGTTTTGATCCTTAGAAAAAGTAGACACTTTCTCAAATGGTTTAACAAACACAAAGCAGAAACCTAGTGAATGTATTAGGTTAGACTCTTTTGCTTTGTGCTTGTGAGACCTCCTTTTTTAAGACTATGTAGTCTAGGCTCATCTTAAAGTCACAATCATCTTTCTCTCTCTTGTTATCTTGAGTGCTAAGATTCCAGAGTTGTTCTTTTATATTTGTTCTGTAAGACAGGAAGAAGTGATTTATGAGCTGCTTTTAAGTACTGAAAATAGAGAAAAAAAAGATATGCTCCTTTAGATTGCCAGGAATTGATTCCTGTGGCTTCCTCTATCCATCCATTTTTCCTCATCAACCATAAGGCCTCCTACCAGCCACTTTATTCTTGACAAATCTTTTCCTTGAAATTCATACCAGAAACACAATTAGTGATACATATGAGAGAAGTTTTGTCTTCCTTTTCTGTTAAAGACCAGAAGAAATAGCAACATTTGTAGCAGCAGAGATTTTTAGCCAGATCTTCTAGGGGACTTCTAAGTCACTTTCTGTAGTCAGTGATAATGCACTAAGGAAAGCTATGGAATTTTCTTTACTGGCTTCAGCAAATGATTTCCTCCCCAGGGAACTCTGACTGAGACAGAAGAGAACAGAGTTGGCAGCAATGGCAGAGAAATGAATTAACTACAGCCTTTTCATCTCTTCTTATTTAAGCCAAAGTTCTCTAGATGTTGATGCATTGAAGAAAATTCTTTCGTAAAGACTAACTGGCAAGCAGTCAGAAAAGAACTTTGGACTTTTCTGTATCAATTTATCAAATGTTTTGTCAGGGGGGGCAGGCAGACAGACAGACAGACACAGATAGAATATGCTCTTTTACATTTTTGTCCTTTGAATGTAGAATATAACTCACTAGCATATATTCAACTACCTGTATATTAATGTATCTTGCATTTACATCTCTAGCTCCAAACTCTTTTCTGAATACCAAAGATTTCCAGTTTTCTTACCATATTTTGTTTTTGTGTTTTTGAGATAGGGTTTCTCTGTGTAGCCCTGGTTGTCCTGGACTCACTTTGTAGACCAGGCTGGCCTTTAACTCACAGAGATCCGCCTGCCTCTGTCTCCCGAGTGCTGGGATTAAAGGTGTGTGCCACCACGCCCTCTTACCATATTTTTACATAGAAATTTCAAATACAGTATATCCTGACATTTCCCCCTCTCTTCCTTTCATGGTCTTTATCACGTCCAGTGGTCTTTTTCCTTAAAGTAGGGTGTCATAAAGCTTTTCAGTTTCTTCATTCTCTCAGCTACTTACTTCATCTTTATCACACCAATGATAAAATCTGGCTCACAGAACCTCTGCTATGTTTCCTTCTAAATTTCAGTTTGCTAGCTTCTTTCAACATCATAACCATGCACCCAGAGCTATGTCCTCTCAGGACTCTGCCATTGCTGATGCTATTCTGTCTGCTTAGAATGTTCTCCTACCCTTCCTTTGACTAGTAAAATCTCTTCTGTGTTAATGGTCCACCATTTATCAGCAGTCATCATTCCCACAGGACAGAAAATAATTTTCCTTTGTGTTCTTATTGCATAGCTATGAGTTTGGGCATCCTTCTGCCCTGCCAAATTGTGAGCTCCTTGAAGGCAGGGAATGCACTTTCACCATCTTTGAAATCCCAGCACCAAACATATCATAGTCCATGGCAAGTATTACTGAAATAATGAATTATGTAATTTAAAATCCACATTTATCAATTACATTAATGAATCTTGATATTTGGTTTCAAGTCTAAGGGCTATTTTATCTTATTTTTCTAAAAACTTTATAGTTTTACACTTACATAAAATCTCTGATCTATTTTGAATGTGTGTGTGTGTGCATGTACATAATCATGAGTCTTGAGATTTGTCTCTAGATGTATAATTGTATAATTGTTACAGCACTGTTTCCCAAAAAGGCTGCTTTCCCTCCATTGAATAGCCTTGTTTTAAGATTTCTTATCATTTTTTATGTTTATTTATTCATTTTACATCCTGATCATAGCCTCTTTCCTCTCCTCCTTTGGGTCCCACCCTCCTGCCTCCTTCCCCCATCCCTTTTCCCTTTCTCACATCCACTTGCATCAGAACTGAGCGCTTCTTCTTCCATTGAGGCCATGTACCGCAGTCTCATTAGGGGAAAGTGGTCTAAAAGCAGGCATGCGTGTGCACGCAAGCACGTGTGCACACACACACACACACACAATAATGATGATGATGATAATGTGGGTCCTCTAGCAAGTGCAGTGGGGCTGTCTCTGACATGGACTCTGATGCTATGCTCCTGCAGATGTCTATGGAGAGGAGAAGAGGGGCACCCTGGAGCTGTAGTTATATAGGCAGTTGGGAGCTGATCATAATGTTACTGGAAACTGAACTTGGGTCCTCTGGAAGAGCAGCAAGAACCATCTTTCCAGCCCCAATTTAATTGATTTTGCAACTTTCTCAGAAATAAGTTTGGTAACTAAGGGATCTATTTGTGGTGTTTCTGTTGGTTCCATTTGTGGAAGAGTATATAACTCTCCAGCAATAGCACTCAGCCTTGATTACGAGAATATAATTCTTAAAATCTGGTAGATGGCCTCAAGACCCAGCTATACCACTTCTGGGAACACACCCAAATGACTCCTCACAGAATCACAAGGACGTTTCCTCATCTATGTTCATAGCAGCCTTATTTGTAATAGCTAGAAACTGGAAACAACCCAGATGTCCCTCAACCAAAGAATGGATACAAAAACCTGTGGTACATCTACACAATGGAATACTACTCAACCAGAACGAAATCATGCAATTCGCTTCCAAATGGATGGAACTAGAAAAGCTCATCCTGAGTGAGCTAACCCAGACCCAGCAGGAGGCACATGGCATCTATTCACTTATAACTGGATTTTAGCTATATAGTACAGGATAACTATCCTACAACCAACAGACTGAAAGGAACAGGAACATAGACTTTGTTAGCTGTTAGAGGGACACTTTGCCCAAGTAGAGCTGCCATGTAGGCCCCCAGTGTAAGAGAAAGCTCTTAGCCCTCATGTGTCTGATGAAACAAGGGGGGCTGATATGTGGAGGCACCCCACACCGCAGGAGTAGGATAGGTGGCAGAGGGGGTAGAGGGTAAGAGGGTGAGACAAGGAGGGGTGGAGGGAGCTAACTGTGATGGAGATGTAACTTAAATTAATAAATAAACATTTAAATTTTAAAAATCTGGTAGATGGACTCTCCAAAACTACTGATGAAATTTCAGTACAAATTTCAGTAAATATGTTCAGAAATTTGAGGATAATTGCATTTTTTTTACTACACTGAAACTTCTACTCCAGGAACACAGTGTCTCTCCATTTACTTGGATCTGTGTTCAATATTTCATCAGTTCAATATTTCATCAAACTTGTAGGTTTCAGCATGCACATCCTATACATTTATGTTAGATTTATATCTAAGCATTTTACTTTTGGCACCAAAACTAAATAAATTTTAAATTTGTTTCTGCATGTCTGATGTTAGTTCTCAAACTATGATTACTTTTTGAATGTTGAGTCTGTATACTTTGACCTAAGATCCCTTGAGATATTTAACACATCCTCTGTAAATAGGAACAATTTTTTTCCTGTCTTGTTTGTGTTTCATCATTTTTAAATTTTCCCAATTGTGTCTTTATACATTCCAGTGGTATGTTGAAGAAGAGTGGGTTGAATGGCTATCTTTCCCTTGTTTCTGATCTTAAAAGCAAAGCAGCCAGCCTTTTATTAAGTATCCTGTTAGTGGCAGGGTTTATATACATCTTTTTTATTATGTAATGAAACCCTATCTTTTGTTTTTCAGGTTACTATTTTAATTATTTCACTTATTTTGAGATTATAATATCCCCTTTTCTTTCCCTCTTCTAAACTATCTTTGCTATTTGTCAAATTCATAGTCTTTCTTCCCTTTAGTTGTTGTCTCCTACATATATAGGTATATGTATATATATATTCCTGAATATATAAGTACAACCTGATCAGTCTGTATAATATTGCTTGTAGTTAGCAAACAAGGTAACAGGTTTTCTTGTGGCATTTTTGTATATGCTTGGTTTGGATTTAGTCTTCCCTCTCTCCCACATCTCCTTTAACCAGCCCCTCCCCGCCAACTTCTACTTGTCTTCTTCCTGTCATCGTCTTCCAGTATTCATGCTACATGTATTACAGTTACCTCTCCACTCTTCTTCCTTAAAGTATCTTCCCACCCCCTCTCCCCAGCTCTTGGGCCCCTTTACATTTCTGCTGTATTCCTTGTTTGATGAAGGTTGTTGTAAATAGATGTTGAATTTTATCAAATGCATTTTAGTTCATGAATACACTAGGCCCTTTGAGTTTTCTATAGTCTATTGATACAGCATAGGATACTGACTGATTTTTAAATATTTAGCTGGTTTTGCATCACAAGAATAAGTTTTTCCTGATCACATATAATTCTCTTTGTACACTAAAGAACGCTATTCCATAATATTTTCATAAGGATTTTGCATCATTAATTATTCATAAAGTCTAAGGCTTTTGTTTTTAGTATATTTGTGTCTAGTTTTCACATATAGACAGTTATCACTTCATAAGATGAATTGGGAAGGGTTCTTTTCCTGTTCCATTACTTCACAAGATGAATTGGGAAGAGTTCTTTTCCTGTTCATTTTCCAGAAGGATTGTATATATATATATAACTGGGGCTAATTTTTTTAGGTATTTCACATTCTTTCTCTCTGATTTTTATTTTTATTTTAGACAGAGTATTAATATATAGTACAAGATGACCTGAAACTTGCTGCTAGCCCAGGTTGGACTCAAATTCACACTTCTGCCTCTGGCTACTGTAATTTTTGGTTTCATGTTTCATTGATTTTTACTATTATTTTTTGTTTTCACCCTTCTACTTGCATTAGTTTAGCCTTTTCTTTTTTCCTAACAGAGTAATCCATGATAATAAATTTCCCTAAAGTATTGCTTCAACTGTGTCTCACAAATTTTAATCTGCTCTATTATTATTTTCACTTAGTTGATGTAACGTGATTGCTTTGGAAAGTGCTACTTTGACTCATATATTTCTTTTGATATGTTGTTTAGTTTCTAGTTGTTATTATTGCTAGTTTCTAGTTGAATTTCATTGTGGAAGGAAAATGTACTTATGTATGATTTAAATTTTTTTAAAAAGTGTTGATTTATATAATGGAACAAGATATAGTATATTGCAGTATATGTCTCATGAGTACTTGAAAACAATCTGCATTCTTTTGTTATGTAATGTTTCTTATAAATCTCAATTAGATTTTGTTGGTGAATGGTATGATCAAATCCTGTTTCTTTACTTATTTTAATCTTTTCTCTGTCCATTCTTCATAGATGGGCACATAAATCTCTAAGCACTGTGTAACTGTGGATTGATATGTTTCTCCTTTGTGTTCTATTTCTCTTAATGCAGTTATCTAAGACTAGCAACCAATGAAAATAATGTTCTTCTGGAATATGAGCTAATGGAGAACATAAATTATATTAGCAACCAAAAGCATTAAAATAAAAAATAACTCTCCATTTTTACAAAGATGTTAACAATCACTATTTTAAGTGCAGCCTTTTTAGGTAGCATATTCAACTTATTCAACTATCTTAACAACAATTTTTTAGCATTTATTTATTAATTCAATCACAGCCCCTTCTTTCCTCCCCTCCTGGACCCACCCTACCACTCCCTTCACCTTCTCCCATCTATCCTTCATACCAGCCCTCCTAACTTCATCAGTTACATGAATGCTAAGAGCTTCCTCTTGCTCTGGGGCCCAACATGGAAGCTCAGTTAGGTTAAAGGTGTCCCACCAATAGGTAACAAAGTTCATGACTGAGACTGCCCCCCTCACTTGCTAAGGGAACTGTATGACGACCAAGTTGGCTATCATCCATCTATGTTTGTATAGAGGAGTCTAGGTGTAGTCTAAGCTTCTTTCTTCTTCTTTTTTTTTTTTTTTTTTTTTGGTTAACCTTTCAGTCTCTATAAGCCTGTAGGGGCCTAGATTGTATGGTTCTGTTGATCTTCATGTGTTGATCTTGACCCTCTCTGGGTCTCTCTATTCCTCATCCCTCTCATATATAGGGCTCCCAGAGCTCATCCTAATGTTTGACCTTATCTCTCAGCCTTTGTTTTGATCTGCTGCTGGGTGGAATTTCTCATAGGATAGTTATGTTCCTGTTCCTTTGGGTCTGTTGATTATAGGATGGTTATCCTGTACTAAATGTCTAAAATCCAGTTATAAGTGAATACATACCATGTGTATCTTTCTGAGTCTGGGTTAGCTCACTCAGAATGAGCTTTTCTAGTTCCATCCATTTGGTTGCAAATTGCATGATTTCATTGTTTCTGATAGCTTAGTAGTATTCCATTGTGTAAATGTACCATAGTTTTTTGTTTGTTTTATCCATTCTTTGATTGAAAAGCATCTGGGTTGTTTCTAGCTTCTAGCTATTATGAGTAAAGGTACTATGAACATAGTTGAGCTGGTGTCCTTGTAGTTTGGTGAAGAATCTTTTGGATATATGGCCAGGATTGGTATGGCTGTGTCTTGAGGTAGACCTATTCCCAGTTTTCTGAGATATTGCCAGACTGATTTCCAAAGTGGCTGTACCAGTTTGCTCTCCCACCAGGAATGGAGGAGGGTTCCCCTTTCTCCACATCCTCACCAGCATGTGCTGTCATTTGAGTTTTTGATCTTAGCTATTCTGATAGGTGTGAGATGGAATCTCAGAGTCATTTTAATTTGCATTTCCATGATGAGTAAGGATGTTGAGCCTTTCTTCAAGTGTCTCTCAGCCATTAGAGATTCCTCTTTTTTAACAACAATATTTGTTGTTGTTGTTTTCAAGATAGGGTTTCTCTGCGTAGCCTTGGCTCCTGGAACTCATTCTGTAGACCAGGCTGACCTTGCACTCAGAAATCCCCTCCTGCCTCTGCCTCCACAGTGCTGGGATCAAAGGCATTGTGCCCTCATTACCCAGCTTAACTCAATCCCATTTTTTCTAGTTCCACTTCTTTTTTTTTAAACAATATCCTCTTTATCTCTTTATTTGGGTTTCTTTTTTTTGTTTGTTTGTTTTGTTTTTTCGAGACAGGGTTTCTCTGTGTAACCCTGGCTGTCCTGGACTCACTTTGTAGACCAGGCTGGCCTCAAACTCACAAAGATCCGCCTGCCTCTGCTTCCTGAGTGCTGGGATTATAGTTCCACTTCTTAAAATATATGTAGTTACATTTTTTTGGTAAGATTTTGGGGGTGAACTGACACTATTGTTGTGCTTCATAGGCATCATAGCTGGACATCATTAGTATTTTTAAGTATTTCTTTTCATATAGATTTTTAGTGGCTGATATGTATGTGTGTAATAAATACATACCATTTATTGATTTGTTGATGTTATTTTACAATGTTGTCTAAGGTATAATGTATATATTGTCATGTTGTTTCTTCCTGATACCCAGGAATTTGTGGTCATTTCCTTTCTGTTTAGAGAACTTTTAACCATTATTTTTAGAATCAGTTTTCCAGTAGTTAACTCTCAGCACTTCTTCATCCATGAATGTCTTTTGTCAAATACAGAAAGTTTCAGCTATTAGTATGTGTGTGTAGCCATTATTTTTAAGAACATTTTTCAGCCCTCTCCTCCCTTTCTCTCCTTCCAGTTGAGTGATATGACTGTTAGCTCTTTCATGACAGTCCCAAAGATTCCTGAGGCTGTGTTCATTTTGTAGTCGATTTTCTTTCTGTTGTTCATACTGGGTAATTCCTAATGCTATCTTAACATTCAATTGATTCTTTTTTGTTGCCTCTGAAACTGCTTCTGAGAATATGTGGGGACTTTTATTTTTATGTTCTAAAATTTTCATTTGATGGTTCTTTACATTTATATGCTTTTACAAGACATGCCACATGTTAGCTGAGATGTACTTACTTCTCATTCATTTCATGAATGCCTGTAATTATTCAGTAAAGTATCTTTATGATGGATGTTTTCTGCCATACACTTCTCAAGGTCTTACCTTTAGTGTTGGTATCTATTATCTTTTTGTTGTTGTTGTTCAATTTAATTATCTTCCTGATTCATAGCATGGTGAATGATTTTCCATTGAAATGCACACTTCAGAGAATTCTGTTAGAAATACAATTGCATTTGAACGTTCTGATTTAGCTGGTTTCCTCTGATACCACCATCTCAGAGAACAGGGCTGATGCCACATATAGGCAGAAGTCCAGGCTCTCCACTTGACCTCTATTTTTTTAATGTTTATTTGTTACTTCAGGTTACATCTCCATCACAGTGCCCTCTTTCCACCCCTCCCAGTCCCACCCTCCCAACCTTAACCCCTACCCCTTCCATTCCATTCCTCTGGAGTGGAGTGTCCCTACATTTCAGTCCCCCACCCCAGTTCAGCAGTCATATGAGGGCCAAGAGCCACCTAATACACTGGGGGCCTGCAAGGCAGCACCACCAGGGCAAAGTGTCTCATTGTTAGGAAACAAAGTCTATGTTCATGTTCCCTTTGGTGCATTGGTTGTAGTATAGTTATCCTGTAATATATGGCTAAAATCTGATTATAAGTGAATAGATGCCATGTTCTTCCTTCTGAGTCTGGGTTAGCTCACTCAGGATAAGCTTCTCTAGTTCCATCCATTTGGCTGCAAATTGCATGATTTTGTTGTTTCTGATGGCTGAGTATGTAGATAGATGTACCACAGATTTTTTATCCATTCCTCGGTTGAGGGACATCTGGGTTGTTTCCAGTTTCTAGCTATTACAAATAAGACTGCTATGAACATAGATGAGGAGATGTCCTTGTGGTTTGGTGAGGAATCATTTGGATGTGATATGGCTGGGTCTTCAGGTAGAGCTATTGCAAGTTTTCTAAGATATTGCCAGACTGATTTCCATAGTGGTTGTACAAGCTTGCACTTCCACCAGCAATGGAAGAGTGTTCCTCTTTCTCCACAACCTTGCCAGCATGTGCTGTCATTTGAGTTTTTAATCTTAGCCATTCTGACAGGTATGAGATGGAATCTTAGAGTCATCTTGAGTTGCATTTCTCTGATGATTGAGGATGCTAAGCATTTCTTCAAGCGTCTCTCAGCCATTAGCGATTCCTCCTTTGTGAATTCTCTGTTTAGCTCTGTTCCCCATTTTTTGATTGGATTATTTGGTTTCTTGGCATTTAATTTCTTGAATTCTTTGTAAATTTTGGATATTAGTCCTCTGCACTTGACCTCTATTAATACCCAAGGAAAGGGGTTCTTTGTTCCTCCCCAAACTTCTGCTCAAACATCCCTTGCTGCTTTCTGTGTGCCTTCCTCTGATACCACCTCACCAGCGAGAAGGACAGGTCCTTTACTCTTTACATGTTAAGGCAGATAACCCCATTTTCTGGAATGCTCATTGATTCTGTGGGTAGATGAAAGCTTGTTACCACCTAATCTGTATGGAAGTCCTGATTCTTTATATAGTTTGTATTTCCAATGCCTGGGTAGTGGGTGGGATGAGGATAGGATTACATAAGCTAGAGTGAAAATGTAGGCTTCTCATTCAGTCATTGTTAACATGAATGAGGACAGAGCTACAGACTTCCTGTGGTGTTTAGCCAGAGTAGATTAGATATTTTCTACTATTTCTTGCTAAGATTCTCATCTTTTAGGTAATGGAAATGGATGTGTGTTAGGAGTGATTTTTGTCTGTGCCCACTATTGTACTCCACAGAGCAAAAAAAGAAACCCAGGGAATCTGACGCTGTGCTATGCCCTAACATTCAATCTTTCTTAAGTGGTCTCTCTACTTTGTATAGTAAAAATCATCTTCATTACATTAAGACCCTTCAAATTAGATTTCTTGGTTTGGTTTTTACAGTGTGATTTGAATTTTTACAATGAGTCTGGATAATGAGTTTTCTATTTAAAATACTATTCTTTTGTCAGGTATATGTTTGCAAATATTTTATCTTGATGAATGGTATCAGAGAAAGTCAGATAAGAGTCTTTTAATGGTTGTTTTACTTATTAAAAAAAAAACAGGAAAAATTTCATCTCCATTTTCCCAGAGTAGGATTCTTGATAATATTGTAGTGCTACCCCTTAAGAATTTTATGTATTATTTCCATATATCTTTTATAAATTCAGAAGTTAAATGAAAATTCTCATTACGAAATCTTGTCTTCTGATCATGGAGCCTGCATGGGTCTGACCTTGGTCCTCTGCATATATGTTATGGTTGTGTGGCTTGACATTCTTGTGGGATACCTAACCGTGGAAGCTAGGGCTCTCTCTCACTCTTTTGCCTGCTTTTGTGACCATTTTCTTCCTACTGGGTTATCTTGTCCAGTCTTAATAGGGAAGGTGCCTAGTCTTATTGTAATTTATTATGCCATGTTTGGTTGACATCCCTGGGAGGCCTGCTCTTTTCTGAAGGGAATGGAGGAAGAGTGGAGTTAGGGTTGGGGAGAGTGACTACGAGAGGAAGAGGGAGGGAAAACTGTACTTGATCAGTATGTCAAATATGAGAGAAGGATAAATTTAAAAAGAAAAAAAGAAACTATGTCTTCATTAAAATAGCTAAATGAGCCAAACCTTAAATATTGAAAGTATCATTTCCACCCCCTCCACACTACATGGTAGAAGCATATAACCCCTAAAGATGTTGAGTATGCCTCCTTATAATTTCATAGCTTCTTTAAACCTAAACCTTAAACTTAGGTTCTGATGAGCTTGCCAACTCTGGATCTTAGAGCAAGTGTCAGGATCCCTTTGGGGAATTTGTCTCTGAGCTACTAGCTTTTTGAACTTCAGGCCAGTTTCTATTTTGAGTGAAAGCTACAATCTAGCAAGAGTGCATTGATTGCTTTCCAGCTAATCAAAGGGAAAGCATTAGTTGGCTCTTCTGGCATCTCTCTGCAGCTAAAAATGATTATGTCTCTGGCGCCTAATGCAGCAATATATTCTTAATATATTCTTTCCCCCTTTTTCTGTGATGAGTATGCAGAATAGTTTTCAATTTTCCTAAGTATAAAGTTAATGCATATCTTTGAATGGTCTTTGAGAAGTTACATAGGGTAAGTTGCTTCTTTTTTTTTTTTTTTCCCCTCTAGGGAAAGAACAGAAAAATCAACCTCCCTTCTCATTATCTCAGTCATAAGAATGATTCATTTAACTCTAGCAGAGATTCTTTATATGAGATTGTCCCTCTGTGCTTCAAGAAGAGACTTCCCCAAAACCCCTAAGACTGTTGGAGAGAACAGACCACTTTGAAAACAAATTTACAGAGTAGTTTTGATGAGTGCATGTTATAGGAGATTAAGAAATTTTCATTTGTAGTCTCTCTCCATCTTGCCTCCCTCCATCCATTTCCCCTATCTCTTTCTCTTTCTCCCTCACTTCCCCTATCCTGCCTGTTCTAGTTAGGCTTCCTATTGCTGTGATGAAACACCATGACCAAAAGCAAGTTGAGGAGAAAGGGGTTTATTTATTTGGCTTACACTTCCACATTAGAATCTATCACTGACTACAGGAGGTCAGGACAGGAACTCAAGCAGGGCAGAATCCTCTAGGCAGCAGAGGATGCAGAAGTCATGGGGTGCTGCTCAGCCTACTTTCTTAAACCCAGGACCACCACCGCCTAGGGATGGCACCACCCACAATGAGATGTGCCTTCTCCCATCAATCACTAATTAAGAAACTGCCCTACAGTCTTGTCTACAGCTTGCTTTTATGGAAGCATTTTCTCAGTTAAGGCTCCCTCTTCTCTGGTGACTCTAGCTTGTGCCACGTTAACATAAAGCTAGCCAGCACATTGCCACTGCCCCTCTCATTTTCTGTGTATATGCGATTCTTGTTACCTTGTCTTTTCTGAAAAAGTTAAAGGTTAAATAAAGGAAGGATTAAGGATGAGTAGGAGAACATATTCATGAAGCGATAGGGAGAATGAATGATCTTTTACATATGATTCAGAAGGGTCATTATAATGAATCTTCCAGAGCAGGAAGGGTTTACAAGGAGCCCCCTTTGTGCAACAGTAAACATCCATCACAAAAATTTGTGTGTCATATAAACAGTGACATTGGCCATTAGCTTGTCACAGCTGGACTAAGAAAGTAGCTTTGTATTACCTGTGTATTATATCCAAGTATAGGAAAAATTTACTTTGCTAGAGACCTTGTCAGATGATAGAACACAATAATGAAGCTTAAGCAGGGCTCAGAATGGATGTCACTTGTCTAAGACCAAGTAGCTAGTAATTATTAGAGCTGAGCTTCAAATCTAATACCTCTGTGTGAACAACCATTTCTTCCCCACTATATACACATTGCTGAAATTCCAGTTTCCAAGACTACCATAATTCTGTAACTCCTTGAAATAATGCTATATCAGTCCAGAACCAACAGTTGGTTTGAAGGTGTTAAGAATTTTGTCCTTAAACGTTTGAATGTAGAATGAAAGTTTTTTTTTTCAAGGACCTTTCCCATGTAATTTTAAGGAGGATTAGCCAGAATTCAGATCACTTTAGATTTAATAAACTCTCTGTAAATGTTAGCTCTATCCCTCTATTCTCCTCCTGCTATGGATCAGTTACACTGTTAGTACCTTGTAGCTCTGAAGTGCATCATGTTTTTTAATTGTCATGCCTGTCTTTTGAGGGATAGGGATGAATCCCCATCACCACCACCCCCACTACCACCACCCTAGCTTTACAGATGAGATTCATTCCAAGGGAATGAATGAGGTGATATGTCCACTCCCTTACAGCCAAATGTTCTGTTCATAGCTGGTATGTTCTCTGGAGCCTCGTAAGTTGGTCCTTAACCTCTGGCTCAGTAATATTTTCAAAAACTTAAATTGAATATTTTGCTGAGTTCTTCAGAAATCTGTGTATCAATTTACAAATCCTTTGGCTGTGCATGCATTTTCATTTTCCTCACCCTGCAAAGGTTATCCTCAGCAGTAAGCTTGAATAAGCCCAGAGTGAAAGTGTAAATTAGTCTGAGATGATAATTGATTCCTTGCATGTTATTCAGGCTTTTGTTTTGTTTTTGTTTGTTTGTTTGTTTGTTTGTTTTTTGTCTTGACCTGAAATGCCCTCTAGTCTCCACAGAAGAAATGAACTGAGTTAATTGTCTTTTGGATGGGGTTAGAGTTAAGGTTCTAGGCAAGGGGTTAATTAATGGCTGAACCTGTATGGTGGCTGCTGCTTACATAATAAGCATCTGTTAGGTGAAGGCATTTCCTTTTTCTGACCAGAGGCTAAGACAGCCTCAGTCAGTAGCAAAATGTTCTTTCTTATATTCCGCACTCCTGTTGTATCTTTGGGATGTGCTCTGTTTAATAATATGCACATTACTAGATGCTGAAGAGATGCTTTTTAATCTAGTCCTTTTCTCCCAGTAGATTTAGATTGCCTCCAAAGAATTGTTTGTGTAGTTGTGTATATTTTAGACCAAGTATCACTGGAAAAATTGACATTTCATCATTTGTGGGTTATTACTTTGGTGGAACAAAATCTCCCTTAAGTGATGACATATCTACTATGTATCATAAAATATTAATTCACACTATATGTGCATGTTTTAATTTCAGGTATCTTTAATAGGGAAATGTATTCCAGTAGATTGGTTTGCAGAGTTTCTAAATAAATCATCATAAATGCTAATAAAGGAAAACATCTAAATTTTGCATATTTGAGAGTCAATTACATGTTGATTAACCTTATGTACTTTTGTCATGATTCTTCCTATTATCATTTTCCATGGATGTCAAACAATTCATTTTGGAACACAATATTCAAAATTTATAATTATGAGTGTTAATACAGCACCCTACAGCATCTTATCCCTTTGTTTATTTCAGGAACTAAACTTAAGATGAAAGTATGTTTATTGCTTACCTATATTCTCAATTTGAGTCTTTCTATTAAATATATAAAAATAATGTTCATTATTCAACTAATAACAGTGGAGATCCTGTTTTTAAAAGTAAAAGTGAGTGAAAGAAACCTGTGTTTTGTGGACTAGAGCAATGGACTTGGGTATAGGTAGTGAATGGAAATAGAAATACTAGGAAAATCTTTATAAACATCACATAGCTTTGCCTTAATGGCAGTTAAAAGCAATGCTTCTCATCTGACAGGTATCTGGGAAGCAATAAATTGCCACTTCATGAAAAAGTGATAGACCAGTACCTATATACCTATAGACCAGTACCTATATACTGAGCATATATACCATATTGCATTTGTAATTAAAAACAAAGCAAATGTATTTCAAAAATAAATTCGTAAAGATCTTTTTATGAAGTTCTCATCACACAATTTCTATTTATGTCATTTTTGAGTACTTATCATGTATTTTAAAGTGTGGTGGGAAACAGTTAGGAACAGTATTTCCTATGCTATATTCTAGTTAAGAGATAAAATATATATAGCAAAGATGACTATGAGGGAAATGAGAAAGGGTGGTAGGAGTGAATAATCAGAATGAGTTATATCTAATAACAGGGGCTCGAAAGATACCTTAGTTGCTAAGTGCACTTACTACTCTTCCAGAGTTCAGTCCCCAGCTTTAACTCCAGTTCCAGGGGACCCAATGTCTCTAACCTCCTCAGACATCCAGACACTAACATTCATGTGTATGTGTGTCAAGAAAAAAAAAAGAAAATTTCAAAGAACAAAAATGGTAAATAAACAAAATAGCTAAACCAAGAAGTTGATGATTATTGAGATGAATAATACCTATATTGAGGGGTTTTGAAAATTAGAGGAAGACAACAGTGCTATATTTGTTGAAAAAGAGAAGGATGTTGGCTTGAAGGTTTTTGTAAATCTGTAAGATAGAATGGAGAGTAATCTGGGTTTAGGAATACTAAGGAGGTCAAGCTCATGTAAATTTAGGGAGAAGTGACAAATAAATTTGAACAGTTTATAGGAGACTCACAGAAACAAGTTTTCCTTAGTTGGCAGAAGAAAGCCACTCTAGGATTGTGAGTTGGGGAGTAAGAATGAAATTGGCACTCTTAGAATATTGGAATGAGTTTGATGCAATGTAGGCAGGTCATGTATCATGATTGCTTATACAGAGAAAGGAATAGTGACTAATGCAGTGGGGAGGATGAATTGATAAGGGGAGATGCCTTATATCCACCACCTGGTGACTAATTCAGTGTAGGTACTGAGGAAAAAGAGCAATGAAGAATGGTCTCAGAGTTTTAGTCAGATCTTTAAGAGTTTAAAACAAACAAACAAACAAAAACATAACATTGGAAGGTGTAAGTTTGGTATCTACTTTTGTTTGGTTTTTAGTTTTAGTTTGTGGTTTAGCTATTTTGTTTATTTACTATTTTTGTTCTTTGAAATTTTCTTTTTTTTTTCTTGACACACATACACATGAATGTTAGTGTCTGGATGTCTGAGGAGGTTAGAGGCATTGGGTCCCCTGGAACTGGAGTTAAAGATGGGAACTGAACTCTGGAAGAGCAGAAAGTGCACATACATACATACATACATACATACATACATACATACATACATATATATATATATATATATGAATGGATGGATGAATAGAGAGATTCAACTAGAAACAATGAGAAATAAATAGAAGTGTTTTAGTGGTTTGTTGAGAGACTAGAACTAAAGATTTCCTCCACCCACAGACTGCTATTACTACGATAATCTGAATCCCACTTAAATATGTGCAGATGGTCCTTTCATTCTTAAAATACAGTCTGCCCTTAAAATTTCATATTCTTCCAACTAGTAATGCCTTTTCCTTCGCAATGAAACCTCAACACTCAAAAAATGTTCTTAGATTTATTGTCTCTATTTTCTTACTTCCTGTTTTCTCATTACCCCTGATCACACTCTTACACTGCAACACCAGTCTCTATATTGTGAGTTCCGAGATGAATGCATGTCTATTTGATTGATAAAAGACATCAAGGATTACCTTTCTTTGTTTTCCAATGAGTATTTTTTCATCAGTATGGTAAAGTAGGGGGAGGAACTTTACCACTTATGTACATTGGAACTGTGACCAAATCATCTATCAATGGGATGACGTTCAGAAAGTTACTTAATCACAGTTTTTTATCAATAAAATGAAGATGATCTGCCTTGTACAATTATACAATAAATGACATAGCAGTAAACCATTTAAAAACAGCACTTGATAAATAATTAGTTTCTTAATTGCAACAATGGATACTTTTGAATACTTCTTTCTGGAAATTTCTCCCATTTAATTATCAAAGGAATTGTTCTTGTTTCCCTCCTATTTATCTTGAACCTTTTTTTCCTTTAATTTGTCTCTAAGCCACTGCATACCCCAAAGTAATGACCCTGAAGCTTAAGTGTAACTTACATTCCACCAGAGGATTATGAAATATATATTTTTACTCTTTTCTCCAGAATTTTTAATTCATAGGATTCAATAAGTTCTCACGCAATGATGATGTTGCTGATCTGACAACAGAACCTCATCCACAGACCCAGTCTCAATCTATGAACTTATATGACTGTAGACTCCCAGTCGTTATGATTTTCAATCGCATGATGTTCTCCAAGACATCACTATCAAGCATGTCCTACCTGATTAAAATCCTTAAGCATGTATATGAGATTTGTCAGGAACAGTGTAGAGTGAAAAAGAATAATAATGGATAACAGGACCAGTCTTGTTGAAATACATCATAAAACTCTAATAATTAAAATACTTTGGTACTGGTATGTAAAGAAACAGATTAATCGGCCATAATTAAGTCTGGAAATTAACCCAGAAACATCATTTAGCATAGTCATCTTTCTGTGTCTACAGGTTCTACATTTATAGACTCAATCAATCACAGATCAAAAACATTTACAATGTTACATATGCATCACACAGGCCTTTTTTGTCTTTGCCATGATTCTCTGAACAATATTGTCAAACAACCATTTACATGCAATTCATACCAATTTAGATACCATATGTAATCCAGAGATGGTTTAAAATATCTGGTAACATGTGTACAGGTTACATGGAAATACTACACCATTTTTGTAAAAGACTTGATTACCTATGGGTTTTAATATCCTGGAGCTAATCTTTCACAAATACTGAGGGACAAGTGTATATATGACTTTTAGTACATGAATTTATTTTGTAATTTTAAAGACATTTTGAAGCAAGATACAAAACTTGGGAGTCATAAATGAGAGCAGTTTATATTTCACTGTGTAATATTAAATTTAAAGCACTACAAAACATGAGTAGAGGTTTTATATATATACATATATATGGTTGATATATGAAAAGATTTTTTCATTTTTTTCCAAAGTACACACACACACACACACACACACACACACACAAGGGGTGGTTTTCTTGAAGAATCTTGAAAATAAACTGACTAAAAAACATTTTACAGAGGTAAAAGCAGCAGAGGAGGCAGTTTAAATCAAAAGAAATTTGGCTTATAAATATAAATGAACAGATATTCCACCATACTCATAATCCTTTTTAAGATCTCACACTGCAGTGTAAGCTTACCTGGAACTCATTACAATTAAAGAAATGTAGATTAAATTAAGGAACAAGATAGACTTTCATATATCAGAATGGCAAAAGTCTGAACACTTAATATGTAGTTTTGGCAAGAATGCCGAGAAACATACACTCTAATACCTTACTATTCAAAGTGTGGGCCTTAGACCAGCAATATCTGCATCAAATAAGATCTTGTTAGAAAAGCAACTTCACTTCAGACTTACTCAATCAGAATCTGCATTTTAAAGAGATGGTTTGGTGATGCCCTTGAGGGCTTTAAGGGCAGGATAGATTTAACAAACTTAGTGGAAGTGCAAATTGCATAACCTCTTTGGATTTTAATTTGGATCAGTCACATAACTTAAGATGCAGAGTTCCACGTACAGAACTTTGTCTAAAAGACATAAACAGATAAATGTTTGAAGAAATACAAGGACATTCTTTGCAGTATAGTATTTATTACCAAAAAGTTAGAAATGATCTCAATATTCATTATTTGTATTGTATGGAAATGTCAATGAAATAATACAACAACCCCCCCCCAAAAAAAACAAAACAACAAAGCATAGAAAACATCTCATTGTGGAAGTTGTAGTATGTCACAGTGTGTCCCACAGAATATCCCTCTGTCCACACATCTTCACTCGCAAATGTTCATTGCAATGAGTCATTGGTCTGGTTTGAGATCTCTGGCTTCTGTGACACCATCAATATCGGATCCTCACCAGGCCTCCTCCCAGTTATCCTGCTGTTGTCCTGTGTCAAGGAGATAGATCTTGCTGCTTTGGGTCAGCCGCACTGGCCCCTTCACACTCCAATCTTTCATTTACACGAAGAGCTGAGCCATAATTGTTACAGTGGTCAACATTTGTTTACATTGAAGGGCCGAAATGATTGGACAGACACAGTCTATTTGTGTAAAGGACTGTGTTATAGTTGGTGCACATACAATCCTTCATTTGCATGAAGCACTGGCCTGTGTTTGTTATAAGTATAATCCTTCATATCCATGAAAAACTGCACTATGCTTAATACAAATATCTTTGCCTCAACCCTCCCTTTGATCATAGAAGCAACTTTTTTTTTTTGGCTTAGCTTCAAGTCATCTGGGAAACACTGTCTTGTGCCTCCCTCTCCTTGCTGCTGCATCATTAGATTAGGGAGTGATAAATTAGGCTCATTTCCAGAGTTCTCTCATGTAATATTTTCTTATTTTTTAAAATTAATTTTTAAAACTTCATATGAAAACAAATTAATTAGCTTAATTATTATATTTTACACATATGCATCATTGTACTTTACTCACATCCACTTCCATGTATGTGTTTATGTTTTCTGTCATATACAAAGTATAGATATACCATCAAATCAGGGCTCTACATATGAGAGAAACTATGTGATATTTGTCTTTCTTTCTCTTTCCAATTATTCACTCTAGTTATTTTCTCTCTCTTTCTATTAATCCTTTCCCTCCCCCAAATAGTCGTCTCCCTTCACTTTAGTGTTTTGTGTGTGTTAGTCTAGATTCCATATTTGAAGATGTGATATTTGTCTTTCTGAATATGGATCATTTACTTACTGTAGTGGTCTTGAGTTTTACATCCGTTTCCCCACATGTTTGTTTTTATTCTCTTGATATCCAGTTTTCCCTGTACCCTTTCTCATAATGAGGCTGTCTTTTCCTCAGTATTTGCTTTTGGCACCTCTGTCAAATCTCAAGTGGATGTAGCCGCATGAGTTTATTTCTGCAACCTCTGCTTTATTATATTAGTCTGTGTATGTATTTCTGTGCAGTGCCTTGGCTTTTCGTGTTACTGTATCTCTGTGGTGTGACTTGAACCAGGTATTGTAATATCTTAGGCATTGCCCTTTCTGCTCTGTCCAGCTTTGACTGGTTGGGACCTTTTATGCTTCCATATGAGTTTTGGGATTTGTTTTCCTAGTTGTGTGAAGAATGTCAGCATTTGAGATGAAATCGCACTAAACTCTAGACAAGTTTTGGATAACATAGACATTTTCATAATATTCCTCATATCTTCCTGAGGCTATTATAAATGGGATTTGTTTTCCTTTGATTTCTTTTTCAAGATGTTTGTTGTTGACATGTAGACAATCTCCTAGTTTTGTATGATAGATTTCATTCTGAAACTTTGCTGAAATTATTTATCAGATCTTAGATGTTTCTTACAGAGTCTTTAAGTTCTTATAGGTATAGTATAATTTTATCTTCAAACAGGGATAATTTGACTTCCTTTCTTATTTATATCCCATTGATTTCTTTTTCTTGCCTGTCTTGCTGTCACTAGGATTTCAAGCATCAATACTGAGTAATAGTGGAGAGCATGGACAACCTTCCTCCTTTTTTTTTTTTTTTGAGATGACTCAATGATTCTTGTTTTCCTCTTCATTACTTAGCATGATGTTTTCTCTATGTTTGTCATATCTAGCCTTAATGTGTTGAGATAAGTTCCTTCTATTTCTAGCTTCTTTAGGACTTTCATCATGAAGGAATATTACTAGAGACCTTTTATTATTTATTTATTTCATTATTTATTAGAGACATTATTAGAGACCATTTTACATCTTGATAATCATTTCATTCCCTTCCTTATTTATTTGCTATTCCAATTTAGTTCAGTGTTTTATATTATCCTTATATCCCTGGAATACAACCAACTTGAGTCATGGTATATAATGGTTTTAAATTGTCATTTATTTAGTTTTCAAGTATTTTATTCAGAATTTTTGTTTCTGTGTCCATAAGGGAACATGGTCTACAGTTTTACTTTTTTATTGTTGTGTTCTTATATTGCACGATAATGCTGGATTCATAGAATAATTTTGATGGTGTTCCTTTACTTTCTGTTTAGTGAAACAGCATTGCTGTTCCTTAAAGGTTTTGTAGAATTTGAAAAAGAACAAGGGGTATACATGGTGTAGATGGAAGAAGAAAATGGTATAATCATAATATTAAACAATATTTTTAATTCCAGAATTATAAATTATCAGCAGTATATTTTGAGAATCCTATAAGAAAGTAGACTTTTTTTCAGATAGGATCTTACTGTGTGTTCCTGGTTGGTCTGAAGCTTAAGAAATTCCTGCCAAAATATCTGCCACCACAGAGGACTAAGTTAGATGTTAAATGTTCTCATCATACATATACACACACACACACGTGTGTGTGTGTGTGTGTGTGTGTGTGTGTGTGCATGAACACACAACCTGTGCTATGTAATAAATGTATTAATTGTAATAATTTAAACAATATTTGCATATGTAAATCATCATCAATACCATAAATATGTAAAATGCGTATTTGTCAACTAAATTTTATAAAGCTGCAAAAAGAAATAAAATCACAGAAATCAAAGCTTAATGAACTATATGTTTGGAAATACTTCAGACTTAACAAATTCCCAGGGGTTTATGCAGAATATTGTTCAACCAGGAGAAGCCTCCCAGGGAGGGCTCATATATGGAAATTCCTTGTCAGCCCATATGTCCCTCTGACAAAAACAGTTGTGACCCAAAAATTACTTTAGTAGTTCTGAAACCTTCTTTATCAAAGAGAAGTCTATTCCTACCCCTAGAGGCCAAGTACTTTTCAAACAGCTGTTGTCTATTATGTATTTAGCACTGACAGCAGAAGGGAGACTCCCAGCCTACCTTAGCGGGCAAGATTCCACATCTGTCTAAGCAGCAGGAGCCAGTGGTCATCACTAGTACTTGGAAAAGCAATTTGAATATCTATTCCAAAACGTATGGTCTAGTAAAAGTTCTCAAGCTTGAACATGCATACGTGTATCAGATTTACGTTGAGAGCTTGTAAAAACACTGTTTTGTGCCCTCCTCCCGACTGCTAATTCCTGAGTTCTGAAGTGGGACCCCCAAATTTTATTTCTGATACAGTTCCAGGAGATGTTGATGCTGGTGTTTTTGTTTTTTTCAAACCTCTGAAAAATCACTGTTTAAGGGAAAAACAGAAACTTGTCTAGAAGACTTATCTTCAAGTCTTATATTATTTACTTTAAGTCTCTAAAGCCCAAGTTTCTTCTTTTCTATAGTAGTCATTATGACATCATTGTGACGGTTGAATGGGCACATATTTATGAAAGTTCCTTATGGACAACAAATACCATATACAAAAGTATCAGCTACTGGACAGTTTCACACATGCTACTTGATGCAGACTTCATGTATCTGTTCTTCAGCCCAAGGAACATGGGTGGCCCTGATACTGACTTTAATGGAATTTACCTGGTTTTCTGCTGCTGTGCCTCCCCTGAAACATTCTCTTTATTCTTCTAGCCATGGTCTGAACTTACAGCAACGACCAGTTCGCAGTGCTAGTGCTGGGAAGAAAAACTTGTCAGAGGATGTAGCTGACGGACGAATAGGGCCAGTGCTTTGTATATATGAGGCCCTAGGTTCAGTTTCCAATATTCCTCGATCCAAATAAAATGAACTTTTCACATATTTTTGTTGTTGTTGTTTTGTAATTAGCAAAAAAGTGTTGGGAAAGGCATTTTGCTAGGTTGCTATTCTGAGAATAAAATCCAGATGTTTGAAATAGTTTAATAGTCACAAGTATAACTTAACAGGAATGTTTCAGACAGCTATATCAGACCTGGAAAGCTATGTGTTCTACAGGAATATGTAAATTACCATGTAGTGTGGATGACACTCCATGCCTGCAAATTAATATGTTCATATCCAATTGCTTTTCCAATTCCTGTCATTTTCCTTATGAATCTCTCCTTATTTATAAAATAATGTATGCCATCTAGAAGATTGGAAAATAATATGAAAGTTAAAGATAAAATGTTTAATCCCACTGCTGAGATAAATACCCACTGTTAAAAGATTAGCACATTTACATCCAACTTTTAAATTTGCATATACTTATATATAAACATGTATATATTCATACATTTAATTGCGGTGGTATTATAATCGGGATTTATACTATTTTTTCATTTATGATTAATATTTTAGGTGTTTTCTAGAGCTGTAAACTAGCCTTTAAATTTTTAGTGTATGTGATCTACGTATATATGCGTTCATATGTGTGTGTATGTATTTGTGTATGTGTGTGTGTGTGTGTGTGTGTGTGTGTGTGTGTGTGTGTGCATGTGGAAAACAGAGGCTGATGTTGGGCGTCTTCCTTAATCATACTTCATCTTATGTTTTTGGAATTTCAGTCTTCACTGAACCTAGAGCTCACCAATTTGACCAGATTACCTGACTGACTGGTGAACTCCACTGTGTAGTCTCTGACTCTCAGCATGTGCTTCACAGATGCACACCACCATGCTGACTTTTAATGTGACATAGCCAAAAAGTCATACCTGGTTTTTAAAGTGGAGATCCAAACTCAGGTCTTCATGTTTGTGTATGAAACCCTTTATTGACTCAGCTGCCTTCCTAACTCCAAACATAGGTCATAAGATAACAGTTATTCTTTCATGTAGATGTACAATACTTCACTTGCCTTCCATGCTAGATGGCTAGGACATTTCTAATTTGACCATATAAATAACCATGTAGTGGATGATACTTCATGCCTATAAATTAATATGTTCATCTCCAATCGCTTTCTTAGTATAGAATCATAAAATTCAAAAGATTGAATCAAAGGATAGGAACATTTATTAGAGGAAATAGTTCATATAATATAAAATTCATTGTTTCAAGTATGTTGTTCAGTGGTTTGTGGTATAGTTCCATGATACAAGACTATAACGACTAATTCAGAAAAATATGGAGCATTTAATAATATATTTCATTGTGCCTTTTTAAAAAATTTATTTATTCAAGTTACACCCTGATCACAGCCCCTTCTCACCTCCCCACCCAGCCTACACTCCCACCCTCTTCCCCATCTCCCTACTCTCCTTCTCCTCAGATAAGGGGAGCCCCCCACATATCAACCCACCTGAGTTCATTAGTCATATGAGGACTAAGAGCTTCCTCTTGCACTGGGGCCTGACAAGGCACCCCAGCTAGGGTAAGGTGTTCCACTAACAGGCAACAGAGTCCATATCAGAGACAGCCCACACACCCAGCTACCCTGGCTAAGGTTTCTGCGTGAAGACCACACTACCTATCAGCTATATATGTGTAGAGGGCCTATGTCCAGTCTATATATGTTTTGGTGGTGGTGGTGGTGGTGGAGGTAGTGTTTCAGTCTATAATCCTCTAGGGGCCTCGGATGGTTGGTTTTATTGGTCTTCTTGTCCCCTCCAGATCCCGCTATTCCTCCTCTCTCTCTTATATATGACTTGCAGAACTCCACCTAATGTTTGGCTGTGTATCTCAGCATCTGTTTTGATCCACGTCTGGGTGGGGTCTCTTGTAGGATAGTTATGTAGGTTTCCTGTCTCTTTGGGTCTGTGGGTTGTAGTATGGTTATCCTGTACTATATGGCTAATATCCACTTATAAGTGAGTACATACCATGAGTATCTTTCTGAGTCTTGGTTACCTCACTCAGAATAAGGTTTTCTACTTCCATTCATTTGGTTGCAAATTGCATGATTTCCTTTTTTATATATTATATAATTATATAATATATATTTTTGATAGCTGAGTAGTATTCCATTATGTATATGTACCACAGTTTTGGTTTCAACACAGAATTCTATCAGACTTTCAAACAAGAACTAACACCAATACTCCTCAAACTATACCACAAGATAGAAACAGAAGGAGCATTGCCAAACTCATTCTATGAGGCCACAGTCACCCTGATACCTAAACCACACACAGACCCAACCAAAAAAAAAAAAAAAAAACAAAAGATAATTTCAGACCTATCTCACTTATGAACATTGATGCAAAAATACTCAATGAAATACTTACAAAACTGAATCCAAGAACACATCAAAAACATTATCCACCATGATCAAGTAGGTTTCATCCCAGGGATGCAGGGATGGTTTAACATAGGAAAATCCATCAATGTTATCCACCATATAAACAAAATGAGAGAAAAAAAATCACATGATCATCTCATGAGATGCTGAGAAAGCCTTTGACAAAATCCAATACCCCTTTATTATAAAAGTCTTGGAGATATCACGGATACGAGGCCCATACCTAAGCATAATACAGGAAATATAGTGCAAACTGATAGCTGACATCAAATTAAATTGAGAGAAACTCAATTTTAGCAATCCTACTAAAATCAGGAACAAGAAAAAGCTACCCACTCTCTCCATATCTCTTCAATATAGCGCTTGAAGTTCAAGCCATAGCAATAAGACAGCTAAAGGAGATCAAGGGGATACAGACTAGAAAGGAAGAAGTCAAAGTATCACTGTTCACAGACGATATGATAGTATATATAAGTGACCCCCAAAATTCTACTAGAGAACTGCAGCTGATAAACACCTTCAGCAAAGTAGCTGAATACAAAATTAACTAAAAAAAAAAAAAAAAATCAGTAGCCCTTCTCTATACAAAAGATAAATGAGCTGAGAAAGAAATTAGGGAAGCAACACCCTTTACTATAGCCTCAAATAGCATAAAATATCTTGGTGTAACTCTAACCAAGCAGGTGAAAGACTTCAAGATTCTAAAGAAAGAAATTTAAAACAATATCAGAAAGTGGAAAGATCTCCCATGCTCATGGATCAGTAGGATATTACCATAATAAAAATGGCCATCTTACTCAAAATAATACATAGATTCAATGCAATTCCCATCAAAATACCAACACAATTCTTTACAGACCCTGAAAGAACAATTCTCAATTTCATATGGAAAAACAAAAACGCAGAATAACTAAAAGAATCCTGTACAATAAAGAACTTCTGGAGGCATCACCATCCCTGATTTCAAGTTGTACTACAGAGCAATAGTAACAAAAACTGCATAGTATTGGCATAGAAACAGACAGATTGATCATTGGAATCGAATCAAAGATCCAAAAACCTACGCTCACTAGATTTTTGACAAAGAAGACAAAACAACACAATTGAAAAAGGAAAGTATCTTCAACAAATGGTGCTGATCTAACTGGATGTCACCTTGTAAAACAATGCAAGTAGAACCATATTTTTCACTTTGCACAAAAATCAAGTCCAATTGTCTCTCAGCCATTAGGAATTCCTCCTTTCTGAATTCTCTGTTTAGCTCTGTTCCCCATTTCATGATTGGATTATTTGGTTTCTTGGCATTTAATTTTTGAGTGCTTTGTAAATTTTGAATATTAGCCCTCTGTCAGATGTGGGGTTGGTGAAGATTTTTTCCCAATCTGTAGGCTGTTGTTTTGTTCGAATGACAGTGTCTTTTGCCTTACAGAAGCTTTTCAGTTTCTTGAGGTCCCATTTATTGATTGTTGGTCTGAGGTCCTGAGCTGTTGGTGTTCTGTTCAGGAATTTGTCACCTGTACCAATGAGTTTGAGGGTTTTTTCCACTTTCTCTTCTAATAGATTTAGTATGTCCAGCCTTATGTTAAGGTCTTTGATCCAGCTCACACCTGTCAGAATGGCTAAGATCAAAAGCTCAAATGACAGCACATGCTGGCGAGGGTGTAGAGAAAGGGGAAACCTCCTCCATTGCTGGTGGGAGTGCAGGCTTGTGCAACCACTATGGAGGTCAGTCTGGCAATATCTTAGAAAACTTGGAATAGCTCTGCCTCGGGACCCAGCCATACCACTTCTGGGTATACATCCAAATGATTCCTCACCAAACCACAAGGAAGTTTCCTCATCTATGTTCATAGCAGCCTTATTTGTAATAGCTAGAAACTAGAAACAACCCAGATGTCCCTCAACCGAAGAATGGATTAAAAAAAACTGTGGTACATCTACACAATGGAATGCTACTCCGCTATCAGAAACAACGAAATCATGCAATTTACAGCCAAATGGATGGAACTAGAGAAACTCATCCTGAGTGAGCTAACCCAGACTCAGAAGGATGCACATGGCATCTATTCACTTATAGTTGGATTTTAGCCATATAGTACAGGATAACTATACTACAACCAATGCACCAAAGGGAACATGAACATAGACTTTTTTTCCTGTCAATGAGACACTTTTACCTAGTGGTGGTGCCTTGCCTTACAGGCCTCCAGTGTATAAGGAGGCTCTTGGCCCTCATATGACTGCTGAACTGAGGTGGGGGATTGTTATGTGGGGACACTCCACTCCAGAGGAGTGGGATTGAAGGGGTAGGGTATAGAGGGTGGGAGGACGGGACTGGGAGGGGTGGAAGGAGGACACTGTGATGGAGATGTAACCTGAAGTAATAAATAATTTTTTAAAAAAAATAAAGGAAAGCAAAAACAAAACCCCAAAAAACTCAAGTCCAAGTGGACCAAAGCCCTCAACATAAAACTGGTTACACTAAGTCTAATAAAAGAGAAAGTAGGGAAATATCTCTAACTCATTGACACAGGTGACAACTTCCTGAACAGAACACCAATAGCTCAGTCTGTAAGTCCAACAATCAATAAAGGAGACCTTATGAAACTGAAAAGCTGTAAAGCAAAGGACACTGTCATTAGAATGAAAGAAAGAGCAACCTACATATTGGGAAAAGATCTTCACCAACCCCATATCCAACAGAGGGCTAATATCCAAAATATATAAGGAACTCAAGAAATTAGATACCACCAAACCAAATAATCCAGTCAAAGATGAGGTACAGGACTAAACTAAGAATTCACAAAAGAGGAATCTTTAATGGCCAAGAGACATCTGAAGAAAGGCTCAACATCCTTAGTCATCAGGGAAATGCAAACCAAAACATTCTGAGATTCCATGTTTGAAACCGAACTTTTTAGTTATTATTTAACACTTATTTATTACTAAATTCACTTATAACAAACACCAACAATTTCTTAACTATTAATCCTATAAATTCCTACAACCCCTTTAACCTATCCACTAAACCTATTGATAATCATAACAACTACTTTCATACCCTTTTAGAATGATACAGTCTCTGGGGCAGGTCCTCAGTCGTCAGGAAACCAGTCTCGGGGGTAGACTCTTTAACGCACTTAGCAGTCCTTTTTCTGGAATAGCTCAGACGCAGGTTCGTCAGGGTAAATTGGCTATCGAAGTCTCACTTTAAATAAGGCTTGAGGCTTTCTTCTCTCTGGGAGACCTCAGCGTCTGTAGGCCACCTTACTTCCTTCGTATCAGCAACTCTGCCGTTCTGCCTCAGTCTTTAAAGCTGGCCACAGTTCCGTTCAGGCCACTGTTCGGACAGGTCAAACCCCTCTAGGCAAAAGCTGAGCCACAGGGTTTAGTCCTTGGCCTTTTGCTGTCTTGCCGAGGCTTTCTCTGCTCACCAGCTTCCTTCTGCCTCAGGGAGATCTGGCCATTGGTCTACCAGAACTTTCTCCAGCAGGACTCTCGGAGCTCTCTCATATCGGGGGCCCTTAGCACGCACGCCCCTCTGGCGTCATCCACTTGTCCTTAAATAGGATCACTCCTTGTTCCACCTGCTTCAGCTTAAGTTGGGCTCTGCCCACTTAGCAGTTGAAAGCAATGCCAGGTCATAAAGTCTTTCCTTCTTTCACCTGGCTTCAACCTTGTTTTTCAGTCCAAAGAGACTCCCCTCATTTCACCTGACTTCATCCATAAGCTGATAAGCTAATTGCTCACAGCAGTTGATCTTCATGCCCCGAAATAAGAGACTGTATCAGAAACTTAGGTATTCACTAAATCTAACTTATATTAACCTATCAGCCCCTTCACATGTTACACATTCAGAATGGCTAAGATAAAAAATTCAGATGAGAGCATATGCTGGCAAGGATGTAGACAAGGGGAACACTCCTCCATTGCTAGTTGGAGTGCAAACTTATACAGCCAGTTTGTAAATCAATCTGGCAATATCTCAGAAAATTAGGAATAGCTCTACCTCAAGACCAAGCCATACCACTCCTGGGCATATACCCAAAAGATTCTCCACTATACCATAAGGACATTGGATCAACTATATTCATATCAGCTTTATTCGTAATAGCCAGAAACTGGTAATAATGCAGATGTCCTCTTTCAACTGAAGAATGGACAAAAAACAAACTGTGGTACATATACACATTTAGTGTAACTTTATATACTCTGTTAGTTTCATACTTTCTCTCTTAACCCGGCTATCATGCAGTTAATTGAGACTGTATTATATTATTTTTAAACAGGCTTCACAGCACAAAAACTGAGCAGTTATTACTCCATTGAAAAATTAAGTAGTCCTAAGAAGAAAGTTTGTTGGGGAAACTGCAGTAGGGATGTATTGTATGAAAGAATTAAAAAAAAAACCTGAGTGAATCTAAATAAACAACTTCATGAAGATGGCTAAACAATGTTATTCTGACATAACAGGGCAGTCATACACATGAGCTCACAGGATCATAAGACCTGTGCATATTCAAACCAAAGAAAATTCCATCCTGAATGTGTGAGGAGGTCGCAAAACTCCACCTCTAGGTGAAGATCTATTTGCAACTGATAGCTGATGGGAGATAACAAATTTTCTTTAGGGCTGTAGCCCCTAAGATGCTACCCCATTTTCCGGCAAGTGGCCATACCCCCATGTACCTATGAGTAACACCAAGTGGGCACATGAAATTGAGAATAAATACTGGTAGTTAGAAAATGGGAGGAATTAAAGGGAAGGGAATGGGGGAATCATAACATTATATACATGTATGATATTTTTAAACAAAATTTTTTTTAAAAATTAAATCTCTCTCTCTCTCTCTCTCTCTCACACACACACACACACGCACACACACGCACACACATGCACACACTCTTACTTTCCCTGTTTGATTGGGTCTTTGATAAAGAAGCGTATCTGAATCACTGGGCTGCAGTGTTTCCCAGCCAGCTGTCTAGTAGGGAAAGGCTCTGTGTCCCTCCATCATGACCAAGCCTTTCCCCTTCTCTGTCAGATAAACAAGCCATGTATTGTTTTGCACTGCACTAACCCCCCCCCCCATCTGTAGGCTTCTCTTCCTGCCTAGTTGGCCAGGATGTGCTTGGGCTTCTTCATGTGTAGAAAGTAGAATGTACTATTTGTGGGGTGGCTAAAAGAGCCACAGAAAGTAAACAGAGCTAATCAAGGACACTCTTGTGTGTCTCCTTATTCAAACACTTTGAGAAGAGGAAAAGAGTCCACAGTGCATTATGGCCCAGACCACAATCCCAAATAATAGGGGTCACATTTTCTTCTTGCCCTGGGTGGGAAAGAGCCATGGTTCCAGTTTTGATTGTCATCTCCTATCCACTGTCTTTAAAGGGGTTTACTGAACCAAGAACAAAGACAGGAGGTGCTGTAAAAATATATTGGCACCACAGCTGACTAGGGTAGCTGGAGATTAACTCTTTCCAGAATTGTTGTTGCCCTCCCCTTACCTGTCACAACAGTCTTTAGAAGGACTCTTTTGGGAGACAGCTTCTGAATGATCTGCCACTTCTCACTGCATGTACCTACCATTCTCCTACCCTAGGCTGAGTTCTTGCCTTCTTGGTTCTTAACAAAGAAGTACCTTGCCCCAGGCACAGGAGGAGATTATATCATATTATTAGTTACTCTATTTTCCTAAACAAACTTCATCAGTCACCATATCTTCTAACCTCTAGAAAATTCCAAACTGGCCAAACTATTGCTCGAGTTCTTATGTCTTCACTTGCCCAAGGATTTCTCTGCCTATGTGCCACCTGCTAATTACTGCACCTGGAGACTATCCGACCTTCTTATTCTCACTGCCTCCCTCCATCAGCCAATACCAAAACATACCTCTACCTCTAGTCATTGTTTCCCCAGCCTCAACTGTCCTACTACAGGGTCTAACTGTTGCAAAAAATAATTGCTCTTTGTTTTCCTAGGGCTCAACAAACATCATCAGATATGCACTTGCATGGGCTAGGGCTGTTGAATGAAAAGAAAAATATTTGGCCACCAGAAGAAGGGGAAAAACTAGGCACCCAAGCCTGAATATTGAAGTGAGGATAAAGTATTTTTTCTTGTGATTTTTTTTTAGGACAGGGATTATTATCCTGTATATTGTGTGGTTATCAGAGGAGCAGGAGCAGGGTCACTCTGGAGATGAACATCATAGCCTTGTCCCTGTACTAAACTCACTAAATCATAGTCTGACACCCCATGCCTCAAATACCCAGTGAAGTGTGACAAGTGCTGATTGAGAGCACTAGGTACAGCTTTGAGCCTTCTCTTAACTGGACCTTTCTCATCCACTCCTGATTGGACTGAAGAAACCCATTTTCTTGCTACTAATAGCACTGTGTGCATTGGTATTTTTTTTGGTTAAGCTTAATATTAATAACATACATCATTTATCAAGTGCCCATTACATGCCAGATATACTTGATTGATGAGGAACTTGAAATTCTGTGACATTCAGTAGGCCAAGAAAGACTATTTGAAATGAAGTCAAGGTTCCAAGTCAGATCTATATTCCCCATAAACTTAGCCCTACAATAATACAATAATACTTTTACGAATTGATAAACTTATGGGAGGTACAGAGGAATGCAAGAGGAAGGGACTAATTTCCTCAGAGAAGAAAGGCCCTAGCATACTTTTTGTCTTGAGGGAGCTTGCATAAGCCCTCATGGGGACCGTAAATTACCGGAATTGAAGCCAGAGGCCAAGGGAAATTGGAGTAGGGATCAAGTTAATTATGATGGGAAAGCCCTAACTTGACATCCCGAAGAAAAATTAAATTCTGATACCTGGGCCTGCGCTTAGGATATAACAAATTTGTACTAGAATGCTCTGGGTTCTGGTCAGCCCATTGGTCAGTGGCATATCATTCTGAAAGTCAGGCTTCCATCTATGACCACAACAATATGCTATGCCATAGGTGCAAGGATCACTCATGGCAACTGAGTTCATGTTTTATTTTTCAGAGAAGAAGTAGAAGCCCACAGAAAGGTGTAGTTGCCAGAGTTCAGAGTAAATGCATGGAAGATCCAGGGATGCTCCCAAGTGCCCCTGTTTTAGCATTGCTAATAAACTCCATTTCTGGAACTGGTGCCTTTAGGGTGAAATTAAGTTTTCTTTGGAGAGGAATGGATGCTCAGTTGCGTCGTGGAAGTAAAAGCCTGGAATATTTTTAAACTTTTTTGTATCTCAGAAGGACCTTTACCTTGAAAAAAGTCAGTGGCCCTCAGCTCTATAAAAATGAGCTATAGTGCCATTTCTCTGGACCTGGAGGCTGCTAATTCTAGCTAAGCTCTCCTTTCCTGGAGCCCTGAGGACCTGCGGAGATGGCTGGGTGGGGTCAACTCAGTCCAGGAAGTGCAGGAATTCTTTTAAGTGTATGCATCTGTGGTGTTTTTCTCTCTCACTTACGTGTATTTTTAAAAATTCTTTTTAGACACCCGCTTTATCTTTCCCAAACATCATTTCCTTGCTCCTTTCCTGAGTTCTAGCAGTAGCCAGGGGCCCAGCTTCCTTATTGGTCTCTGAGCTGTGGAGGGGATAGGCCAGGGCACAGAGGAGGTAGGAGGTAGGAAAGGAGTGGGGGAGGGTTACTGCTAGAACTGCCTTTCCTCCTTCTCTTTGCCACTAGGGCGCTGGCTGGTTCCTGGATCAGCGTCTTTACTCTTATCCAGCCCTTGACACTGTGGCCACCATTCCCTAAGATTGTGGCCACAGAAAAATGCAAGGAGAGTGGTGACTGTGCCTTGCAGTCTCCCTGGACTCCTTGGATAACATTTAGGATCTTGGACTGCTGGCCTCACACAACAGGAGGTCTTAAGTAGAGGGTTGATGGTCCCCAGCTAAGAGAAGACACTGGAGTGGTTGATGGTGAGAGTGTGTAGCTGGATACTCCAATCTCTCATAAGCTCTCTCTTCTCTCAGAGCAACTTCCATGGTAGGTACAGCCACAGTTTCCAACTTTTTTTCTGCTGCTACTGTCTTGCTTCAGTGTCCTCTGTTTTCCTCCTAAGACAGGCATTTGAGGATAGTGCATTATAGAATGTGTTCAGTGACGGTGTCTAACCCAGCTTTAGGGAAAAGGATAAGGGTTCTAGTCATTTCTATATTTGGGTTGGGCTGCATATTTCATGCTTGAGCTTATCTTACACAGCTTATCTCTCACTAGAGGGGATGGTTTTAACTACACAATCACTGACACCTCCTTTTTCTTACTGCTTCTTGAGGTATGGTTATGTGAAGCCTTATGTATATAAACTTCTGAGACAGAACCCTTTGGGCAGGAGGGGCCATATGATATTCTAGAAAAAGCTTAAAGATCTAAATTATTTTTTTCTGCAAAATTATTATTTATGTGTGAGTGTGTACCAAGGCTTGTCTATGAGAGTCAGAAGACAACTTTGTGTCATTGGCGCTCCCCTTTTATGTTCTGGGGACTCAGCTTAGGTTATTAGGCTTCTATGGCAAATGCTTTACCTTCTAAACTGCCTTGCTAGTCCATGATCTGAATTTTGATCTTAATTCTAACCATGAATATGTTTACTAGTTATGGTTTCTGGCAAATAATTTTAGCTTTCTGCACCTCCCTTTCTTCATTGATAATATGAGGGTAATAATAGTTCTTGCACATGACATTGAAGTGAGGACTAAGCCAGCTCACCTATATGAGGTACTCAGTACCTGACATGATAGCACCAGTGTTCAATAGAGGCCCCTGTTGTATTTTTTGTAAGTTTATAGAATGTCTTTATCAGGTACTATGCTAATCGGTTCCACACATGGGACTACATCATTTATACCAGACCATAACTCATGAAAAATAGTCATTTGTCACCATTTTACATACATTTTGCATTTTATATATATGATTCAAGTTCCGTATGTATAGTATATACAATATAGTAGAGAGTACTTGCCTAGAATACATGGCCCTAGGTTCCAACCTACCCCCACTACTCCAACTAAATGTCGGCGGCACCTCAGAAAATGCCTTAGCCAAGGCGTACAACTAGGATTTGAATAGAAGTGTGAGCTGAGTCTAGAACAGTTCACAGAGGATAATCGGTCAGGTATTGGACTCTACAAAGTGTTTCTTTTCTTTGTTAAGCTGGAGTGAAATGGGGTTGGATCTGGCTTCAATTCTCTCTGCTGAGATTTCCTTCCTCCCAGTTTGTCTTTCTTCTTTCTTTTCCCTAGTGTCTCCAAAACCCTCACTACATTCTTTGGTCTCCTTTGGGATTATTTTCTACTACTGGAGAAACTCCAGAGAGTAAGGGACCTTTATAAGCTACTGTTTTAAGTGTAGCAAGGGAGTAGTAGTACAGCAAAACCTTGATAGGAGTTTCTCACGTACACTTGGTTGGAAGCACCCTTGAGCCATCTAAAAGGACAAGTTTGAGCTAATAGCCAATATTATAATGCATGATATTTGCTGACCACTTGGTAAAACACTAGACTATTTACTGGATACTTTGAGAATACTTCTAACACCCACAGTAACTTACATAGGTGAGAATAACTGTTTCTAATTTTCATAATAACCATAAGAGCCATTTCTCAAGAAAATGGTAACTGAGATGTTACATGTAAAATGGTAGGGTTTTTCTTCTCTTTTCCTACTGGTGTAGTATAGTTGGTAGGACAATGCTAATATACATGAAATGCTGATAGGCCATACAAAATAGCATGTTATGATGCGCTAAATTATGAGGGCTAGATTACTTGAGATAGACTCCCTGGAGGAGACGACACTAGCAGTACATATTTATTTACTTTAATTTGTATAATATTTACAGCCTCATGTCCATAAAGATGTACAAGTTAATGGCAATTGGAAATATCTCCATTTTACTGCTATGGAAATGGTAGTTCTAAGAAGCTGACAATTTCTGACAGCAACAGAAGCTAGTAAGTGATAGAGGTAGGATATAGATCAAAGCGCCCCAACCACTGGGATAAATTCTACTAGAAAATGAACAGTAAAGGAGAGCTGGAAAAGAATGAGTTAGCTCAGAACATATTTAGAGCAGGGAGATTGAGCTGTGATATGATATAGCTTATACAGACTTTGAAAATGTGGTCCAGTTTACATTTGAGGTAGGACGGGGTAAGAATTAGGAACCAATGAAGATTCTTGAGTAGAGAGTGTCCCTCCAATTCAGTTGTTATTTAACCTAGTAGTATCTAAAAGCAAAACAAAGAAGAGAAAACAAAAACAAAGAAAAACAAAAATATACTCTTTGGCAAGTAGACATAGTACTTTGAACACAATGTTGAAGGCATGGACTAGAACTGAAAAGTAGTGGTGGATTCTGGAAAGAGTCTAACTCTATAAGGGTAACAAAATAGAGGAGAGAGGGAAGAAAGAGGAAGAGAAGGAGAATGGGAGGGTAGATATATGGAGAGGGCAGATAAGCCAAAGATACATCATAAAAGAAGGTCAGTGCTTACTACTTCACGTTGTGGACTCAGAATCTTGGATATGGAAGAAGGACCCAAAATAACACAGATTCCCTATTTCATACCACAGTCTTTTTTTAAATTTATTTTTATTTCTTCAAGTTACATCTCAATCGCAATCCCCATACCACAGTCTTAAGTGCTTAGAAGCATCAGACATAGTAGATGTATATAATCCAAATAGTACATATTTCTCCAACTGGGAGATGCTTGATAAGTACTTGTGGACCATATGACTTCTGGATGAGAGTAGTAGCACGGGTCTTCCAACACCACAGCTTTGGGTGTGATATTTCAACCACGCATACAGCAAGTACCCTCTGGGACCTTTGCCTCCTTGCTGTATATGCAGTTGTCTGTCACAGAACAATGTGATTATGAGGATGGGACCTTACCATAGATTTTAGCCACTACTGCTGATCTATGGCTCTGACTTTTGACAAATAACTTTCTCTGCCCTTCTTCCCATATCTCTCCTTATGCCTTCATCAAGGCATGCTCCTCCAGAATACCTTTTTAATTCTTTGTCTTTGTGCTACTCTGAATCTTCAGAATTTTTGCCATTCCATTATAGTCCTCCCTCTTGACTCTGGCTTCCACTGCTCATGGGAAGTAGAGAATTCCTTTGTCTCAGTGGATAGCAAGCTTTATCATAACAGTAATCCTTGTCTGCACTATCACTGCCCAATGAATAAATCAGTAAATAACCGATCATCCAGGTATCTCTCCACTATCTACTTACTTAATATATGTTTGTCCCATGGTGTCATTTGTCTGCCTAGCATCCATTGTACATTTCTATAAGCCATCTCAGAGTTTCTTCCCTTCTGATAATTTTTGTTCCTCTCTCATCTCTCTTTGTCTCTTGCATCTGCCTGGCCCTTCTGCACACTCTCCCTGTCCCTATATTCTTCCCCTCGCTCTCATCTATATGACTTCCTTCTGCTTTTATTCTCCCTATCACCAGTCATCTCTGTATGTCCTAGTTCTACCATGCCTTGGGTTATCTTTCCCACTTGTATGGGTGGCATCTAATCATGTGAAGTGTACCAATTGACATAGATGGGTCTTATATAAGCAAATCAATGTAAGAGTTGCAGTTGTAAGCTTTAGCACCAGACAGAACCTCTTGTTTATAATGGGGGCCTTGGCCTCAGACCTGTTCTGACATATTCACCCTGACATGCTAAAGAGGCAATCTCCTGTGTCACTCTAGCCTATCAGCACTCTGTCCTTTTTCCCCCCTCACAAGAATTTGTACTCTTTGCCATGACTTTGCTTAGAAGTTCAAGTATCTGATTTCTATGGGTCTGTGCCCATCCTAACCTTCACTCTCTATGGACACTTATGATAATTTCTTTCAATTAGCTCTGTCTCTTTCATGAATCTGCAAGCACTCAAAAGTATAGACTATGTTTGTCTCATGGCTGTTTGTCTCAACCCCCAGAACTACATGCATTTTAGAAGACATATAGTAAACATACAATAAATACTTATAGAATGAATGAAGAAAATTTGAACAATTCACACTCCAATGCTGACTTGTTCAAGCATCTTAACTACTCACCTACTTTTGTCAAGAAAAATGGGAAGATTAGTCATATTGATATTTTTCCCTCAAAGACAAGTGCAGGTAGGCAGCTCTTATGTAGTCCACAAATATTTGTTGATCATCTACTGTGTGTTTTCCATTAGTATATATACTTGGGATATGCTTATGAACAAAGCATTTCAATTGAAGCTGGCTTTTTATGTCTGTGGGATGGAGGAAATTTGAGTAGTGGAGCTGAGGGGGACACTTAGATGTCCACACTAGCTCCTTGTAAGATAATCTAGCTCATTGAAAATGGAAAGAGGGGGTAGGGACGGAAGTTGCTTGGGAAGTGATGTCAGCATTGACTTCCTGACTCTTTCTTGCTGTAGGAGAAACACCTCTGTCAGTAGGCCGCACTCATGGCATGTGGCCAAACTTTTGGAGGGGTGCCCTGAAGCGGCCACCACCATGCATTTCCCTTCTGAAGCCTTCAGCTTGTCTTGGCATTCCGGTTGCAACACAAGGTGAGTGTGGGAGTGGGACTCTCCCCTCAAGGTGGGGTGGAGGATGGACAGCCTGGCCACTCTTCTCATCTGATTTTGTCTCTGCTGGATGTTTCAGAGCTGGTGTGATATAACAGAAAATGGCATATGGCCATCTAGGGTGCCTAGGTTCTTATCTAATTATATGACTAATAGACTAGCACCATGACTTTGAGTTTACAGCTTTACTTCTTCATAGTGTTTCCTTGAAGTAGTTCATTTGGATCACAAAGACAACCACTCTGCCCTGATTCTCATCCTATTCCACTAGTTAATTCTTTCTCAGATTCTTTTCTTGATTCCTGTGGGAGGCAGTCTTCTCTATCTATTGTCACTCACTAAGGACTTCCTCTAATGTTCATTGACTCTATCACAGAGCAGAAATCTCCAAAGCAGGGACCTCCCCAAGTGTCTAGCTTAAGGCAAGGAGCTTGGTGTCCATTTTTATTGAAAAAAAAAAAACTACCTAAGGGACAAACCACTTGTTTGGGGGTTTTTTCCCCACAGTCACAGACCCAGCCAAGGTGGAGTCCTCAACTGTATTTTCCCTTCAATAGTCAGATCTTCTCTCCAAGAATTGTTGCAAGGGCTCAAGGAAGCTAAAACTCAAGGGGTGAGTTTTCTCTAATTGAATAATTTCATTTGATATTAGAAGCCAGAGACTCATGGCCCAGGCAGTTTTGTTCTAGAAGAATACACAGAAATATATTCTAGATTTGGTTCTTGTCTGAGTGTGTGTGTGTGTATGTGTGTGTGTGTGTGTGTGTGTGTGTGTACATGCCTGCATGAGTGAGTGCATGTGTTTCCCAGGAGAAAGTGAGGGTGAATAGCAAGTTCCCTTGCCAAAAAGAAATTAATGTATTCCTAGCTCAGAGCCGACTGAGCAGAGTGGTTAAAAGCATGCAATGAGCAAGAATAAGGGGAAACTGGTCTAGAGGTCTCATGGGATACTGTTACAGCTCAACTGAGCCTTTCCTTCTGAGCTGTGGCCTTTGTGAGAGCAACCTGCCGCCTCTGAGGTTCTAGGCAAAAAAAAAAAAAAAAAAAATGTTAATGGCATTTCTTGGCTTAGTCTGGCTATGTGTGTGGGAAATGGTACTTAACATTCAAAACTATGATTTATCCTTGGTCTTCCTGGTATGATTTTGCTCTTGGGAGGTAATGGAGATATGGATGAGCAATGCCCACTCTTGTATCATCCCTAGTAACAGCAAGAACTGAGAGCAGCTTCTGCCATGTAGTGATGCTGGGCTCTTGGTTTCTTATCTGATTTCACCCACACAGTAACACTCTGGCAGAGACATTCCTCTTTTCCTTCAAATAACATTTGAAGGTGTTATCAGAGAGGAGCTAAGACTTTAGGTTGAGAGAGACCTAGGTTCCAATTGAAGTTCAACTTCTTTAGCAACTTACTAAAATAGTTGTTTTTTTACTAGAAAGTGAAGAAAAGAATCTCATTTGGGCTTCAAATGGAAGGTTGTAAAGGGCCTCAGTGAATAGTCAGTTTCTAGTATCAAGAAGAATAGTAGGAGTAGGTTCTGGGAATATTGCCCAGCAAGAGAGCCTTTCCCTAGCATGTTTCAGGCCCTGAGTCCTACTGCCAACACTACAAATAAAGTGAGGTGGAATTTCCAGAATAAAGAAACATTGAGACTCCAACTCTGACTATGCCACTAGTTAGAATTTGTAAAAATTGTCTTTTCAAAGTCACTTCCCTCTGTGGAGTTTGTTTCATTGATGCCAGCCATTTTCAAAAGTGGGATGAGACCCAGAAGCCTAAGTTATGACAAGCCCACCATGTAATTGTGATACACAGTCAGGGTTTGAGATTCACAGTTTTATGAACCAGTCTGGCTGAAGTCAAATCAACCCTGTGGGGTTCCTCTCTAATGCTGATATTCTGGACTGTCTCTCCTGGCAGAGAACCATATACTGACTCGACAGGAGCCATTCAGAAGCAACTTCAGACTTGCTATTAGCAGTGAGAAAAGACACAGTTCCCATGGCATGTCCCCGTTCTTTGGGATGTTTCTTCATTCTTCCTGTACATGAAATCCTGTTTCTCATTTTTTCCTGGTCCTGTGGTGTCCCTGTGTCAATCTCCTTACTGATTTCCCTTTCTGTCCCTTTTACCTCATTGTCCTTTGATTTGTAGCATGGGTGGCTCTGACTTGACCTGCCCTCTTCCATGGTAGACTGACCAAAGTAGGAAAGGTGTCTGATTGCTTGGGCTAACTAATTCATGTGCCCTGTGTCTTACAGTGACGTGTGTGTACAGTGGTGCTCACTCTCCCGGCATTGCAGCACTGAGAAAAGCAGCTCTATTGGCAGCATGGAAAGCCTGGAACAGCCAGGCCAAGCTACCTATGAGGGCCACCTCTTACCCATTGACCAGAACATGTACCCCAGCCAGCGTGACTCAGCCTATAGCTCTTTCTCAGCCAGCTCAAATGCCTCTGACTGTGCTCTTTCCCTTAAGCCAGAGGAACCACCTTCCACAGACTGTGTCATGCCAGGCCCAGGGCCCACTAAAGTTACTGATGGCCAATCTAATGAATCTGAGACCTCTGGAAGTAGCCACATTACCAGTGGGGACCATGGGACCTCCACTTCCCATGCATCATCCTGCCCAGAAGAGGGCCACCACTCAGGACCGGCTAAGATGGTCCAGGATCCACCAGAGCCTCCAGTGAGGCGGGACAGCCTTCAGGCCTCTAGAGCCCAACTTCTAAATGGAGAGCCTGTGGACTCCTTACAACAGAAGGAGAAACCAGGCTTAGAGACAGTGCTGCCCCCAAGGAACCCGAACCAATTCTGCTGCCTTAATGGGCAAGACCAAGTGACAGGTGAGGACCACCAGAACTGTGAGCTCAGTAAGCCTTCTGAATCCAGCCAGAATGACTCTGAGCAACTACTGATAGAGGGTTCCTCCAAAGCTCTTGATTCCCCAAAAGCGCATGACAAAGGTTCCAGCAGAGAGTTCAGCCTGCTTAAGGAGGCTTCAGCAGATTTGGCTAGCACATTGTCCTTTGGTGCCATTCCACGCCTCCGAGGAACCACAGAACATCGCCATAGTGCTCCTGAACAGCTGCTGGCATCCCACTTGCAGCAGATGCACCTTGATTCCAGGGGCAGCAAGGGGATGGACTTGCCAACTGGGCAAGATGGACCACAGTGGACTGTGTCCCCTCTGCACAACAACCCTAAGGGAAAGAAAAGTCAAGGTCTCCCCACAGGAGGCACCCAGGACCAGCCCAGCAAAGAAAGGAAGACCAGGACCATAGATGATAAGCTGATGGGTTCTGCACACCAGAGCCAAAGTGGTTCCCCACTTGGAGAGGTTGATGGACACTCATCAGAGCAGCCTTACCTAGATCCAAACCGAGCAAGCAAAGCAAGCAGTGACTTGGCTAGCCAGCAGCCCTCTGCCACTTGCTCCTCTATTCAACAAACCAGAGACTTCTTTTCAACCCCTAAAGTAGCTGGTCACCCAGAAGCAACTGAAGAAGGTGACAATGAGCCCAAGGAGTGTGGCCAATTGGGTGGCAGAAGAAGCGGAGGCCCCCGGGGCCGCTCCATCCAAAACCGGCGGAAGAGTGAGAGGTTTGCTACCAATCTACGTAATGAAATTCAGAGGAGGAAAGCCCAGCTCCAGAAAAGTAAGGGGCCGTTGTCACAATTATGTGACACTAAGGAACCAGTGCAAGAGACTCAAGAGCCTCCAGAAAGCCCTCCACTCTCAGCTTCTAACTCGTCTCTCCTGTCTTCATATCAAAAAGTCCCTAGCCCTGGAGATAAGCTCTTCAACAAAAGCATGATTCTCAGGGCTAGATCTTCAGAATGCCTCAGACAAGCTTCAGAGAACACCAAAGCTAGGGTAGGTTTAGAGGGAAGAATGAGCCCTGGCCAGAGGTCTGGCCAGTCTTCTTTGGGCCTGAACACCTGGTGGAAGGCATCTGACTTGTCCTCCTTAGACACTGAGAAAGCAAATGCTCCCCATGGGGTCTGTGGAGGTCATTGGAGATGGTCTCCAGAACATAACCCACAGCCACATGTGGCACTATCCACAGAAGGTCCTTCCAGCCCAGATGACAACAAAGAATTGAAGACATCTACTGCTCAAGCTGGGGAGGAGGCTGTCCTCTTGCCATTTGAAGACAGAAGAAAGTTCTTTGAAGAGAGCAGTAGATCTTTATCTACATCTCATCTGCCAGGTTTAACCACTCATAGCAACAAGACTTTTACCCAGAGACCAAAACCTATAGACCAAAACTTCCAGTCAGTGAGCTACAGGGAATTAAGATGCCATCCCCTGGACCAATCATATCATTCTGCAGACCAACCATACCATGCTGTGGACCAGTCATATCATTCCTTGTCACCACATCGGTCAGAAACTCCGACTTACCCAGAACGCTTTGCTACCAAAGGCCTAGAAAATTCCCTGTGCTGTAAGCCACTGCATTATGGGGATTTTGATTACCACAGGACCTGCCCTCATTCCTGCAATGCTCAGGGAACTGTAATGCATGATCCTTGCATTTACTGTTCTGGAGAAATCTGCCTTGCCTTGCTGAAGAGAAATTTGTTGCCAAACTGCCTCAACTGTAGGTGCCACCACCACCAATGCATCCGGTGTACACCTTGCCATCATAATCCTCAGCATGGCGCACTTGAGGACAGCAGCTTGGCACCTGGCAATGCTTGGAAATCCAGGAAGGCAGCAATACAGGTGAGTCCTTGGTTCTTAAGTGAGTGAAATTCATTATTCTAAAATATAATTAAAATTACTTGCAATGATGTAGCCCCTTCTGTACACTCAGCCACCAAGATTTCAATATACCTGTACAACATTAGAGGTTGGGGAAAGTAACCTTTGCTCCTTAAAATGAGCAGAATTGGAATTTGTTCTAACTGTAATGCTAGTATCCTAGTTACCTAAAGCAAATCATGAATCTATTATAATTTGAAGTTACGCTATTTTTAAAGGGAAAGCTTCTGTCCACCTTATAAAACAGCTAGTACTAATAAAATTAAAAAGTAGGATCCACATATGAGGTAAAACATGTGCCATTTGTCTTCCATTTTCCTGCATGACATTTTTCTGCAAATGTCATGACTTATTCTTTTCTTTATGACTGAATAAAATTACATTATGTATAGTATCCAGAGTAGTCTAATTTCTACCACAGGTATACTTGCATATCCATGGTTAAAGCTACAATACTTACAGTAGCTGAGGAATAGAACTGGGATAGATGTCCATCAACAGATGAATGGATAACAAGGCTCTTCTGTTGGAAAAATAAGATGAAGAACAGTGTTTGCCAATATGTATTCACATAGAAATTGAAGGGAACAATGCACAACGAAAGCACGTTAAGAAGCTTAATACGGATTAGATTTATATGAAGATATTCATCAATAGCCAACAAATTCACAGTAATATTTGTACATGTCATAGGAAACATATTTTGCCTCAAATAGTATAAGCAAATGATCAACTTTAATGTGCGTGCTGAAGTATTCTTGAAGTATACTGATGCATACAATTTGACATTTCCCACGTATGAATCTCATACATATTTTGGGTTACATATGCCTAATATTCCAATAGACTTTGAAGCTATGGTAAACAATATTGTTTTCTGAATATTAAATGAGAATACTTTATTACTTCTACATGTAAATACAGTTGAACTTTGTATATTGGCTTCCTATCCTATAACTTTGCTGAAGTCACTGATGAAATCTAGTAGCCCTTTGGTAGCTTCTATAAGATTTTGCACATAGGCAGTCACTTCATCTTGGAATACAAGGAATTCTATACCTTTCTTCACGTTCTGTATGTTCTTTTTGGGGGGGAATGGAGCCTAACTGCTTTGCCTGGGACCCCCAACACAATGTTCAGAATGAATGCTTAGAGCAGCATTGTTGCTCTGTTTTCAGTGCTTCCCCATGAAGTTTGGGGGTTACAGACTTGCAGAAATTGTTGTTCTGGAGTTGGCCTTTATTAGCTTCAGAGAGGCCCTTTATTTAAAATTAAGAATGAATTTTAGGGGGCTGCAGAGATGGCTCAGAGGTTAAGAGCACTGACTGCTCTTTCAGAGGTCCCGAGTTCAATTCCTAGCAATCACATGGTGGCTCACAACCATCTATAATGAAATTCGGTGCCCTCTTCTGGCCTGCAGGCATACCTGCAGACAGAACACTGTATACGTAAAATAAATAAATAAATATTTAAAAATGGATTTTAGGTTCTTCCAAATCTTTCTTCCCGCATCTATCAAAATGACCATATGGTTTTAATTTTTGTATAAATTTATAGTGAGCTATATTGATAGGATTTTGAATAAGTATCCACCTAGCATTTCCAGGATAAAACCACATTTGGTTGTAATGTACTGACATTTTTATACTGCTAGATCTGATTAAGTAACATTTTGTTAAGGCCCTTCACATCTAGATTTATTAGAGATTTTAGTCTATATTTTAAAAGCTTTGTTTATTTTCTAACTAAGTAATGGTAGCTAAATGAGGTGAGAGGCATTCCATTCTCTTCTATTTTCAGGAATAATCTGTATAGCATCGGTATTATTTCTTTCTTAAGCATGTGGTAAAATTTATCACTGAAATCATTTGGGCCTGAATTTTCTGTGTGAGAATGTTTGAAACTGCACATTTATTTCCCCAATAGTAACAGAGTTATTGAGATTATCTGTTTCTTTTTGGGTGAGCTTTGGTAGCTGGTAGCTTCTAAGTAATTACTCTGTGTCATTTAGGTTTTGATATTTATGCAGACAAAACTGTTGGAGCCTACTTAGAAGTGCACCTAAGAATTTAAGATGCACTGGTGGATGAATAGGGGGATAAACAGGTACACGATAAGGTGAATACAGCAAAATGTTAATTGTAGCATCTAGATAGGAAACATGGATGTTCACTGTCAACTGCTTTCATCTTCTTGGTATGATTAAAATATTCACAATGCTGTAAAAAGAGAAAAGGAAATACAGATAATTCCCGAAAGGCATTGAAGCTGAAACTAGACTAACTGGGTTGAAATTCCTTCCCCAGAATTTATAGTGCCTAATCTTTCCCATCTAAAAAATGAAGGTAATAACAGCACCTGCTTCATAAGTTGGATTAAATGGCGAACATGTGCAAAGCCTTTAGAACAGTGACTGCCAGACAGTAATCATCTTATAAGTAAGCTATTTTAAGATGAAGGGAAATTTTGCTTAGCTTGAGAAATCTTGGCTGAAAGAAGAACTCATAAGCAAATAATAGGGACAAGGAGTTCAACTTGAAGGAAAGAGTGGCTACAAGGGTGTTGTCTCGGGACCAGCACCTCTGAAAGAGAAGGACGTTCAATTGACAGGTAGCGGCAGCTGGCTGTAGCAATATAGGTAAGCTGTGCCTATGCTATACTTTTGTACTTGGAGGAAGGCATACATTGAGTTCCTAATGTCTGTTAGACTGGCTAAGCATATCTGCGTAGATACTAGCCTTTCAGGTATGTGGATGGCTATGTATTTAGGAATGTGCCATTTCTACCCTTGTCACCTGAATCCTGTATTCCTGACCCTGTGAGACATACAGCATGGGCTCAGATACTCTAGCTCTGACGATTAAAGGAGTTGCTGTGGTGGCTGTTTCTCCCATGAAGAAGGTTGGGGAGCTACCTGACTCTGGCTCAGTGATGTCTAAGAGAAGTGAAATCAGCATATACCTACATCACACATATTTTATGCCAGTTAGTTTTAGATGTATAGCTAGATGATTTCACTTAACACTTACCTGAGAAGGCTGAGGAAACTGAGTCTCAGAGATCACACATCTCACAAGGTGCACAGCTAGGATTTGCACAACATGGAAATAATATATACGAATATCCACTGGATGCCGGGTACTTTAGATGTATCAAAGCATTGAGTCTTCTGGCAATCAAGAAATACGTACCCTGGTCATGAATATGCTACTACATAACAAGTACCATATATTTGTGGTATAATGTATACAATCATTAATATATATATAGTGTAACATGTAGTATTAATGTACACATACACATATCTATGCATATGTGTATAACATATATTGTATATATGTATATCATGTATAGCATATGTGTGTGTATGGCATACCATATAACTAAGTTATAGGGGAATGTAGACATCCACATGAAGAAGGGCAGATGCAGAATCCAAATCCGAAGCTCTGCTTCTAGCTGCAGAGGCTGTGTTCTGGAGTGTGTGCTACCTGCCTCTCCATAAGTAAATTTCAAAACTGAGACCTTCTCCTATATAGCAAACAGGTGGCTTCTAGCAGTACCACTTTCACCAAAGTAGAAAGTTCTACTCTAATCTTCAACTGCTACCTGTTGTGATTATTGCTTCCGTGGTTCAAAGGGCACAGATCACTTATAGGAAATGAAGTAATACCTCATGAGACTCTAGGAAGGTTGGTGGGGAGTGGGTGGAGGGCTTTGTCCATGTTACCCACCGCTATCTTCGAAGCACTTCCACAGGACTAAACAGAACATGGACAGGAAATCCTGGCACTTTCTGTGGCTGAACAAGTTACGGTGCCTTTGTGGGCAGTGACATCTCACAAATATGTCCCAAGGCAGATGGAGCCTGGAGTATAAACTGTTAGAATTGCTCAGATGTCCCCCAGAGACTGCTCTCTGGTTTTGTGAAAGCTGGCATCGTCAAATAAACCTCACCTTTTTCATACTAACATCCAGAATGAAGTTTCCTTTGAGACAGAGTCTGTGTTGTTCATGCTGGTCTCATGTACTCAAGTAGGTCTTCCTGCAACAGACTCCAATTTCTGTGACTTCAGAGCCTTCTATATACCATGCACTATGCCAGCCTTTTTCTACACATCTCTTTTGATCCTCACTGACAATCTTTATTTGCCAAATACCAAACTCAGGGTCAAAGTGGTTACAGAGAGTCCCTCACATGGCACAGATAACAAATGTCTTAGCCAGTATAACTGACACCAAAGACCTATACTCATTGTGCTTCACCAGGTGTTTGCCCCCACAAGAGAGGCCTGCTGGGGCTAAGGCAATAAACCCTGGAAAGGAAGGACTAATAATAGTATTAGAGCAAAATGAATTTAGAAGATCAGTGTGGCTTAGGAAAAATGCCTCCTCTTGGGTTAAGCGCTGAGTCGCCAGGCGGAGGGTGCTAAATGCAAAAGTGGGGGAACCTGAAAAGTAAACACACATTCAGGTTCAGGTTCTGGTGAGAAGAGTTGGAAAGTTTTCCAAATGACGTGTGTGGCTGAGCAACTAAGGAAAATCCATCCAAGGTAGATAGTCTACTTCTATAATGTGTGGAGCCGGGCAGTCAATCCTGGATTTCCCACAGAAGAGCTCATGGCAGCCCCTGTCTGAAGATGTATGCAGAGAAGTAAGATCAGTTGCAGAATGTGGGTAGCTGATGTCTCTGTTCTACATTTGTCTGCCCGGGGAGAGGGATTCTGGAGCAGGACCTCCTGCTTCAAGGAGATGCTTTCTGTGTTGGAAGAAGCAGGACAAGTGAACAGGTTCATCCAGTAGGACAAACCGAAAGACCTCCGTCCCTCAGTGCAAGCAAGAGCTAGAGCAAACAGTAAACATGCTAAACGGGTTTTGGGCAGGGTCTGAGAGGGGCGTGGAGCAAGAGAAAAGAAAAAAATCAGCATTCTTAGCCCACAGTGTCCGGGTCCCTGAGTGCCTTCTGGATATGCATCTGTATGCAGCAGCTCAGCAGGCTTCCCAAAAGAAAGGTAGCCTTCCATGTGCACATCTCTGTAGCCTGTCTGGGAGAGTCCATGCTAGCAGCCAAAAAACCTGGCCAGGGTGCTGTTTTTGAAATTACCCGGATACCTGGCTGTTCAAAGTTCCCTAACTTATCAGAATTTTCCCTTGCAGGAATTGCCTGTGGACAAGTGGAAGCCCATAACAGGAAACAGGAAAGCTAGTCATTCTGGGAGGTAAGTGACTGCTCAGGGATTTGGGGTGATATTGTGCCTCTGAGGCTTCTTTAGAAATTGCCATGGCTTTTGGTTGGCTTGAGTTTCTTTGACAAAACTGGTATGCTATGCACACCAAGGACTTGTTGCCATAAATATAAGCTAATGTGTTACCCATACCACCATCTGAATATAGACCCGATAGATTGTGAGAGCATTTTAGAATAGGTAGGAGTCAGCAGTGTTGTGAAGGTTTGCCCGAAGCAGCCCTGTCTAGATATACCCAAGGACATATCGAATGAGATTGCTGAAACAAGAGAGAAGACGTAATCTGTGCCTATCTTTCCAGTGGCCACAAGCAGCCGGGGTCAACAGCGAGGAGGGATTACTCTCTTTCCCCAACGTTGTTGGAGGTACCTGGTTCTAAGGTTCTGCCACCATACTTTTAGTACTGAGAACTTAAGGGCTGTGGAAACAGTTTATGCTGGTGATAGGTTCTAACTGCTGGAGAAAGGGACAAGTGGCTTAGAATAAAGAGAAAAGAACTGCTTTGCTTAGGATGGAGCATCTAACTTCTATAATTGTAGATCATGGTACCCAGCACTCATATTCACTAGAGATGAAGTGCTGTAAGTGGTGGCTCTAGGTGAATCAGAGGTGCGGCAGATAGTCACCTTCTTCTGGGTTACTGTTTGCCTGGTCCAGGTCTCTCTCTCTCTCTCTCTCTCTCTCTCTCTCTTCTCTCTCTCTCTCTCTCTCTCTTTTTCTTTGGTACAATTTCTTAATATGCTCTTTCAGCCAGTTTTTCTCAGGCCAAATAGTAAAAGAGGGGTTCTCTGTGATTTTGAATCTGATTTCTATCTCCATTATAGAGGAAGAGACAGAAACGAAAGCTTCAAGCTGTACCTCCATTCTCCAGGTGAAGGCACTATAAGAGACATGAACAGAATCTTGCTCTGCTGTCCCTTAAATAGTTCAGAATTCTTTCAGGTGGTCTACATTGTGCTCCATTGTTATTTTTTCTTCATTAATGTATTTATTTGTTTATTTTACAACCCAATCGCAACCCCTCTCTCTCTCCTTTCCTCCCAGTCGCACCCTCTCACCTGTTTCCCCTATACCCTCCCAACACCCGATAACAACCCACTCTGGCACATCAAATTACATCAGGACTAAGTGCCTCTTCTTTCACTGAGGCAAGACAAGGCAGCTCTGCTAGGAAAATGGGTCCAGAGGGAGGCAACAGAGTCCAAGTCAGAGAGGCCCCGCTCCAGTTATTAGAGGGTCCACTTGAGGACCTAGCAGCCCATCAGCTTCATATGTGTAGGGGGCCTAGAACCAGTCCATGCATGTTTTTTGGTTGGTGGTTCAGTCTCTATGAGCCCCCTCGTGCCCAAGTGAATTGGCTATGCAGGTCCATTTTTTCCCCAATTTTCCATATCTTATTGACCATTTGTTCTTCTTTTGAGAACAATTAATTGGACTCATTTGTCAATTCATTGACTGGTGATTTGGTGGGTTTTTTCCTTTAGTTTTTTATGCATTCTTGATATTACGCTCCTACCAGATGCATATCAGGTGGAAATTTTCTCTTGTTGTATAGACCATCTCTTCGCTTACTAATCCTTTCTGTTGCCATGCAGAAGCTGTTTCATTTTATGCAATCCCTCTTGTCATTTCTTTCTATCATTTTCTGGACTGCTAGAATTCTACTTAGAAAGTTCTTGACTATGCCAGTATCTTTTGGTATTCTCTCTCTTCTCCCTCTCTCTGTATGTGCGTGTTATCTATGTGTACGTGTACCCATGTGCCCATGTGTACATGTGTCTTCCTTAATGACTCTAACTTCTTTTTTAAATGACAATCTTGCACTAACCCTGGAGTGTACTTATTGGCTAGACTGTCTGACCAGCCTCTTGGCAACATCCAATCTCTTCCTTCCAGCACTAAGATTCCAGGCATACATTGCCACCCAGATTTTACATGGGCATTTTGATCTTAACTAGGTGTTCATGGTTACACAGCAAACATTTGACCCCCTAAGCTATCCCTTGGCACTCTATGCCTGCACCTTGAAATGCTACTCTGAGTTTTCAATAGGTTCTCTGGTCTATTTTGGTTGATTGTCATACAAGGTAAGAGACAGAAATATCACTTCACTCTTCTGTACAGATACCATGTTTTCCCAGTATAGTTTAATGAAGAAGAAAATGAGTACATTTTCTTCAATGTATATTTAGGCACCTTTGTCACTGCATGAATTTGTTTTGGGGCCGTGGGTCCATTATTTTTAGGTAAAATATAATTGCATCATTTTGCCCTTCCCTTCCTTTCCTCCAACCCTCCCCCTACCATGTCCTCTTCCTCAGGCCCCTTCCATGCCTCCTTTTATTCTCTCTCACACTGAAGGCCTCTTTTTCTTTGATTATTATTGTCACAATACACATATGCATAAATGTATAAATGCAACCTGCTGAGTCCATTTAGTGTATATGATATTAGGCACGACCATTTGGTATTAGATAACCAATTCGGGGTTCCTCCCAGGGGGAGCACTAATCAGAAGCTTCTTTGATAAGAGCTACAGTTAGCTATGATGGTAACCAACACCTGTCCCATCGAACTTAAGGCCCACTCAACAAGAGGAAAATCATACCTCGTACCAGAAACCTAGCCAACTACCCAGGGCTACTGAGACTGTGGGTCTTGGAAGGAAATCTACTACTTAGAGGAAACCAAAAATTATTGCTTACACAGAAAGCCACTTTGTTTAAGTGGCGTAATTCCTAACTGCATTTGAAATACTTGCCCCATGATTTGATAGTATAGTTGGGAATTATTTCCGGTTTTCTTTGATTCCAAAGTCTAGGAAACTTACTCATTTTCCCCTGTAATGGTAAAAGGGATGATGCCCAATATTGATCATCTATGACTGTCAGTCACTGGAATGGAACATTCTACATTCAAAATTGCATTTACTCTCCACTGTAGTTCTTTTGCTGTCTATTTTATAGATGACGACCAGAGAAATTATATAGTTCAACTGAGGTCACAAATAGCAAATGGTAGTGCTAGGTTTCAGATAATCTGACGCCTAAGTTCCTGCCCCCCCCCCCCATTTCACCTGCTTCCATTGGAATCCATGAAGGACACCCTGCAAATAGATTCCTCCACATAGTGTTTCAGGAGTTGAATTCCTAAGTAGAGATTCTGCCGGATTCTATCCTTCCCTCCAATACAAGCTCTGGACTGCTTTATACTGTGTCCTTAGGAGTGTTATTTTAATCTAGCGAAACTGTCAAATTTCATATATTATTAGATTGAAACATTTAGAAGCTACCATACTTTGGGCATAGCCTTATTCTATGTGCTTACTACAGAGACACCTTTCAAATGGTATTTATCATCTATTGGCCAAAAGAAGAAATAGAATCTATTCACCACTACGTTCATGAATGACTCAGACCAATAATGCTAACTAACATTTTTCTGGTTTTTTTTATTTCTTTTTATTTTCTTCAACACTGGGGAAAGAACCTAGGGTCTTGTGTACACTAGGCAAGTGCTTCACCATAAAGCAACACTCCAAGTCAGTAAATAACTCAGTTATATACTGTAGGCATCGTGGAATGCATGTTATAACTATTTATTACCATGAGGTTGTAGAGTAGGCACACTCAGTCTGGGTATAGTCTCTTCTCCGTTTAATACAGAGAAGCGATTGAGGCACACACAAACACACTCATTTGCCTAAAGCTCCTCACGTGCAAGTTCATTCTCCCAAAGTAGTCTCGCTTCAGAAACCGTATTGTACATCTTACCACTCTCCAAACTTACTCATCAATGAAGTAAGAGAGTCTTACTAAAAACCCATCATGTGTACTGCCTTTGGGTTAGCTAGGTGGGGGATCCTAGTGAAAGAGCAGTGAGGAGCAGTGTCTGCCCACAGCTTGAGCAGAAAAGAGTAGCCCACATGAAAGTTCAGCAGTGGTAATAACACATTATTCCTTGCAAAACAGCTTTTGTGTTATGAGTTCAGCTACATGCACAACTTATGGCAGACCTTCCTAATGATTCCAGCAGGTGGGTATTGGATCTCAGAGTTGAGTGTGCAACAGAAAACATCTGGAGAGTTTGTTGAAACACGAGAGCCAGTTGGACCACCAGAAAATCTAATTTCAGAGGTGTGAAGTAAGGGTCAAAATCAGCATTGCTAACTGGCTCCTTGGGTGATACTGGGCACAGCTAGTCGCAGGACCACACATTGAGAACTGCTAACTCAAATGAAGAATTTGAGGTTCAGAGAGGGTGAGTTATCAACTCTGGGTCTCATAACTGGTAAGGGGAATGGCTCAGCTCTTAAGCAAGCTTTTCCTTACAGAAGTTTCCAAAAGACCACAGACCTTAAACAAGAAATACCAGGACCCAGAACATGATAAATCTTTGTTGTGTTTTGTATCAGTTCATGGGAGGATAAGAAAACTGAAGGCTGAAAGTGGTAGGAGAGGAGACTAAGCATGGTGTCTTGGAGGAACCAATCCCACTGCTAAAGTTATTCTTTTGGAGTTAATAGTGCCTGGGTTGAATCCATGTTCATGTGCTTCTTCCTCCTCTCCCTCCCCCTCCCTCACTGGCTCCTCCTTCTCATCTCTCTATCTCTGCCACTATCTTTTGTGGCGAGCCACAAAACTGTGGTGAGCCGCAACCCTAAGATGGCGCCTGGCTTATTGCCAGAAAGCTCAAGCTTAGCTGTAAACAAGCCTTAGTTGGTAGCAGCTGCCTAGCCCGGTGTGCTTCCTCCTTTTGTGAGCCTATCTTGGATCACCAGGTGGCATGATCTGATTGGGTTTGAGTAGGCATATAAGGGCTTGGGGGAGGAGAAGCGGAGACACAAGCAGGGACACAAGCAGGGACACAAGCAGGGATTCGGAAGACTGTTTTCAAGGGACCTGAATAAACTGCTTGAGAAGAGCTTTTTCGAGTTGCGTCGTCCTTGCTGGTCAAAGGGGACGCGACAATCTTTATGTCTTCTTACTTGTAAGACAGAATAAGAGCAACAACATCAAATGTCTGTGAGAGTCAAATAAGTGTAGAGAATCCCTTCCAAACAAAACTTATCACTAGAAATGTTAGTTGTGATGCTGAGAAGGAGAAGACGTGGAATGTGCTCAGCAGTAAGAGCAGAGAAATAGAACTAATGAAGCGTTACACCAGGGTAGGTAGACCTGGAGAACTAGACAGGATGACAAAAATGAGAGCAAATCTTGTTTACTCATCACCAGTGAGCACTAAGTTCCAGTTAGATAGCAATATGGTAACTACAGAGAGCAGTAACTAACTGTACATTTAAAAAAGCTAGAAGGGGGTCTTGACCATTTTGCCATAAAGAAATGATAAATATTTGAGAGAGATGTTTACCCCGATTTAATCATTATTCATTGTATATATGTATCAAGCAATACCTGATACCCCACTAATATGTACAACTTTAGAATTATATGTATCAACTAAAAATAAATTCAAAGGGGGTATGAGAGAAGAGAGTGGGACTTTAAAAATGACAACTGGAAACAACCCAATGTCCCTCAACCAACGAATGAATGGATAAAATAACTGTGGTACATCTACACAATGGAATGCTACTTAGCCATCAGAAACAACGAAATCATACAATTTGCTACCAAATAGATGGAACTAGAAAAGCTCATCATGAGTGAGCTAACTCAGACCCAGAAAGATGCACATAGCATGTACTCACTTATAACTGTATTTTAGCCATATAGTACAGGATAACGATCCTACAATCAACAGACTGAAAGGAACAGGAACATAGACTTTGTTACTTCTTAGTGGGACATTTTACCCTAGTTGAGCTGCCATGTAGGCCCCCAGTGAAAGAGGAAGCTCTTAGCCCTCATATGGCCGCAGAACTGAGGGGAGGCTGATATGTGAAGGCACCCTACACTGGAAGAGTAGGATAGGTGGGAGAAGGGGAAGAGGGGGAGAGGGTAGGCCTGAGAGGGGTGGAGGGAGGGAACTGTGGTGGAGATGTAAATTTAAGTAATAAGTAAACAGTAAAAAATGAGTAAAATTCCTTATATAGATATATGAAACTTTCAAACCAAAATACATTCAAACTAAAAATTGGCAGTCAGGTAAGTGACTTGACAAATGTGGCATTTTAGTTAACTTGGCAGCATTTGAAAACTAGATGAGTTGGAGGGTAACCAAGTGGGGTAGCCATCCAGGAATTAAAATGTGTGTTATAGACTAGGGAGGTGGATATGGAGGTGCAGCTGAAATATGGAAAAAAAGCTAGATAAATATGATGCTTTGGGAGAAAAAAACAATTGCTTATTATGGAAACAGTACAACAGAAAATTAAACACAAGAAAAAGTAGCCTTGTTTCTACCACCTTAATTCTCCAATTTTCTTTTGGCTTTTTCTATAGGTGGGGAGATTACTTCTGGCATGGTTATAATAACTATGCAAATGAGCTTTCGTATCCTGATACACTAAGTATTATTTGATAAATAATTTTCATTCAGGTTTCCACAATAATTATAATTTTAATGGCTATAGAATATTTCATCTGCTTATTACATATTAAATTGCTTAATCACTACTAAGTTGTTGAATAATCAGATTGTTTTCAAGGTCTTGTTATTATAAAATAATTATCTAGAACATTTAGAATAGATATAGATTTTTTTCTAATTTTGAATTGTCTCTTTAAAACAACTATCTGAAACAATTCTTAGAGAATCTACTATCTGGAATTTGGATTACTAGTTCACAGTATATGAACATTCTTATGGCCCTTCACAGATTTAACAAACGACTCCTCAGGAGTCATTTTATATTACCATCTGCAATAAACTGGAACAGTTTTTTATACCAAATTTTACCATCACTGAACATTTTCATTTTTTGACACAAGTTATACCTGCTATCATCTTAATTCGCTTACCTTGATCATTCTAGTTTGAAAATTTTTCATTTGTTCCTATGAGATTATTTGCTTAAGACATCTTTTGTACTTAATTTTTTTAATCATATGCAATAAAATTCCAAATAGAATTAATGGACCAAAACACATGAAAGATCATATTTTAATTATTTTTCTTGTACATATACTTACTATATGCCAAGCACAGTACCTATTAGTATTTCCATGATAAACATGTAAATTTATGGTTGACAAAGAGGTTAATTTCATAAAACAGGCATAATCAATTAAATGTATATTCACTTAGTGTGACAGCTTCAAGATATGGAGGAAAATGGATAGAACTGAAAAAATTTTTAAAACGTTTATTTATTACTTCGTTAAGTCTCCATTGCCACACTCTCCCTCCACCCTCTCCCAGCCCCTCTGTCCCAAATCTCTACCCCCTCTCCCACCCTTCCCATTCCTCCCATGTGGGGTGTCTCCATGTATCAACCCCCCTCAGCTCATGAGGTCTAAGAGCTTCCTCTTGCACAGGGGGCATACATGGCAGTTCCACTAGGGTGGAGTGTCCCACTGACAGGTAACCAAGTCTATGATCCTGCTCTTTTTGGTCTATTTATTGTAGGATGGTTATCCTGTACTGTATGGCTAAAATCCAGTTATAAGTAAATATATGCCATGTGTGTCTTTCTGAATCTGAGTTAGCTCACTCATGATGAGCTTTTTTAGTTCCATCCATTTGGTTCCAAATTGCATTTTTTGTTGTTGTTGTTGTTTCTGATGGCTGAGTAATATTCCATTGTGTAGATGTACTACAGGGTTGTTTTTTTTTAATCCATTCCTCAGTTGAAGGAGATCTGGGTTGTTTCCAGTTTCTAGCTATTACAAATAAAGCTGCTATGAACATAATTGAGATGTCCCTGTGGATTGGTGAGGAATCTTTTGGATATATGCCCAGGTGTGGTATGGCTGGGTCTTGAGGTAGAGCTAGTCCAAGTTTTCTAAGACATCTTTTGAAGGACAAGTGGAGAAAGCTGCTTCTAGAGCTTAGGAACAAAGGAAATAATTAAAACTAGCCGAGTCCTGGTGACCTGAGAAGTTACTGACATAGTTGGGGCAGTCTAGAAAGGGAGCAGGTTTAGAGGAGAAGATGGTAGCCCAGAATTGGGATATGTTAGAGATGAAGTTAATGAGATCAACAAGCAGATTCTTTAGATGATGCTGGCCAAACATCCAGCCAGGGAAACCTGAGGAGACAGTGAAGGATGGAGTAGTTGGAGTGGTAGAAGGAGCCATTGTAAAGAAGCATTAATGACTTTGACAGTTTGCAGTCATAAGTGTCCTTCAAGAAGGCAAATTTAGCGAAGTATTGGGTATAGAAAATAGATGGCATGGTTGTTTGTAAGGGAGTTCTATAAAGAAAGAAATGAAAACATCTTTCTCATTATGAATTTACCTCTTCCAACTGAACAGTTTGAGTGCATTTAGTAGATGATGTATAATCACTACCTCAATCCAGTTTTAGAATGTTTCTGCTATCCTGCAATGATCTCTCATGTCTATGTGTAGACACGAGAAGGTCACTTGCCATTCCCATTTTCAACCTCAAGCAACTGCTAATTTTCTGACTTTATAGATTTGCTCTTTTCTGTTTAACATCATTTAGGTAGAATCGCATGAAATATGTGCTGTTGTGTCACATGGCTTTTGATTAGCTTGCTATTGTAAGTCATTCAACCACTTGGTAGCATGTTTCAGCACTTCATTCTTCTTTATTGCAAAATAACCTGATTAGATCACATTTTTTTACTCAGTCATCTACTAGTATATATTTGAGTTGGTTCCATTTTCTGTTACAAATATTATTATTATAAACATTCATATACAATTTTCTAGGTAAATAAATTTTTAGTTCTCCTTAGCATATACATAAGAGTAGAATTTCCAGTCTATATAGTAACTTTATATTGAACTTTTTGAAGAATTTCCTGTCTTCCAAAATGGCTGCAGCATTTTACATTTCTACCTATTCACTAGCTTTTAATTATTTATCATTATTATTATTTCTTAATGTTCAGAAGGATTTTGACATTGAAATGTTTTAAAAGAAACTGACTAATGAAAAGAAGAGAAATTGGGGACACTTATTTAATTTAGTGTTTCTCAAAACATGGTCATGGACCCCGCAACCTCAATTTCATCCAAGAATTTCTTAGAAATGAAAATCTAAGGCCCTACCCAGACCTAGTGAATTAGAGAATCGCCAGCAATCTGTGTTTTATTGAGCCTTCTATGCAATTTTGGCACCTGGTAAGTTTGGAAAGCCAGTTGTTTATGTGATGGTTTGGTAGAGATCTCAGAAACAAGATTAACTTCAAAATAGAAAGGAGAGATGAACAGAAAGGGTAAGAATATTGATGCTGAAGACAGAAGAGACAGATCACAATTAAGATCTCAGGAAACTATGTAAATCAGTCTGGAGGTTCATCAAAAACTTGCAAACCTAATTACCATATGGCCCAGTTGTACCCTAACTGGTTCTATACCTGAAGGAGTCCAAGTCAGCATGCTGAAGAGATGTTTACACACCCATGTTATTGCTGCGCTAGTCACAATAGCCAAAATAGGGAATCAGCCTAGATCCCCACCAGCAGGTAAATAGGTAATCGCACACACACACACACACAGAGGGAGAGAGAGAGAGAGAGAGAGAGAGAGAGAGAGAGAGTGTGTGTGTGTGTGTGTGTGTGTGTGTGTGTGTGTGTGTGTTTTAGAGTTTTATTTGGCCATAATGGAGAGTAAGGTTATGCCATTTGTAGAAAAGTGGATGAAACTGGAGATGATACTGTTAAGTGAAGTAAGTCAGATTCAGAAAGACAATTATCATGTTTACTCTCATGTTGAACATACATATATGTTCATATATTTATCTATATATGGCACTAATGTAGGAAAATGTCTAGAGAGAGACGAAGGAATTAAATGGAGGGATAAGGGACATGAGAGGGTAAGGGGAAGAGAAAAAAATACTGCATTTCCTCTCATATGAGGAGTCTACATTTAGCAATATATAAATAGATGTGAATATAGCTGGAGTTGGTGCATGACGGAGACCAGTGGAGAGGGAGTGGAAAGCAAATGGTAAGAGAGGGTAGTTATGAGAAAACTACAATTATATACATATATGAAATGCCATGATGAAATATATTGTCTCACATGCTAACTTTAAAAATTAGTAACATACAAGAAAGGGTGGAGTTTTTTGTTTTTCAGATAAGAAGGACTAGAAAAGTGAGAAAATGACATTTGTAAAGAAAAATCTTGATGGAGTTTCCCCCTACACTTTTTCTTAGTACCACACACATACACTTTTAAGTTTATTATGTCATTTCTATCACAACTGGAAAGATGGGTGTAGGTAGGAAAACAAAAAATATAATCCTTAAGCTGCAATATCTGCCTAGAAGCAGCTAATTCTAAGTAGTTCCATTCTTAGTCGTCACTCTCAGTTGTTATTTTCTTTCCATGTAGAGAGAATGTAAACTCATTTTGATATTAGTAGGAGTGGAAATTATGGGTAGATCTAGTGGGAGAAAAAGTTAAATAATTGAAGGCATTTAAAAGTCAACAGACATTCTTTTCTGGATTATCTCCGTTGGATTTCTGTACTTGAAATTGCCTACCATTATCCTTTCCTTTTGTTCCTTTGTGTGTGTGACTTCAGAATATATATTTATTATATACACTGCCAAGGTTAATCCTTAGCAGCATTGCACCCTTTACTTTTCCTAATTCCCTCTTGAAACCTAATACCAAGGAAGAAACTAAAACTTAGGATAGCGATCATTATCCTATTACTGACAAGACAAAGGTATGATAGCTAATGTTTATAGGGTTGCTTACTATTTTTCAGACCCCTTTTACATAAATTGTGTTATTTCTCACTCATAATGATCTTATGTGATTATTACTACTCGTGACATCATTTTGCCAATGACAAAACTATCTCACAAGAAGATTAAAGTCACTGTTCCAAGGTCAGGCAGGCATCTTATTCTGGAGTCCATTACTTCTAAGTTTATATTATATTTGATAAAATTAGAGCTCTGTACAGTTATCTCGACTCTCTGCTGTGGTCTCTATTCCTTTTCTCTGCCCTATTCCACCTTGACATGGGTAATGGGAGATTCAGGATTTAGGACACACTTCCTGTTTTCTGACTGAGTAGAAGAAAATAGATGAATCCGATTACATAAGAAATAGAGCATTTTTCGGAAGCTCTTACAGGTAAGATTGTAGTCTTTAGAAGCATGTAGGGCTTATTACAAGTGTGACAACATAAATATTAAAGTGTTAAAACACTAGTGATAATGCGACATTGGGCACATAATAGTTAAGGAAATTATAACATTCTAATGAGAGAAATAAATACATATCTGTAATCTGATTCAGCTTGCAAAGACTAAATAAGGTAATGATACAAAACTCCCAAATTAATTTACATATGTAATCTACTACAACTAGAATCATCAATGGGTGCTTTATAGAACTTGTCAAATCCATAGTGAAATGAATCTGGAAGACGCCATTAGCTAGACTGATAGTGGACTTGCCCTCTGCAATTTAAGAGATATGAACAAACAAGCTATTTTGAAAATATGGAGCACACTGGAAGCAACCTAAAACTGGTTTTAAAAATCAATTTCTTTAAGAAATTTGAGAAATTCCAGGTATTTGCATGAAGGATTGTTAACTTACAGATCATATACCTTACTTAGATCCAAAGCACATACTGGTCAGAGGGTAAACCAGTGGAATGACATATTTATTCCAGCTGAGGATGCAAGCAAAATCTGTGTCTGTTAAGTTGAAGATGTCATTGGAGACAAGATGGATGGGTTGGAATATAAAAAAACTAGAAAAAAACTTTGTGCAAAAAAATTTAATAAAAAGCTAAGCTCCAGAATGAGGGAAATGCCTAAGAACAACATTATTGATAGCAGTTGCCTGTCCAAAATATATAAAGAATGGATACAGATAGAGAAGATCAGTTTGAAGACCTAGCTTCCTAAGTGGACAAAGAAAATAAGCACACATTTTACTTTACACACAAGAAAAGAAAAGCTGTAAAAATCATTCTGTGGAAAACTATAACCTCTGTAGCAATTAAGGAAATATAAAATAAAAATCAGTTTCAAATTATTATAGCCTTCATTTTAAAACTATCAACAACTTGCAGAAATGATGAGTGAAATTATAAAAGCCTACTTAGGCAAAGTAGGGGTAAACAGTATTCCCTGCCCTGAAGCAGTATATACTGGTTCAGTTATCCTAGAGGACAACCTGGAAATATGTGACAAGTATACATTACTCACCTTACTCTGGCCCAATATGCCCCCAGGAAATAATACAAAAGATAAAGATAAAATTAGTTTCTTGAAAAAATATTCATACTAGTTCTACGTATGGTCATTGAAAAGTTTTAGCAATGCATTATATCATAAATTAAGGACTAGAATAGAACAGCCACTAGCAATGACAGATATATGAATACTGAATTTTTTCACAGAAATGGGTATTTGTAATTATGTTAACCCCAGAAAGGTAAACACTAAACCACATGTTGAATTAAAAAAAAAATTTCAGGAAAGAATCTGATGAAATGTAGCTAGCTCAACTTGAAAGCACATAGTGTTCTTTGGGTGTATGTCAAAATGTTGGAATTTATAATTTCAAAAATCTGAATAAGTAGCAGACCACATCAGTTTGATTTAGTTCTAGGAAGTTTGAGATCAAAGGCTTTGGAAAAATCCCTGTATCGGTGACAGATGGGTTCTCACCAGGCATGCTCGACTGCACTGGTGGCTACAATTTGGTTTGCTAGAGTTCTCCATCAGTCAGTACTTATGTAAATCCACAAGAACTTTGCCGTCTAAAGGGATACCTAATCAGACCTTCTTGAACCTCCATGTGGGTCACCACTACAATGACATAGCATTCTGCCTGTCCATATACACACAAAAAGCTATTATCTAATTCATTTTCATCATTTCCTTAAAATCTTTTTATTTCTTTCCATTCAAACAGTGTCCTATTGCGAAGGGACATGTTCTGTCTAGTAATTGCACATGTTCTGTCTAGTAATTGCACATGTTCTGTCTAGTAATTGCACATGTTCTGTCTAGTAATGTTGTCGCGTCCCCCTCGACCAGCAAGGATGACACAACTCGCAAAAGTTCTTCTCAAGCAGTTTATTCAGGTCCCTTGAAAACAGTCTTCCAAATCCTTGCTTGTGTCTCTGCTTGTCTGCTTGTGTCTCTGCTTGTGTCTCTCTGCTTCTCCTCCCCCCAAGCCCTTATATGCCTACTCAAACGCAATCAGATCATGCCACCTAGCGATCCAAGATAGGCTCACAAAAGGAGGAAGCACACCGGGCTAGGCAGCTGCTACCAACTAAGGCTTGTTTACAGCTAAGCTTGAGCTTTCTGGCATCAAGCCAGGCGCCATCTTAGGGTTGCGTCTCACCACAGTTTTGTGGCTCGCCACAGTTCCCCCTTTTTGTTTTAAAACGCAACAGGCAAGGGTAGAGGTCTGATCTCTGATATGCATGTAAAGGACATTGTAATGACCCCCATGCCCAGTAGCCAACCAGGCTGGTGCCATACCTGTCCGGTATCTTTTTCTCAGAGATGGGAAACTAGGATACCAACCCATATGCAATCAAACATGCCCTTCTTGAAGTTGCTAGAAGCTGACCCCAAGTGCAGTGCTTAGCCTCGCATCCTGAGCGTGATGATAGCTTAGTCCTTTAGGACAGTCAACCAAGCTTGCAGCTGTCCAGCCTCCAAGGCAGCAAAGGCTTGCACCAGCATGGCATTACTTCTCCTCTGTGAAATCCTCATCTTACAGATACACCATAGGGCAATGAAACTGACTAGGAAGAGCATGCCTCCTAGGGCACCCATTCCCACCCATTCCTTCAGATGATTCATGGTTCGGAGGATCCATGTTGACAGTCCTTCAGCAACAGAGACATCAACCCGGGTGGAATTCACATGCACGATGGCAGTTCTCAGATTCTGTATCAGCTTATCAAACTCGCCAGACCAATTTCCTGTAAGATACTGAGAGAGTTGCTTAGACAAATTTGTAGCTACAGTATAATTTTGATATGGCACAGAGGTCACACACAAACCAGTCATTTTCCACTCACGGCCAATCTGGGCCACCTGCCACAATACATCCAAGGCCGTGGCTACATTGGCTGACAAATTATTCAAGGTAGTGGCAGTCTGCACTGAGGCATCCAGGCTTCCAACCCCTTGTTCTTATAAGGGGTGATAGCTGCTTTACACTCCTTTGTACATTGCTCATACACAAGTTGTTTAATTAAGGGCATTGCCAAATCAGGGTCTCCAAATACCCTTCCAGCTGCTTCAACCATTATAGCCACGAAGTCTGAGAAAGGCTCCAGGGGATCCTGAATAATCTTAGTTAGATTGCTATTCACTGCCCCTTTGTTAGGCAATGATTTCCAAGCTCTGGTTGCGATTAAATTGATTTGTTCAAACACCTGAGCCGGATACCCAGTTTGTTGTTGAGCATATCGACCTTGCCCAAGAAGCATGTCCACATCCCAGGCTGGGTTTCCTGCTGCACGATTAGCAGCAGCTTGTTCATTAACAAACTCAATCAAGAAAGCCTTCCAATCTAAATACTGCCCAGAGGACAGGCAGGCACGTGCCAAGCTCATCCAGTCACTAGGAGTCATGCAATAATGACTAAGAGCTTCCACCTGAGCTACAGTGAAAGCAGCATTAATCCCATAAGTGCGGACAGACTCAGCAAGTGCTTTAATTACCTTAAAATCGAGAGGTTCATGATAACGATTTCCCCCTCCATCCTGAAAGACAGGGTAGTACATACAGCTCATGTCTCACTTCCCTCCAAACATTTGGACAGAATGACCGCCCACTAGGACCACTCGGAGGGGAAGTCTCATTATATGAAGGCGGCGCCAACACAGGCGGCCCTGGACCTGAGGGCTCTATCCGAGTGCAGTCAGAACTCTTTCTCAAAGATGACTTCTCCATTTTCTTTGTTAACATTTTAAGTTTCTCTTTAGACTCTGAGCTATCCTCTTCCAAAGTATCTTTCCCAGATTTGACCAAGCACTCCTCTTTTAACTGCTTTAATGCCTCTTGTCCCTTTTCCACGGCCTTGCAATATCTCTGATCTTTTAAACAATTACGAACAAGTCTCCAAATAGGCCGTGCTCCTCCCTGCAATGTACCTTGCTCCCAGGCAAAATCTAGATCTCTCCCAAGCTTATCCCAGCAACTGATAAAGGCCAGCAAGGCCAGCATTCGCTCCATTTCTGTGAGGCACTCTCTGCTTTCCTCACCTTGCTCTGCCAGTTGTGTCTTCTACTCGTCCGAATCACGGAACTTTATTGCTCCCTCCCGGAGACCTTATTGCCTCTTTACCGAGGTCCTTATTGCTCCCTCTGGAGACCTTATTGCCTCTTTACCGAGGTCCTTATTGCTCCCTCCGGAGACCTTATTTTCGGTTCGCAGTTTCCCGCGAACCTGTACCTTTAGTTCGCAATTTCCGCGAAACTTTACCTTTAGTTCGCAATTTCCGCGAAACTTTATTGTCCCAATTTATCCCGGGAATTTACCAGTGCACTGCCCCTGACTGCAAGAGTTCTGAGTCTTTTCTGGTTCCCCGTACGGGCCACCACTTGTCGCGTCCCCCTCGACCAGCAAGGACGACGCAACTCGCAAAAGCTCTTCTCAAGCAGTTTATTCAGGTCCCTTGAAAACAGTCTTCCAAATCCTTGCTTGTGTCTCTGCTTGTCTGCTTGTGTCTCTGCTTGTGTCTCTCTGCTTCTCCTCCCCCCAAGCCCTTATATGCCTACTCAAACCCAATCAGATCATGCCACCTAGCGATCCAAGATAGGCTCACAAAAGGAGGAAGCACACCGGGCTAGGCAGCTGCTACCAACTAAGGCTTGTTTACAGCTAAGCTTGAGCTTTCTGGTATCAAGCCAGGCGCCATCTTAGGGTTGCGGCTCACCACAGTTTTGTGGCTCGCCACATAATGTAACTTCTGTATTCGTGGTATATTGACATGTAGATGTTGGAGTCATTTGGGCAGGGGGTGAGGAACTAAAGGTTTCTTGACCTCTTTGAACTGCAGTTTGTTTTCACCTCCTGGGGACCAAAAGAAGGCCTAGAGTAAGTCCTGGCATTTGACATTCACTGTTGCCAACTGGACGTTTCTGTGAGCTTAGGGCCAGGGAGAAATGACACCAGTAAACTCTCTGGGTCTTTTCTCCTGCGTAGCCTCCTTGTGTCTTGTTTCCTGGATCTTGCAAATGTTTCATCCAGTAATAATCTGGGAGTGGCTGCTTCTCTTGGAGCAGTCTTTATCTCTTGGCTGTGCAGGGAAGGGAAAAGCAAGAGAGGCTGACCCTGTGTGTTCTCGCTACTATGATCCTGGAATGCCAAACTATTTTGGTAAGTTTAAAAATAAAATGTCCAAACAAGAAAAACTTCAAAAGACTAGCGGAAGAGGCAGGAGGAGATTTTTCCCGTCTCTGGCAGTACTGCTCTTCAATTTCAACTAGATTTCCCTAACGTTTTTTAACAAAGGAGGAAAATGTATTTGTCAGAAGAAAAGGCAACCTGTGCCAAGAAGAAAAGAAAGCAGTCCAAGCCTTGGCATGCCATTTGCTTTTGTTTTTGAGATATGGCCATATAGCCTCCACTGGTGTCAACAAAGCCTTTTCTTAATTTTCATGCATCCTCCTTATCTCCAAGGAGGAGCTAAAGTCTTCATAGATACCTGGAGATAAATATAGTGCTCTACCCCAGTGGGACTGTTCCTCAGAACAGGATACGGCACACTCTAGTCTGGACATTCTTCTTTAAGATTTGTCCTTGTTTAGCCTCAGTATCCCAGCTACAAACTGGACAATGCTGCCTACTTCATTGGTTATTGGGAAAATTCATTAAACATACATGAAAAACCCTAAAATAGTACCCAGTATATATTGAGAAACAAGAAACTATAGTTTCTGCCCATCAGTGAAGACAACCACTTTCTAAGCAGAAAATCCATACTTGATTCCAAAGCAGAGTTACAGATTTCTGTACATGTTATAAGCCCTGTGCCTTTCTGAATCAAAACCTACAGGTCAGTATTTTCTGGCGTGTGCCTAACATAATTCAATGGAAGCCTATTGGGTCACTGTGCTGTAGCAATGCTGAGGAAACCCCTGGTCTATGACACTCATCAAATTTACTATGCTATCATTTTCTGTAGCCATACCCATGAAGGCAGTAGAGTAGAGCAGAAAGTATTGTGGAAAAAATTGGGCACTAATGTAATCTTCAGCTCTGCCTCTTGTTTCTATCAAGGCAGTATTGCCTGCTAGCTAATATTCAACTTTGTTAAACAGTCAGGAAACCAAGAACTAAGGTAGGCTCTCATCTCAGCCAAATGGTTACATAGCCAGGAGGTCCTAGTTTGCCAAAGACTTTAACTGTAGATTCATTTGCTCACTCTTTTTATCCAGTAAAAAGGAAGAGATGGTAAAAAGCAAGTTAGCCCCTAGTATGTCCACCACACTCCAGTGAAAGACCACCCATTGAAATATATTTGAGCTGCACACATTGGATTACAATTTTTAAAAAATGACATAAAGCTGAGTGGGCATGGGGTGTCAGTCTGGAAAGAACTGGGGGAGAAGGAATGAATATGATCAAAACCCTTTGTATAAAACTCTCAAAGATCTAATGAAAGTTTTACTCTTAATATATTTTAATTGGAATAGAATTGCATCACTTTCTCTCTCCCTTTCCTCCCACACTCCCTCCAGATACCATCCTCAAGCGCCCCCCCCTTGCCCCCACCCTCAAGTTGATAGCTTCTTTTTCTTTTAGTGTGTGTGTGTTTGTGTGTGTCTGTGTCTGTGTGTGTGTATCTGCATGCACAAATATAAATACAACCCGCTGAGCCCATTTTTGTTGTTTGTGTATACATGGTTTGAAGGCTGGCTACTCTGCATTGGACAACTAATCCGGGGCCTCAGCCATGCCAAAGGATAATTCTCCCTGCAGTCGTTAGTTGCCTATAGTGCTTTGTCTTGGAGTGGTGACCTATTTCCCCTTCTGCTTTAGCATGTCCATTGGTATTCCCATTGTTCCAGTCTTGATCATGTGGCCATTTCCAGAAGAGACTGCTTCACGGGAGTCTCCCTAGTATTCTAACTCTTAAAATCTTTCCTCTCCCTCTTCTGAGATGTTCCCTGAGCCATACATATGAGAGCTGTGATGTAGATATAGCCATTGGGGCGGGGTTCCCCATGATCTATTGATATCTGCATTGTGTCTAGTTGTGGTTTTCAGTGGTGGTCTCCACTTGCCATAAAGAGAGGCTTCTTTGATGAGAAGTGGTAACTACATCTATCTATGAGTAGAAGGATACAATTTAGAATATAGTAAGGAATTATGTTGATCTAGCAAAGTGGTGGTGGGAGATTATTTCTAAGGTCTGTGACCTCACTAGTCCCAGGAAGCTGGCTAGTTTACCAGTACCAGGCATGATTTCTTTCCTATGGGCCACAAGTCCAATTAGACAGATGTTGACTGCCACAGACATGTGAATGTGCCTCCTCTTGAACCTTTATGCATATCTCTCCATGCTAGTCATTGCTATGGCTCATAGATATTGAGGCTGGGTAGGACTGTTTAATTGCTTCCTTCCCTTCGACATTTGCATAGTAATTTTTGAAACCATGAATCTAGATCATACAAAGGAGGGGTTCAGGTCATATTTAGCTTGAACATCCACGTCATGTATCCTAAGTGTGTGGTGTCTTCAGAAATAAAGTCTCACCCTTAATCCCTGAGAGATAACCAAGGGCTACATTGATAATCTATATTGTTTTGGGAGTTGCTTAAACTACTCTGGCCAACCACCTAAAGGAGGTTTCTCATACCTGGTACTATGGTTTTTGTTAATGTGTGATTCTTATGGGGAGCTCTGTCAGCCCAGGTGGTTTAAGTTCCTTTAACACAATACACACACACACACACACACACACACACACACACACACACACACACACGAGAGAGAGAGAGAGAGAGAGAGAGAGAGAGAGAGAGAGAGAGAGAGAGAGAGAATAATTAATTTTAGGTAAATGTAAAATATAAGTACTTCAGACTTTCTCAAACTTGGTGTTGTATGTTCCACAGTTCCCCATCCCTCCTTTTTGTTTGATCTCCATCCCTTCTCTCCATTTGGAGCTCACCTCATTATTCCATTTCTGATTTTATGTCATCTGCTTCCTGCTTTTCCCTTCCCAAATCCTTCCCCTACCTATGATCCTTTTATACTTTCCTGCTTTCTATTGTTACTCCATGTTGTACACTGTACACTCACATCTGAGGTTCTGGAGCTAGAAATTACCAAGGAGAGAGAGTATGCAACATTTAGTGGGGGTTACCTCACTCATTATAATCCTTTTTAGCCTCATCATTTAGCATCAGATTTCAAGATTTCTAATTTCTTTACAGCTGAATATATTCTATAGTGTATATGTACCAACATTTCACTATTCATTCATTGGATGAAGGACGTTTAAGCTGATTTCATTTCCTAGCTACTGTGAATGAAGCGGCAATGAACATGGCTAAGCAAGTATTTCCATAGTAGAATATCTAATCCTTTGGGTGTATGCCAAGAAGTGGTTTAGCTGGGTCATAGTAGGTATATTTTTAGCTTTTTGAGAATTCTCCACACTGATTTCCATAGTGGCTGCACCAGTTTGCAATCTCACCAAACATGGGTTCCCTTTCCTTCAGTTCTCCTCCAGCATCTGTTGTCAGTTGTTTTGTTGCTTTTTGTCATTCTGACTGGGCAAGGTGAAATATAGAAGCTGCTTTTATTTGCATTTTCCCAATTACTAGGGATGCTGAGCATTTTTTTTTTTTGAGATATTTATTACCCATTTTTTTTTCTTCTTTTGGGAACTCTCTGTTCGGGTCCTAGGCCCATTTTTTAATGAGCCATTTCTTTGTTTTTGATTCTTTTTTTTTAGTTCTTTATATGTTCTGGATATTATGAATGTTCTGTCAGATGTATAGATGATAAATAAAGATTCACTCCCATTCTGTTGGCCTCCAGTTCACTTGGTTGAATGTTTCCTTAGCTTCTATAGAGTCAAGTGTGAAAAAGGAGTACCAAGTGTTTTAAAGGAGAGCTACAGTGAAAAGATGACTTAATTTTTCTGAAAACAGACCTCTCTACCACAGTGAAGGACAAGGGACCCACAAAAGTACCATAGTGATTATTAATATCTCACCAATCCCCAGGCATTAGGTACCAAGTACTGGAAAATAGATAAGGTTTCATTTTAGCCCACTGGCTCCATTGCTTGGGGCCTGTGGCAAGACAGTATGTGATGGCTAGAGAACATAGTGGAGAAAGCCTTTTCACCTAATGTTTTGTGTAAAACTAAAGAGGAGAAAAGTCCTGCAGTTTTGTTTTGTTTTTTTTTTTTTTGCCCAACGACCAAAACTTCCTACCAATCCCCCCCAAATATTTTCACCAACTCCTAATAACACTAAGTTTATAACCAGGCCTATAACATGTGAGCTTTGAGGGAAATTTCCCCCACAAACTTGTGTGTTTGAATGTTTGGTCATAGGGTGTGGCACTATTATGAGGTATGGCATTGTTATAGTAGGCCTGACTTCATTGGAGGAAGTGTGTCACTATGGAGGAGGGGCTTTTGAGGTCTCAGAAGATCAAGGCAGGCCTAGTGGCTCAGTCTCTCCATGCTGCCTGCAGATTAAGAAGTAGAACTTTCAGCTCCTTCTCCAGTGTAATATCTTCCTGCACACTACCGTGAGGATAATGAGATAAACCTGTAAGCCACTCTCAGTTATGTGTTCTCTTGTGTAAGACTTTGGTCAGGGTATTTCTTCACAGGAGTAGAAACTCTAACAAGGTAAGTAGGAAGTAGCATGTTCTAGAAGCACCTCATTGTTTGAGATGTGTAGCTGAGGAAGGCCTACACTAGACTCGAGTGTTAAGCACAGCAGAGGTTCTCCACCTACCTCATTAAAATTAATGTAGTGATCCTTGAGCACCATAGCAGACATCAACCCAGTGATAAAGTTAGAAAGCATTATGTGGTTGATAAAACTAATAATTTATATTAGCCTACACCACTCCAAAGAAACACAGAATTTAGTACACTTGCTATGCAGACACAACCATAAGCTATATACTACTTCTCCCTTATTGTTCCTTTTGCTTAGTGGCTTTGCCCTTGGGGATAGAGTCCAAAAGATGTTACTTTTATTTTACCATAGTCATACAGACATTTCCAAGTACCTGCTGTGCATTAGACACCATACTGGATACTGGTGATATATTAGTAATGAACATGATGTGGCCATCACCTTCACAAATGGGCATGTTGAAGAGGCAGGCAGCTAAGCAGTACTATATTAGGGAGTTTGATGGGTTCTGAGACTGTCCACTTGCCCCATCCTTGAAGGGTGGAGAATAAAAAAAAGACTTCTTCAGGAAAGTGATAATTAAATATGAACTCGGCGGGTCATAGAAAGGAGGGAAAAAGAACGAAATATAAAGGGAACAGAATATATATGGACAACGAATATAGGAAGTGTGGAAGTGGACCCTTTTAAAATATAGCAAGCAGTCTGTGTTTTCTGAATACTTTAGGCTCCAGGCAGGGAAGTATGTAATATCAGTTTTATGCTTTATGTTAACCTTGAATGTTACTAGTTATTTTGGATTACTATGTTTACTCTTTATAGATGCATACTGATTGTACATAGTAATAGAATTTATAAAGAAAATGTTTCCAAGTGTATCATGTACTTACTCACACATACATGTTAGAAAGACCTTACTCACACCCATCAATACAGCCCTGTCTTAGTTAGGGTTTCTATTTCTGTGAAAAGACACCATGCCCACAGAAGCAACTCTTAAAAGAAAACATTTAATTGGGGCTGGCTTACAGTTTCAAAGATTTAGTCCATTATCATCATGGCAGGAAGCATGGCAGCATGCAGGCAGACATGGTGCTGGAGAAGGAGCTGAGAGTTCTACATCTTGATCCCCAGGAAGCAGGAGGCTGTGCCTCACTGGGGGCGGCTTGAGCATAGGAGGCCTCAAAGCCCACCTCCACAGTGACACACCTTCTCCAACAAGGCCACACTTACTCCAACAAAGCCACACGTTCTAACAGTGCCACTCTGTATAAGTCTGTGAGGGCCAATTTCGTTCAAACCACCACAAGCTCCTCACCAAACACTTAGAAATTTCTTGTATACCAAAAAACTAGTGTATATTTTTGTACACTTGACTCTATATCTTGCATTTTTATTTTTATGATAGTTCTATAGATTTTTATGCAAGTTGTATCCAGATCTACTGCATTACTTTGGGCAGCTATATAGTATTCCATATTTAATTCTTCCTATTTTACTTTAATTTCTATACAAAGACAATTTAGAATATTTCCTTCTTGTGATTATAAACGAGGCTATAATAAATATCCTTATATACATCCAACTGAGTTTATGTTGAAATATAAACATACAATATAATATATATATAATATATAAATATGTAAATTCCTTAGAAATTGAATTGCTGTGTCAAAGGATGAGCAATGTTGACTCTCCTTTGTAGAAATTACAGCAGCTTACACTTCCATTAACAGTATGGGAGATCGCCTGTTTTCTTACCCTTATAAATAAACTCTTGTTTTTATTTTAAAATGGTTCCTGATCATTTGTATATGCGGTTTAATAGTTTACACGTGGTTGAACACTTTTTGTTATGGTGATAAGACATTTTGCTGTGAATTATATACTTTTTTTCCTCACTTGTATTGCTGGTTTCTGTTGTGGATTGGTAAGTGTGCTTCACACATCAAAGGCACTGATTCTTAGTCATATGTAGAACAAACAAATTTTTTAGCATATCATCACTTTTTGGTTTCATTTCTGATATTTTTTCATCATGAATTTTTAATTTTTTGGAAATCAAATATATCACCTTTCTTTGATTACTTCTGTATTTAGTGACTTACATTAGAACTTAAGAGTAAAGCTTTTCTTGTGTTTTCTGTTTTCTTCTATAATTTATCATAATGTCTTTTTACATTTGACATTATATATATACACACACACACAATAGAGAGCTTAGTGTGTGTGTGTGTGTGCGTGTGTGTGTGTGTGTGTGTGTGTGTGTGTGTGTGTGTGAACTTAATTGGAAAGAGTGACATGAAGATTTGACCTTATCACTAATGACTATCTAGTTGTTCCAAAACTGTATGCAAATTAGCCATCTTTCCTAGCTTAGCTTATCATAAAATAACTTTGCATGTGTTTGAATTTACTTTACCAGTTTAGCAACTGTAGGTTTTGTTGTTTTTATTGCTGGTTTATTTAGAGACAGAGTCTCACTGTATAATCCAGGTTGACCTTGGACTTGTGGCAATCTACCTACCTCCGCCTCCTTCCCAAATGCTGGGATTACAAGCATTTGCTACCACTTCCAGCCAATATTCTGTATTTTATGCCATGAATTCACCTTTCTCTTTGTGAGACTACCTTATTCACTGTAACTTGGAACATATTTCCTAATTGGTAAGACTTTTCCTCTCTCATAACTCTGTGCTACTATTCATGGTAATCACTACAATTTATTTTTCCACATAATATTTAGAATAATGTTCCAAAAATCCTATCTGCTGACTATTTTATTGGAGTCATAATAAGTTTGTATATTATTTGGGTAGACTTGATATCTTTACAGTGTTGAGTCAACCTTGCTAGAAAGGTGTATGTCTTTTCATTAATGTACATTTTATTTTATGTCCCTCAATAGAGTTTTTAAAGTTTTCTGGATATAGGTCCTAGATATTTCTTGTTTAAGTTTATTTCTAAGTATTTTATATTTTTAATTGCTCTGCCAAGTATGTTCTTACCCTCCATTACTTTTTTTAATTGTTGGACACATGAGAAAGTTGTTGATTTCTATATATTCATTTTATACCCTGACATCTCATTGAATTTTATAACTGTTGGTAGTACATTTTCACTTATTATGAATTTTCAGATAAATAATACCATCTATGTATAATATCATCTACCACTATTAATGTATTCATCATGTCAAATCACATATATGCATTTTTCAGAACAATATTAAGTACTTGTTCAGAAGGTGAGCAGTTTCCCTTGTTCCCAATTTTCATAGAAATGTTTCTACTGTTTTACTGGGCGAGGGGTGTAGCTCAGTGATAAAATGCTTCCTAACGTGCATGAAGCCCTAGATATAATGACAATGATTTTATAGAACTAGCCACATTTTCCTGCTAGTTGATTTTTAAGTCTAGAAAGGTTTGAGAATTGCAGTCAAATATGTTTAAGTATCAGGGAAGCTGTTTTATAACATTTATCCTTTGATTTATTAGTATTGTCAATTATGGATAGATTTTCTAATACTGAATGAGATTTTTAATTTCGATGATGAACATGCATATTTATGGTGTAGTATTTTTTAACATCCTCCTGGATTCTCTTCACTAATACTTTGAGTTTTGTATATAAATTCTTAGATGAGACTAGTCTCTAGTATTTGTTTCTATATTTCCTAGTTGTTTGGAATTAGGTCTATTCTATCTTCTCTAGATTTCAAAGTCTAGGAAGTATGCATTATATTAGTATTTTATGTTCCTTGAAAGTTAGCATAACCACACAAAACTGTGTGATTGTGTACTTTTCGGTAAAATATATTGATTTTTTTTAGATGATAACTAACGAGCATAGTCTCTTTTCCAGTCAGTGGTTTCTTAGGAATTGCCCTGTATTTTACACATTTTTATCTTTTATGTCTGTAATTAATTTCCAGTACACCTAGTACTGTGTGATTAGAGACTGTGGTCTTGGATTGAAGAAATGGCTCAGCCATTTAAAAAGGCTAGGTTTACAACCAAAAATATAAGAGAATGTGGTCTGTACTCCCTATGGCCCAATATATAGACGATTTTAAAAAATATTCACTGGGATCTTGAAAAGAAAAGTGTAGTTTTTCTTAGAGTTTTCTCTTATTTTTTAGTTTAACTATTTTGGTCTGTTGTCAGTTGAAACAGTCTTAATTTTGTTTCTGACTTTATTTGCCTTTGCATTACCTGAAGTTTGCTTATGATGTTTGATCCTATGTTTTTTAGTACATAAAGATTCAGGGCTTCTGTGTATAAGAAGATATGCCTGTAATACTAGTTCTTATGTGGCTGACAAAGGATTTCAAGTTCTAAGCCAGCCTGAACTGTATTAACAAGACTCTGTCTCAAACACACAGACACACACAAGCACACACATGTGCATGCTCACACTCGCACACTCACACCCAAAGAGCAAAAAGGGAGAAAGGAAAAGATTTAGTGTAAGTAGATCTTTATTGTGCATTACATTTGCTAGCATTGTGATGTTCTTCTTTTCAAGGAGGATAGAATGCAAGGTAGAATCAGAGTAATTAAGAACAATAGATAAGGTCATCAGAAAGGGCCTCTCTGCCTGTTATATATTTGTCATCTCTTTTCTGTCCACCCACTCCATTTTGTTTTTATTTTATTTAAGAGGATATGGTAAGTTGGATCGTTTGTGAGGGTATCTACAGGTAGGCTAAGACCCAAATGAGAAGAGTGGAGATACGAAGGTAGGAATTTCTGATCCATGTGGGAACTAGTGATGAGAGGGATGATGTTTTGTTTCCATTTTATCTGAACTTGGTTAACATTATGTGTACTGTTATTTTCTTAAAAAAAATATTCTCAGTCATCATAAGAACTGTTGAATGCATAGTCTATCTGCTGATCTAATTGAGCCCTTGGAATTTCCTGGCAGTAGGCAGGACTCAGCATGATGTTGATTGCTCACAGGCTACCCTAGGAAAGCAGATCATAAGTTTAAAGAGCTTATTTAACTCCTTATAGTCAGCCAAGGTGATGTCATTTAGTATGAGTCTTACCATGTAGAAGCTTACATTTTATAAATGGAGATTTTATTTTATAATTTAAAAGAATATTGTTTTTCCTTGTGAGGGATCATATCTTAAATTTCAATTTTTTCTTATTTGTATAATATATAAATAGAATAGTAAATATAAATGTACATATGTAGTACTAATCTCTTAAACGCTGAGCCATCTCTCCAGCCCCAAGTACTAATCTCAAAGGATTTACTGGATAATTTTTATCTCCTTGTTTTAGAAGGTTATATATATGATGTTTTTATAGTTTACCTTATTTCTTGTTTTCTTTTTTTAAGACACGGTCTCTCTATTATATGGTACTTGCTGTCCTGGTGTTCACTATACAAACCAGGCTGGTCTTGAACTTCCAGTATTCAAGAGGTAGAGGTAGGTAGATCTCTGTAAGAATCTCTCTACTTCTTGAATACTGGTATTAAAGGCATGTGTTACCATGCCTGGCTAGTCTATCTTATTTCTAAATTCACTGTTTTGTTCCATTAGTTAATAACATACTTTTACTTATAGTTTTTTATAAGATGCTTAACCTTTCTTTTTATATACATTTTTATTATTTAAAACAATTTTTCCATTTAAAAATATTTTGAGCCGGGCGGTGGTGGCGCACCCCTTTAATCCCAGCACTTGGGAGGCAGAGGCAGGCGGATCTTTGCAAGTTCGAGGCCAGCCTGGTCTACAAAGCGAGTCCAGGACAACCAGAGCTGTTAAACAGAGAAACCCTGTCTCGAAAAACCAAAAAAAAAAAATTTTGAGCACATTCTTCCCTTTCCCCAAGTCCTTCCAGATCCACTCCCCCTCCTTACCCACCTTTAAAAAAAAACAAACAAAAATCCAATACAACAACAACAAAACCTCAAAACCAAGAAAATAAAAGTACCCCCCCCAAAAAATCAAAAACAAACTGTAGCTAAATAAAAGCACACACAGAAAACCTGTAGAGTTCATTATATGTTGTTCAACTGCCCTGCCCAGGAGGCTTATCCTAGAGTGGTTATTATTCCAAACTTTATTGGGAAAAATGATTTTCCTTCTCCTAGCAGGTTACAGTTCAGTTGTTAACCTTTATCCTAATGGCTAGGTTTTCACTCATTCATTCATTCATTCATTCATTCATTCAGATTTTTAAAAATACCACAAAATAAAATATAAGATTAAACAAAAACTGCCACATCAAAGTTGGACAAGACAAACCAACAGAAGGAAAAGAGCCCAAGAGAAGGCACAAGAATCAGAGATGCACTCATTTGCACACTCAGTAATCCCATAAAAACACTAAAAGCCATAATATATACAGAGAACCTGGTGCAGACCTGTGCAGGCTCTCTGCTTACCGCTTCAGTCTCTGTGAGTTCATATGAGCTCTGATCATGTTATTAATCCTTCTTTACCCCATCCTCAATTTTTCTGTAACAGAGTACCCCTTAATATAATATTCTGTCCACTTTTGAAAGTTTTCAGAAAAGCCTATAATTAAATGATTCTTTTTGAAATTTCAAATTATAATGTATTGGAAGGAAATATTTTTATTTTACCAAAAGTAGGATAATTGTGAATAGCTTATTTGGCATTTTTATTGAACAAGGAAGCTATATGTAGTATATATATATATATGTATATGTATTTATATGTATGTATGTGTATATATATATTGGGGTTTTCGAGACAGGATTTCTCTGTGTAACAACTCTGGCTGTCCTGAAACTCACTTTGCAGACCAGGCTGGCCTCGAACTCACAGAGATCCACCTGCCTCTGCCTCCCGAGTGCTAGGATTAAAGGTGTGTGCCAACACTACCGAGCTCATTTATAATATAGTTTACATCAAATTGGCAGTAAGGTAATGGAAACAAGGAGTGACACAAAAGAAAAAAGTCATGAACTTTAGATAGTAAAGTATCAAAATGTGTTGATTCTGGATAGTGAGAATGTGGATATTCATTATGGAAATCACTATACATTTCTAAACACTAGGAACTTCATGGTTAAAAAAATAGATAAAATCAACAAATAAAGCAAAACAATCAGGATTGTAAGCCCTAGACTAATTACATATTCAATCTGAGTGCCATAAACAGACTGACATATTGGGTGTATATTTAGACTTTGTAACTGAACAGTTCAAATCCTATCTCTCCCATATAACCTTTATAACCCTGGACAATTTACTCATCCTGACTATGATCAGTTTCCCAAACTATAAAATCTAAGCTGTAAGAACTACCTCCTAGGTTAATTGTTTTTTTTAATTTTAATACATTTTTCCTTTATTTTTTATTTCTTCAAGTTACATCTCAATTGCAGTCCCCTCCCTATTCCCCCTCCAGTCCCACCCTCCCACCCTCAATCCCCATCCTCTTCCCTTTTTTTTTCTTTTAAGTTTAAATTATATCTTATTTCCCCCTACAGTTTCCCCTTTCAGTCCAAAAAATGGCTCTTTCTCTTATAATAATAAATACAATACAGTACAACAGAGGTAATTAGGCCACAGTTATGAGGGTTATATGGCTTAACGTACATTCCCAATGACCAGTCCATACGTATTTGGTACCTGACTTTAACATTCTACTATCTAACCATCTCCATGAGTTTAAAGTTCTATATCTGACTCAACATTCATACTAACTTGCAACACAATTTTAAAAGTATCTTCTTAGATCTATAACACTCTCTTGACTCCTAAACAACTCAAAATTTAATTATGAGACTCTATCTATCTGTTCTTCAATCACCTCAGAGACCTGAGAGGGATAAATATATCTGATTTTATAGGAAGGACAGGGCCTGCAGTTAGAAACTAGAAACAACCCAGATGTCCCTCAACCAAAGAATGGGTTAAAAAACTGTGGTACATCTACACAATGGAATGTTATTCAGCTATCAGGAACAATGAAATTATGCAATTTGCAGCCAAATGGATGGAACTAGAAAAGCTCATCCTGAGTGAACTAACCCAGACTCAGAAGGACACATATGGCATCTATTCACTTATAGTAGGATTTTAGCTATATAGTAGAAGGTATCAACACTACAACTAACACACCAATTTTAATTTTTAATTTTTATTTATTTTTTATATATTAGTTATATTTTTTCTATTTTTTAGTCTTTTTTATCTATTGTATGCTTATTGGTTTGTTTATTTAGTAGTTCTCTCTCCCGGGCAACGAGACACTTTTCACTGATGGTACTGCTTCGTAGACCCCCAATGAATGAAGAGGCTCTTGGCCCTCATACGACCTCTCAACTGAGATGAGGGACTGTTATATAAGGACACCCCACCCCAGAGAAATGGGATGGAAGGGTTAGGAGGTAAAGAAAAAAAATGAAATGTGATGTTTTGGCCTTTTACTACTAACTGTCATAAACTGTTTAGGATAATTAAGAAATGCAAACTAATGGTTATGCAAGCTGGTCATTCTGTTAGGTACTATGACAGCCTATTATAGTTACTTGCTAAGCTAATCAGAAATAAACCTCCTAGGTTAATTGTAAGGAGCAAATAAATTTGAACATGGCAAGCATTGAAAGTATACAGTAGTGCACTGGTTCTCAACTAGTCATAACCCCTCTGGGGGTCATATATCATATATCCTGTATATCATATACTTACATTATGATCCATAACAGTAGCAAAATTATGGTTGTGCAGTAGCAACGAAATTAATTTTATGGATGGGGGGGATCACCACAAAATGAGGAACTGTATTAATGGGTCATAGCATTAGGAAGGTTGAGAACCGCCGCACTAGTGTTTAGTACTTAGTTTATATACAAAAGTGCTTGCTCTTACCATTATTATATTCTTGTTGCTATGGCCATTACATTTACTACATATAATAGACTTCTGTGGCCATTTTAACTTTGGAGAAATTATGGCCTTCAAAATATGGGGCCCATCCACCACATGCTTATCTTGGTCAATGCTTATCTGTTTTGCAGGGAAATGGCTCATTCTAAGCCCAACTTTTCACGGTCTACTCCCTCCCATCCTTGCCTTGAGAACCCATCACGGGACTTGTCAAACACCAGAGCAGTCTCTTCTCTTGACCTCCTTGGAGACTTCAAGCGTCCCTTGAACAAACCAGAAGAATCTTCAGTTTATGAGGATGGGAGCTCGGTGGCCTCTATGTCCCGCCCACTGCGGAGCCGAGCCTTCTCAGAGAGTCATATCAGCTTAGAGCCTCAAAACGCCCAAGCCTGGGGGAAGCATCAGCAAGAGCCATTTCCTAAAGACAATGAGACTCAGCCAGATCTTCTTGGGGCCCGAAAGAAGGCCTTTCCTCCCCCTCGCCCTCCTCCTCCCAACTGGGAAAAATATAGGCTCTTCCGTGCAGCACAGCAATGGCAGCAACAACAACAACTGCGTAGGCAGCAGCAACAGCTATGTAAGGAAGAGGAGGGAGAGAAGGGGCAAGAGCAGAAGGAGGAGGGAGAAAAAGAGGAGGACTTACCACCCCAGTATTTTCATTCAGAGACCACTGGTTTCTGTGCCCCTAACCCAGAGGAAGGCTTGGAGCAGCCACAGTCCCTGAAAATGGGCCACGTAGAGGCCTCAAGGCAGGGTTTACAGACCCTCCTAGACCAACAGGCCTTTGTTCTGCATCCCAGTGATTTTGTGCCTCCAGTAAGGGGCCGTGTTGGAGCCCCACTTGAGAAAGCTCATCTTCCTTGTTATTCTGGCACTCATGGATCATGGAGGACAACTGAGCAGGAAGCTACTGTGACCCCAAAGTAAGTGTTTGGGAAAGGTACCGGGTCCCCGAAAAAAACAGCCAGCAACATGAATTGAATTTTACCTCTACTGCTTGCCAACTGTCTGACATTGGTCCTCAGACTTCTTATCTGGCAAACAGGCCTAATAATGTACCTGGTTCTAACTATTAAGCTATTGCATGTAAAGGACATAAATAGATGCTTAATGCATAGTAGGTACTCAGGAAATGAAGTTTAAGGTTTTTATCCACATCATTAAGAAGAGATGATATTGCTTCTCAGTGTATGTTTAAGGTATATATCAATATCTGGCCCCTGATCATGAAAGTGTAAATCGTTCTTTGCCTGGCCTAGGTCTTTCCTGAAATGTAGCTCCTGTCTGCTCTAGCAAAGTAGCCTGGTCCTCTAAATTCTTCCCCCAACCCCAGAAGAAAGGTGTTGTTGGAGCAAGGCACTTACACTGAGATAATTCCTAAGCTAGGGATATTCTTTGCCTCTTCCGCTTTTCCACTCTCTCGTTCCCCTGCTTTGAATTTATTTTCTTTGCCAGATAGTAAGCAATAGTCAACAGGAGGAGCTGCCTGGGCTGAGAGATCAAAACAGACTTGTGGACTGCCACTGACTCCTATGTCAGTGCTCATCTCTGTATCATGCTATGTGTCTGTCCTTTTTGCTCCCAACCGGAAACGCCGTGATCTCCGTTGCTCAGTGCCTGGGCTCTTAGCTCTGCCTGCCCTCTTTCAAGCTCCACTGGGGATGAGCAGGCAGGTGTCTCCTAATTGCTTTCTTTAAATCTTTTTATAACAGAATCTTGCCTGGGAGGAGTTGCTATTAGAAGTACCTTGTTTGCGTGACTTTTATGGACAGGCTAATCTTGTTACTTGGTTATCTGGAGCTGATTGAGCAGTTCTCTGAGGTGCCATAAAGAAAGCGTTTATAAATCCCAGCTCCTGGGCTCTGTGAGAAGCCCTTAGCAGACCACATGTGGCTGCTTCTCAAACTGCCTTCTTGCAACTGGAAAATATGTTGCAGAAACTAACTGCGGTGGTTGTTATATACCACAGCTAGGAGACTGAAAGGTTACCTGGCAGATAGTAGGCATTGAGCTAATATTTCAAAAGACAAAATAGATAATCAAATAAGTTTTCAATTAAGCATTTTCTATGTGCCAGACACTGCCTGGCGTTTAATGTACATGATTTAAGTTATTCTTCCCAACATCCCTCTTGGCCATTATTATCTCCATTTGACAAATGAGGTAGCTGAAGCTGAGTAAAATAAGGGACTAATTAATTCAGTATTATGCAGCAAACACTCAAATCCAGATCTATCTGCCTCTAAATCCAGGCCACTGCAGCTGCTGTGGCCTCCTTGTCCTGCTCGTCCTCCACGTCCTGCTCGTCCTCCACGTCCTCCACGTCCTCCACGTCCTCCTCGTCCTCCTCGTCCTCCACGTCCTCCTCCTTCTTCTTCTGCAGCCTCTCTCAGAATGATCTTGTTCTTCTAGTTGGCTGGGACTTTACAACATTATCTTCTGTTATAGAGTAATATGTGCCAGAAGTAGCAGTTCCAGCTCTGGTGGACTTTCCTTCTTCATGAACTTTTATTGTCCTGACCTGGGCCCCTGAGAAAGAAATCTCTATTAATAGGCATTGTATAACCTGCTCCAGAGATTTGTTTGTAGAAATTATAGGATGCAAGGGAATACATCCATTTGTACACAGCTTTGGCTTGTAGCTGCAAAAAGATTGATTCTAGGTATTTCCTTGAAGGTAATTCCTATCATTCCTTGAATGATAAAGAATTAAGGACGAGCATCATTTCCATAACAGCTGAAGTTTCTTCTTCTGTTTACTATGTGCTGAGCATGATTAACTGTATAAAGATCATTCCTGACATGTGATGTACTCTTTCCTAGGGTTTATGATATGCTAAAGCAACATGCACTCAGTAGAAAATGACACATTAAGGTGGGGGGGGTATTGACCATTTTCCTAAGCTAGCAAAAGCCTGTACAATAACCTTTCATGGTACTTGGAAGCAGTACTGGCAGTAAGCCCGGTAATCATGAGAGAAAACACTGACTCTCTACAATGAGCTGTGCTGTTGAGTTGTGAGGTTTGGAAGGTCAGGTATAGTATAAGTATTTTTTTTTTAATTTTGGATGGGTTTATTGGGGCATTGATTTAGGCTCCCCCAACAAACCTAAGAAAGTGTTAAAACTATCCCCCTCACCTTTCAGATGAGAAAAGTGAACTTACGGGGCGAGAGGGGGTAACTTTCTCTCACGATCACAGATAACCAGAACCCGGGCAGTCTAGCTCATTGCCTTCAGGATCATTTCAGTACCTCAGGTCCTGAAGACCCTAGGAAAGTATAAGATAGTGTTGGGGCCAGTAGACACATAAGGTTTTCAATGTGAAATGCAAATAAAGACATCTAAAATTAAGCCATCTTAAACCATTAAAACATTATCTCTACCACGTGTTTACCTTTTAGTTACAGATTTGGTAACACATGAAAGGAAGTCATGGAAATGATCAAATGTCGCCCCAGTCTAATTACTGGTGCTAGTGTAGTTGTAGTTTGCTTTACAGATTCTAAGCACGTTCTGCCATTACTCAGCGGAAAGTTCCTATCTTTCATTTAATTTTTTTTCAAATACAGATTAGGTTCTTATAGATTTCTTATAATCCTCTCCCTGTTCAGAAGGTAATGAGGAAAAGAACCCCAGAGCCCAGTGCTTAATATGATCTACTGTAACTTGGTATCTGCTGGGGAACTCACTTTCTGTGTAGCACATAAGTTTTGATCTTTACAGTCTCTGACTCAGAACATTGACATGTACCATAAATTCTTATAAATAGGAGCTCTCAAAATTCATTTATTTGTATTACCTCCATAATAGTCTCTCTTCTCTGATATCAAAGACATACTCCAGCTAGAGAGTTTCTGACAAATAGGGGTTTGTAGAGTATCAAGTTGTTCATTTGTTACTATCCCATAATATAAGGGATAAAAGCACAGATGTGGAGTCAGGTTGCCATTAGTGTGCAGTTCACTGGCTGACAACCTGGGGAATACAATTTTTCCTCTTGGTTTTTCATTTTTACCTGTCTGTAAAGTGGTTATGATGATCATTCAGTTGTGCATGTCTATATGTGCACATGTGTGTTACTTGCTTTAGGACAGTTTCTGGGGTTAGCAAGCACTGTATATATATATATAATATATTATATTATACAACATATAATATATTATATTATATATAATATATATAATTTTTGTTATATATATTAGTATTATAATTCTGATTTTGAAAGCTTATGTGTAAAATAAATGTTTGTAGGAAGAGGACTATTGGCATGCCCAGATTGCCTTTGTGTGATGAATTAAGAGAAAGCATAGTATGAATCAGTAAATAGCTGTGGAGCCCTTTTAGCCATTATATTTGACCTTTATCTAAGAGCTGCAAATAGCTGCAAAAATGACTAATGAGTTTTTCCTATTTTCCCTTTCAGACAGCTAGAGGTTAGAAAGGGTTGGTGACACAGACAGGTGGAAGGTAGGAGTAGCTGCTAGGCAAAGGGAATACATGCACGCGCGCGCGCGCGCGCGCACACACACACACACACACACACACACACAGTGGTTGTGGACTTTGCTGTTGCATAAACCCTGAACAGAGTTGTTTTCTCCTCCATTACTGAAACCTGACCTTATATAGCCTTCATTCCTCCTTATTTCCACCTCAGTGGCAGATGAGTCCCAATCCAAGCCACGGTGAGGCCAGAGCTACTTCTTTCCTGGGGAGAAATTCTCTCTCACTGTCTGAGGCTATGAGAAGCAGAATTCTGTCCCCTGGGGCTTGAGTGAACCCAAGGCAACAGGGTCTGCTGTTACACTTGTCAAGCCCCTGGGTGTCACTGGTTTCATCCTTCCTATTTCATTCTGCAACCATGCAGGAGACTGGGGCCAGTGAGAATATGCTACAAGTAGAGGGATGCTATCCATTCTTAGGCCAAAGGGCTATCCTACAAGAGGCAGTGTCAGAAGAGCCCATGAAAGATGTGATGGGCTGTGACAGACCCTTGTCAGGGATGCTTATCTTATTCCAGCCTTCGAAATGGTAACCACTGCTGAGGTCACAGATGACCTCTTTGGTATGGGACATCTACAGCAGTGGGGCCACTTCAAGCACAAAAGACTAGAGTATGCAGAAAGTCACGGAGTACAGCACAAAAGACTAGAGTATGCGGAAAGTCACGGAGTGCCTTTGTAAACAAGCAGATCAGATAGAGCTGGACTGAGTAGGCTCTGTACTTAGGTAGAGCAGAGGTCACCAGGCTTAGAGGAACACTTCTCTGCTCCCCAGCCCCTCCCTGAAGGTCATGAACTAAAGAACAATCATTTACCACCAAGATGCCCACAATTTTGAGGTCTTGTAAGTTCTTCTATGTTTTAGTAGGGTGTGAGTGACCAAGCCAAATGATAAAGAAGTCCTATGAACTACTAAGGTCAGGGACATAGAAGGACACACAAATAGACTTCTATGTTTTTCAAGTTTGCCTTCACTTGGCTTTTAGGTAGCCTTCATGTTACCTATTTATGTTTGAATGGTTCTAGGGAAATTGGTGTCATATATTATTACAGCTAGAGAAAACTAAAAAAAGACAAACATCAGTGGTCTCTGAGCAAAAAGTGCTCAAATGGTCACCTTTTGTTTCCACAGACAAGAGTTTCGACACCTCCCACCTCCTCCAGGGGCTGCAGGGATCCCTACCTCTTACTCAGCATACTACAATATCTCTGTGGCCAAGGCAGAGCTGCTGAATAAGTTAAAAGAGCAGCCTGAGATAGCAGAGGCAGGCCTGGGAGAGGAGGGAGTTGACTATGAACTGGCCCAAAAGAAGGTAAGATTTTGGTATATACCAGATTTTCAGCATTTAGCTAAGTGTCTGAAAGAGAATCAGCCCTTCCACACCCTCTAGCATGTCTTTCATTCCTGCGTTTCAGCATGAAAATCAGTATCTTCTCATCTTCTCAGTCTTTTCTCTAATCAATAATAGTAGCAGTAATTATTCTCTCTCTAATCCTTAGGCCCATCCCACTGTAGGGGTGTGTGTGTGTGTGTGTGTGTGTGTGTGTGTGTGTGTGTGTGTGTCTGTCAGTCACTGGGAATTGAATCCAGGACCTTATGTGTGCTAAGCTGGTATTTTGCTATTGATCTACATTCTCAACCCAAAAGAGTCTCAGTTGAATTTTTTTAAGTATCTAGGATCAAACCTAGGGCCTAGCATGTGTTAGAAAAGCACTTTGCACTGAGCTACATCCCCAATCTCCCTCCCTCCTTCTCTTCTCCTCTCTCTCTCTCTCTCTCTCTCTCTCGCTCTCTCTCTCTCTTTCTCTCTCTATTTCTTTCTGCCCCAGCCCCCCTGTGAGGTAAGTGTTACTATTGCCCCCATCTTTTTTTTAACCAGGTAAAGAGACTACCTTTACTAGTGGTTACAGACTAAATTATAGGTCCTGGACACACAGGCAGGAACAGATTTCTGTTCTGCCATACTTTCCTTTTGAATGAAGCAATCTAACTCACTGCCTGAGGCACATCAGAGCTCTGGCCAGTGGTGGTACCATTAATTTGTATTCTCTATAGGTTTCTGGGAGAGAGAATAGACTGACTAAGGAGAAATTATAGGCTGGCAGACTATTATTTATTTGCAACGATGGTCAATTATCTTTTGAAAATACAAAATAGGTAAATGGGATGTTGTTGTTGTTGTTGCTGTTCCAAGCCTCCCTTTCTTCCTCTAAGCACCAGTAGCCTAGTTTTTTAATCAAGTTCCTGGAATCATTTTACCCCCAACCCCTTTGCACTTACCTATTTTATTTCATAAGCAAATAGAGTTGTCATGGCAACCTCAAAGGCCCAATTTACCATTTTGTGGACATGTGAACTCAATGTAAATTGTTCTTCTGCCCATATTTCTCGTTCATGACATGATCTGTAGGAAAACATAAGGCCATTTTCAGAAGCCCTCCTTCTAATTTCGCATCTGAAGCAAAATGTCAGGGAAATAATTGGACCATGGAAGTGTCAAATTTTATTGATCCAGATGCTTTTCCTTGGAGTCTATGTTTCTTGAACATGGCAAAGCTGGTCCTTGCTTATTCAAGGCCTGGCCTTTCCTCGGACAAACATAATGAAAGTCTATCCCTGGAGAGATAACTGGAAATGGCAAAGAACAGAACAACAGAGAGTGATTTGTAATGACTGCAGGCGGTGCAGGGCTATGTTTGTGTATATGGAAGAAAGAGAGGAAGGTCATCAATTTGCAGTGTTCCAGAAAAACAGCTCAGCTCCAGCTGGACCTGTGATGAATCTGCAGCTTCATACAGTACACTTTACCCAGGCAAAGATACCCAGGCTCTAGAGCCCAGGTACTGAAAAGCAAGGTGCACCTCCATTTCCATTCTTCCCTCAGTCCCCAGAGGTTGGCATCCTAAATGAGTAAGTGACAATCCAAGAGGATCATCTTTTGGTACTGACATTGACTTTTACATGAGAGAGTGGAAGGTGACAAAATAATTGAGAATGTGTTGAAACATAGTTATGTTTTCCCATTCACAACACTGGCTTCCCAGTTCTCAGTGGATTTGGAAATTTCCCATACTTCCAAGCACAATCATGACGATTTCCTGACTTCTCCTGACAGTGGGCTTTGAAACATTCTTGTCCTGATCACCTTCATCATTTCCAAATGAACTACTAGAAAGGAACACTCCAAACCTAAGCATCCCAGAATGCCTAAACTACAATAATAATAAATCAGACACTGAATGGAGCTTACTTTCTGTGTACAAGATACTAGCCTACAGATATATTAGTTCATTTAATTCTCATAACCACTCTATGCTACGGGTACTATTGTTATCCTACTTTTTTTTCCTGTAGAAAAGTTGAGGCACATAGAAGTTGAGCAATTTGTTGAGGGTTAAACCACTACTCTGTGGCAGACCTGACATTCAAATTCAGATAGTCTTTGCTAGAGTCCACTATCTTAACCACAATGTGATACTGGCTATAAAAGCTACAGGCAAGCATCATGACATTTAGAGCCTCTTAGCTAAATAAGTTGTTCTCTCTCTCTCTCTCTCTCTCTCTCTCTCTCTCTCTCTCCCTCTCCCTCTCCCTCTCCCTCTCCCTC
>CAJQZJ010000027.1:738036-794108 GCA_907164525.1 Lophiomys imhausi
ACACACTTGCTTTCTCCCACTCTCTCTTGCTTGCTCCCACTCTCCCTCACTTGCTAACTCACTCTCACTTGCTCTTGTATATATGTGGAACCGGATGTGTGTATGTGGAACTGGACATCAATGCTGGGTTTCTTCTTCAGTTCCTTCTAGCCTTATTCTTTTTGAGAAACTTGCTCTCATTAAATACGCAACTTAGTGATTGACTACACTGGATCATCAATGAACAGATCTTCCTGTCTACATCATCTCCTAGTGCTTGGTTACAGACACATTCTGCTGTGCCTAGCTTCTTATAATCCTCATGCTTAAGGTCTTTAACACTGACCTATCTCTCCAACCTCTAGACATGTACCTTTGAATTCCTTATAGTAGTAGTAATAACGATATTTATAATAATGAGAGCATAAATAATTGTTCATTGAATACTTACTGTCTCAGGTGCAACAGTACATATTTTGCTTCTGTGATCATATTTATTATAAATTGTCACAGCAAGCCTGGGCAAAGGTGGACTGCTCTAGTTTACAGAAGAAGTAAACATCTTTGTACCTAAAGTTTCAGAGTTTGTAGAAGATGGGACTGGTGTCCAGGGGTTTACGTGACTCCAAAATTCCACTCTACCCCATCGCCTTCCTATGAATGCAGTCACAGAACTGGCTACTGCTATAAATTGGAGGGCATAGGCTATAGTGCTTAAGTTGATTAGGCTGGTAGATCTGTGAGGAATTTCACAGAGGATTAACTAAGGATGAAGGCACTCCCAGAATGTGGATGGGAACATCCTATAGACTGGAGGCCCAGATGTAATGGGGGGGTGGGTGCGGTTTGGAAAACCTATAGCACGGGCTCTCACTCTCTGCTGCTGGATGGCTACCACAATAAACTGAAACTTCTGAGACTGTAAACCAAAGTAAATATTTCTTCTATTCCCTTAAGTTGCTTTGCATGGATATTTCATGGCACACACACACACAAAAAAAAAACAACAAAATTTAGCACATAGGCAGAAATTCCCTTGAGAAACTTATAATAAACACTGAAGGACTGGACTCATACACGTAAAACAGAACTATAACAAATGTAAATTACACTGTGTCTTAGTCAGTGTTCTATTGTTGTGAAGAGACTCCATGACCACAGCAATTCTTTTTTTTTTTTTTGGGGGGGGGGGTTCGAGACATTGTTTCTCTGTGTAACAGCCTGGCTATTCTGGACTCATTTTGTAGACCAGGCTGGCCTCTGCCTCCTGAGTGCTGGGATTAAAGGTGTGCGCCACCAATGCCTGGCTAGCAATTCTTATAAAAGAAAATATTTAATTGGGGCTTGCTTACAGTTTCAGAGGTTTAGTCCCTTATCTTCATGGGAGGAGCATGGCGGCATACAGGCTGAGAGCTCTACATCTGGATCTGCAGGCAGCAGGAAGAGAGAGACACTGGGTCTGGCTTGAGCTTTTGAAACCTCAAAGCCCACCCCCAGTAACACATTCCTTCAATAAGGCTACACCTCCTTCAGCCAAAGTTACACCTCCTAATTGTTCTCAAGTAATACCACTCCCTAATGACCAAGCATTCAAGTATATGAGCCTGGGGGGGGTCATTCTTATTCAAACCACATACTCTATGGTTCTAATTCTAGCAGTCTTGACTTTTTTGTTTTATTTTGTTTGTGATTTTCTGTTTGCTTGTTTGCACTTATAGGCATGGAACTCAGTACCCTATGCACTCTAGGGAAGCACTGTACTACTGAGCTATACCCGTAGGCTTTAAATACTTCAAAGCTCCAAAAAGAAAGAGACCACTGAGAGAAGACTTCCAGAAGGGGTGTTCCTATAGGAAGGGTGGGGGCAGAGCAGGGCCTTGGAGAAAGAATAGGAAGAGACCAAGTACTGAGAAACTGAGCAAGTGAAACTTCAGAATCAATTCAGAAAGTTAAGAATGAGGGTTATGAATACAACAGAGTGGAGAGCTAAACCTGAATGGTTCTGAAGAGCGGAGGTAATGGGCCATATTGAACAGTAGTAAATAACAGCACTCTGTCTTTTATTGAACACTTTTTGTGCTAAGTCTTTTTAATTATTATTGAATCATTACCAGTCAATGTAATAGACACAATAATTACCTACAATCCCCCTACAAAGAGAGAAAGTGGAACTCAACCTAATTAAGTCAAGTCATCCAAGACCCTGCAGCTAAAAATAACTCAGTCATTGTGACTACAGAATTTTCCTTTTCATCCAAAGGCCTCAAAAGTGATCCAAGGGAACAAGGACCTAGCACAGTGCCATGAGCACTGAAAGAAAACATATAAGTGATTGGCAAATATATTATGGCAGTTCTTTGTAATGTAGAGTCTCAGAAGCTCTCCAGCTCCTATTTATTATAGTCTCATTTGCATCTTGCAAATGTCTCTTGGTCCATGGGTAACACTTACATAATGCCAAGAACTATGGTGGTGACATGGAGATTTCTGTCAAACAGGGAGGGAAGATACCCACTCAAAAAAACTGGAATTACTTATCACTTGCTTGAGTTTCACTCCCAACCCATCTCTTCCCTCTTTCCCTCCTCCGTTCCATTTTCAGTCTGTTCCTCTAAACAAGGTTCCAGTGTGTAGGCCAGATTGTAATCTTCTTGCTTCCACCTTCTGAGTGCTAGGAATACAGGCATAAGCCCAGATCAGTTTCTGCTGATATTCACGTTGACCCTTTGTCTTCTGTTAAACTCTCTTAGATTCAGCTCATTGAAAGCATTAGTCGAAAACTTTCTGTCCTGCGGGAGGCCCAGCGAGGACTAGTGGATGACATCAATGCCAATTCTGCCCTTGGAGAGGAGGTAGAGGCCAACATAAAAGCTGTCTGCAAATCCAATGAGTTAGAAAAGTATCATTTGTTTATTGGGGACCTGGACAAAGTGGTCAACCTGTTGCTGTCACTCTCTGGACGACTGGCCCGGGTAGAGAATGCTCTGAACAGCGTCAGTTCTTCTGAGACCAGCCAGGAGAAGGTACAGCTGGGGTCCCTGAGGGTGTAAATGGAAGAAATGCCTCTTTTGCTTTTAAGGGGGACAGAAAATCAGCTTTGAAAATGGCTTTTAAGTGCTCTGAAATTTTAGTTCTGGAGTTTAGCTGTGTAACTATAGGTAACTTACTTAGCCTGACTGTCTCGGTTGCTTCATTTACAAAATGAAATAAGCATTGCAATCTGTTTTGTGTGCTTTCTGTGAGGCTTGAGATAATCCAAGTTAATTGCATAAAATAGGGTCCCAAACAGAGTAAATATGGAATTAGTGCTGGCTGCTAATGGTGGTGGTGGTGATGGTAATGATAAGGGTGGGGGTGGTAGCAGAAGCAGTAACAGCAGCAGCAAATTTGCCTGATACCCTTAGAGCTGCAAAGAGGCCCTCATTGTAGAGGTTATTTCATTCTGTAATTATATCTGAATTAAACTCCATTACCTTTCCCCAGACAAGTGCCTTTGAATCTACAGTAAAAGCTCCATTTACATGCACACACACACACACACACACACACACACACACACACACACACATACACACACACATAAATGCACCCCCCCCATGCTTGTCCACTCACACCAAAACACCATATAGAAAGCATCACCATAGTGATGTTAGTTCAGCAAAAGGAAGGGACACAGAATGGCTTTGTCAGAGGCTTCCTCTATGCCAAGCCAAGTGATGGTCCATGGTTTACACATAGCCATAGAGTAGGGAAGAGGTGACTGCACACCCCATGTCCAAAATTGCTGTCATGATTATCTTCCTCCAGCTACAGGAAAGGGAGGTTTGGGCACAAACACAAACTTCAGAGCAGAAAATCTAAGGCTGATATACTAGCAGAATGCGTAGCTGTTCTGTGGCTGCTTATTTGGTGAAAGACTGCTGTGCACATGCCTGGTCATTAGGAAACACTTTAATTGGTCCTCTGCTTCCCCAGTTGGTGCTGATAGAGAAGAAGCAGCAGCTGACGAACCAGTTGGCAGATGCCAAGGAGCTGAAGGAGCACGTGGACCGCAGGGAGAAGCTGGTGTTCAGCATGATCTCCCGCTACCTGCCTCAGGACCAGCTCCAAGATTACCAGCACTTTGTGAAGATGAAATCCGCTCTCATCATTGAACAGAGAGAGCTAGAGGAAAAGATCAAACTTGGGGAAGAGCAACTTAGATGCCTCCGAGAAAGCCTGCACTTGGGGCCCAGCAATTTCTAATTGTACCAGGAGCGTGCCACTGCACCCCTGCCAGGCCACCTTGGAAAGTGATTTCAATCTTCAGTAGCAGTTTGTTAGCCAAATATATAGAAATTGCTTAGCAGATGGTTCAAGCCATCTCCCTTTGGCCAGCCATCAAGGAGAAGGCCCCAAGCTTCTGCCTTACAGAGCTGCGGCAAGGTGTGGCCATATTGCCATGCTCTTTCCCAGTGAATGAGAACTAAAAAGTGCCTTCATTTCTGTACTGAGACACCAAAGAGTTCACCAAATCAGTCTTCTCCCTCACCATACTACCCTCTTAAAGTTCATATCTAAACTTGCCTGTGCAATTTTGCCTCTTCCTTATAGCTAGTGACCTAGCTACCCATTGTCCACACAGATTTCCTTGACTTGAATACATTCACCTCACACCAGTCTCAAGGCCTCACCCAAACTTTGCAGTAGGAGGCACAGACGGGGAGACTGCATATAAGGGAGCAAGTGTGGGGTATATCCACATATTCTTCCTCCCCTCCAGTAATAGCCAGGCTTAAAAAAAGTGGTTCCATGTCTACCTTCCCCAGCAGCTAGTTGACAGAGTTCCTACTGAGGCCTTCACCCTGTCTTCACATGATGGATCTGCTACTTTGTATTCTATCTTGCCCTGATATCACTAGGAGTCACATGCCAGGGCTTCACTCTCTGAGCCTCTAATATCTCCATTGCAGCTAGCTTCTAGATATAGATTCATTATTGGGGGAGAGTTCATATAATATTTTAAATGGTCTTTGATTTTATTTATTTTTAGGTTTTCTTTTTCTTTTTTAGCTAATGAGGCAAGAAAAAAATAAAGTTAGGGAAGGGGAAGTTAGCCAGAAGGATTACATAAGCCTGAGTCCACCCTGGCTAAGTAAGCAAGTACCAAGGCATTGAAATCTTCCTACCGTAGCTTCAAGTATCTAGGAAATTTCTCCTCTTGAACTCATAGCCTCGCTACCATAGCTTGGCTATGTGCTTCGTTGAGGTCTGGGTGACTATAACTTTAACATTCCTGAGTAGAGTTCAATGTTTTCTAACTGCTTTTTGAAACCAGAGTACTCTCCTAAAACTGAAAAATAGAGGCCACGTGAGTGAATGAAGGAGAGTGTGGAAGGCACTTTTCTAACAACTGCTTTCTTGGCCAGTAGTTTACTCATGGAACCAAAATCATGGGAGTATTTTCAGCCAGAGCAAGGCCTCAGAGCAAATTATGATCCATCCAGGATCTAGACATACAGTACCCCTCCTTTTCTTTGGGGCCTTTGTACCAAAGCATCCCTTCTGGTAGACACCAGAAATGGTGGAGAGTACCAAAGTCTGTATATACCACAGTTGTTAATCTTATCACTGAGGGGACTAGTAAGAGACTAATGAGAGATCACTTTATAGCATGGATACACTGGATAAATAGATGATTGATGATCATGTGAAATGGAGAAAAATGTTATTGCACACCTCAGAATGGCACATAATTTAAAGCTTACCAATGCTTAACTCTATAATATTCCATTTAATATTGTCAAACCATGGTTGATCATGACAACTGAAACTATGGAAAGTGAAACTGCAGATAAGATGGATTAACATACAAAGAACTAAAGACCTGACACTGGTAGCCAGCATCTATCCTGGGAGAGCATTAGTTTAATCTTCTGTTCCTTCCTAACTGGGTACATTCCTTGATGTTATCCCCTAGCAATACCACGCAACCCCACAACAACAAAACCCCTCCATCACCAGCTGTTACTGCTGAGTTCCTCTGGGTCCTCAGAGGTTCATTGTAGCCACAGTGTTAAGTTACCTCATTTAACCAAAGAATCTGCCAAGGAACTTTATGGCTGCTATAAATGTTGGTCACTATCTTCCATTCTCTTCACACTGTGCCTGACAACTATGGAAGAATCTTGGCTAGCAGGGTGTTCTAAAGGGGTGGTAGCTTTTCTGTGGGTCACTGGGTATGCTTTTCAGTACTGGTGCCTCTGCAATAAGCACTGTTAGTCTATCAGTGCAGCCATTCTCCCCTCAAATGGAAGATTATGATTTATTTTAAGCATAGCCCTGAAACTCTGCCGAGCAGTGAAGGTCTGTAGCTGCTGTCCTCTGCTCTGCTTTGCTCCACTGTGCTATGGTGTGCTGCGAATTACTGTGCCGTGCTGGGCTGTGTTATGCTGTCCTGAACTATTCTATTCAGGATGGCTGAGAACTTACCCAAAGGATAATTGAGAGTGGTTAGGAAATGCTTTGAATAAAAGCCACACTTGCCTTACCTTCTTTTAGCAATGGGTCCTAGGACAATCAATAAGGAAGTTGAAATGTCTTATACTAGAATGATGAAAGTTAGATGTTCAACCATTCTAAGATGTGTTTGGCTACAGTAGAGCAAGGAACAGTCACTTTACTGGATATCATAGCCACAGGCTGGTTATTTGTAGCCTTTGTTAGGTTTATTATACGTCAAGCATATGATACCAAAAATATTACTAACTGTGGTTTGTATTTGTTTGTTGTTTTGGCATTGTTGAAGTTGGAAGCCAAGGCCTTATATATACTGGGCAAGTGCTGTATCACTGAGCTATAGCCCCAGCCTTAATTCTCATTTTTGTCTTTCATCCCATCCCAAAATAGTTTGACCAGTTGGATTCAGAATACAGGGCTGAGTATCCAAAGTATTTCAAAGATAACTTCAAACTATACTGAGTAACAAAGCTCAGTAGACTAAACTAACACTGGCATGCCCTACTCCTGCATTTCCAGTGAGGAACATCGTTGCAAAGTGCCAATACTACTTGGCATGGGGTATCTCTCTCTGGTCTTGGCTTCTGGGATCAGCCATCTTTCAAGGCCTCTGAGAAGATAGCAGTGTGAAAGTAGGTTAAGGTTGACATCTTCCACCAAAGGTTACTGATCTTCCACTCTTTCCCTTCAAATACTTACATAAATTTCATTGGATAATAGGAAAGCAGGGTGGTGGATACGAGGGAGTCAACGGAAGATTGCCATCATATGTCTATTCTTCCCCTATCCCCAGGGCTGTAGACTGTTGATTCTCCTCAAGTCCCACAATTGAAGACTTAGCTCAGATATAGAAGTAAACGTTGATATCTAAGAGAATGGGAGGTATATATTGAAATTACAGCCCTAAAAATGGAGAAATCAGATGCACAGAAATCGGAAAGGAAAGAAAGTAAAAATCCAAAAAAGCCTCTTTCAAGATTGGGTTCATATTTCTGTTTGCCACTTAACCTCATGTGCCAAGAAAGCTGCCTCAGGGGTACCAGAACCATATCCTTAATTCTAGGCTCCCTGAAGGTGCTGCTTTTCTAGTAGCAAGCTTCAGATGGAGAAAGTTGGGTGTACTTCTGCCTACATGTACCCGCGTGGAACTTGGCAGCTCCCTCTCTTTGCCAGAGGAGCTGCATATACCAATCATAATTCTGTGGCAGAATATTGTATTATTTGAAGGTTACTCCTTATAAGGGCTTGGGGCAGTGTATATAGATAAAGAATCAGTGTTTGCTGTACAATTTTTGGGAATTGTCTATTCCGTATAATGCTATTATTTTTCAGAATTTTACTGTTTCTGCATTTGTGTCCTCCACCATGCCCTCTTGGCTGACATTGATATGCTTGCCATATTGTCATCAAGGGTCATACTTCAATAAAAGGTGCTAAGGACAAAAGAAATTGTCTCTTATGTTTTGCTTATGGAATAGAAATCCTCTAAGAAATGTGGTTACTTATCTGTAATCTTTCCTACACAGCTATATGACTAAAGCCTTATCCATATTCTTACATTTATACCCTGACACCTTAGGGGAGGTATTAATAATGCTCCATTCATTATCACCAGTAGAACAACAAGGTCTGCCATAGCCTTCTTAGGGAAATAGCTCTTAAACATCTATTCCTGCTACTACTGAAGTATGAAAATAATCACCAATCTTATCCAGCTGTGATTCCTGTAAGCTCCAACAAAAACTGGCCTGGCAAAACAATACAACTAGTGCAATAGTGACACAAATGTCTTAGCCTTCCCTCCTCTACCCTGCTGGCCCATTTTATCTGTAAAATTGGAGTAATAATATAGTGTAGGTATTGAAATTTGAAATAAATTGTAATTTGAAAGTAATAAATAAAAGCTCCTAGGTATATACTGAGGTATTGTTAGAAAGGCAGAATTCCAGACCACATCTTGAAGCCAGTGACGACAGTCCGACTTTTAATTAAATTCCTGGGAGATTCATGTGTTTAATATTAAAGTTTGGAAGCACTCATATGTCACAAACACAGCCAGGAAGAGTTATAGTCTTGATTCTACACTTATCTTAAGCATATTTTGTATTTTCTTATATGAATCATAGTTGTCTAAATTAATTAATCAAGGTTTCCAGTTGCAAGGTTGATATATCTCTTAGCTAATTTTTGAGCTGCTATAACAATATACCTGAGACTGGGTAATTTGTAGTAAATAACTTATAGTTCTCGAGGCTGAAAAGTCTCTAGAACTCAAGCTCAAGGGTCCAGCACCTGGTGAGAGCCTTTTTTTCTGTACCTCATGACAGGAGACGGTAAGAGAAAACAAAAGAGATCAAATTCAGAGGGTAGAAGCCTTATGTCCCAAAGTATCTCCCATTAAGCTCCCATCACTGTTACAGTAAGGATCAAGTTTTCAGAACATACTTTTTGGAGATACATCCAAACTATGGCAAATATACCAAAAAAAAAAAAAAAAAAAAAAAAGGAGCAATCTGAAAAGGAAATGAAATAAATCCAACTGTTGCTATTACAAAGATATGATATATGGTTGAGGTGATGGCTACATCAGTTACCTCATCCGATCTATAAATTGTTAATGTACAGAAATGTCCTGCTGTCTTCCCAGAAATGTATACAACTATTGTGAGTAAATTCCAAATGCAAACAAAATGAATGGGTTAAAAGGGGAAATAATTCAATTCACTGCAGCATAGAAAAGCATAAAATACTTACAAATATATTTACAAAAATGTAAGACTTTCCCATTAAAACAATAAAATATTGATAAAAGAAATTGGGGAAGCTCTAAACAGAAAAACATCCAATATTAATGGTTTATAAGACATAATATCACTACAATGATTATATACCTCATGCTGATTTATTTGCCTAAATTACAGTATCATCCTATGATTTATATAGAATTACAGGACTCAGAATAGCCAAAACTAGCTTAAAAATTTTTCTTCAACTTACATCTCAATCATAGTCCCCTCTCTCCTCCCCCTTCTGGTCCCACCCTCCTACCCTCTTCCCCCTCACCCTCCTATCTGGTTTATTTTTTAAGTTTAAGGTATATTTTTCCCTCCATCAGCTCCCCCTTTTAGTCCAATAACAGGCTCTTTTTCTTATAACAATAAACACAATATAAAACAATAAGAATAATTAGGCCACGATTATGAAAATTATAAGTTATAAAATACATTCCCAATGTCCAGTCCGTACATATCTGGCAACTGATAATAATATTCTATTATCAATCTTGGGTTTAAAGTTCTATACCTAACTCAGTTTCCATCCTAACTTGCATTACCAACTTAAAAACATCTTCTTAGACCTAGAACATCCTTTTAATTCCTAAACAACTTCAAATTTAACTATGAGACTATAGCTGCCTAAGCTTTAACCACATCAGAGACCTGAGAAGGGTAAATTATCTGAATAAACAGGAAATATAGAGCCAGCAGCTTCCAAAACTAAGAAATGACAGAAAACTGGCTGCATGGACAGTCCCCAATTTCTCTCAATACATTAGAGCATTTATCCTCAGCCTTTTGGCCCAGTATCTCTGACAGACATTGATTGTAGACCAGGAATTATGAAGGACTTGGCTAGTCTGTCTTGGCAGAGCTAGGCTGTCGACTTACCTGCTTCTAAGTTTTGTCCTTTTTGGACACAGGCAGGCACATAGGATTTGCAAGGATTTAACTTTAAAAGCTACATGCAAAAGGCATGCTGAAATTCAAAGTGAATTGTCCTTTGTGTTCTCAAAATATATACACATAAAGGTATGTTTAGTTCCAAAACATCAAAAGAAAATTTTAATCGCAATTGAAAGATAATACTTTTTATATTGTCAGAAAAAAATTAAGAAAGATATTACCTGCCAAAAAAAAAAGTAGTGTCCCAGAGTTAGGATTAGAGCAGGGCTCTGTTCTTATCTTTCCAGGAGATTAAAAGCATCCATCTAAGGAGCTCAGGGACAACTGGACAATTGAAACCTCTGAAGAAAAGGGACTGGACACTAAAGAAGACAAGTAGCCCAGATGATCCAGCCTCATAGACTTCCTCAATAGCTGTTTCCTGAAAAATCTACAACCATAACAACTCAAAACGGCTAACTAAAGGTAGTTCAGCCCCACAGACTGTTCCAGCCAGGACTTCAGTAAAGCCCTGAAGTTCAGTCTCTGACTACAAACTTCTTAGGACATTTAAATAGCTGAGCACAAAAAGACTCAACATTGAATGTTAATATTAACTTGCTTAACTATTTTTCGATTCTTATTTGGGCCTCAAACGAGTTTCCTACATCAGCAGGAAGTCATTTTAAGAGAGCAACATCCCATTCCCAGAAGGTGGGGTGGGTAATCCCCCCCTTTGGTCATTTGATGGGTTATAGATGTTTGTTGTTATTTAGGGGGATTGGTTACAAGTTGTTAAATGGTCTTGTTAAATAGGTTTTGGCAGTTAGACACAGGGGTGTCTTTCTTTTTCTTTTCTGTATCCTTTCTCTCCTATGTAGGGGGGAAAACACTTGAGAAAAAATGAGATATAGATGTAATATAGGAAAGATAAAGAAAAAAGGACAGATTATTAAATATGCTCTTATATCTTTGTATATTGATACAAAATTAAGGTTATATTTGGCTACATTGGTATTGGGCTTTGTATATTGATACAAAAATTAAGGTTAACTCTCTTTAAGGTATTGTACCTATGTAATACTTAAAAATGCAATGTGAAGTTTTGGCCTTTGATAGCAACTGTCACAAACTGTTTAGGACAATTAAGACATGCAAACTAGTCATTCAAACATGTCATTTTTTTAGGTACTAACAGTTTATCACACGTTTTCTAAGTTAATCAGAAATCAAGTTGCTAAGGGACAAGCAATATTTGCTTATCCAAATATATGGAGATAGATGGGTGGTCTTCAAAAACCTCAAGAGATCTGTAGAATATGCTATTCAAAGGTGTTTTCTTTTTTTCTCCTTTTTTAAATGTTTATCCACTACTTCAAGCCACATCTCCATTACAGTGCCCCTCCTCCCCCTCCCATCCTACTCCTCTAGAGTGGAATGTCCCCACACATCAGTCTCCCACCCCAGTTCAGCAGTCACATGAGGGCCACGAGCCTCCTCATATACTGGGGGCCTATATGGCAGCACCACTAGGGCAAAGTGTCTCATCAACAGGCACCAAAGTCTATCTATGTTCCTGTTCCTTTTGGTGCATTGGCTGTAGGATAGTTATCCTGTACTATATGGCTAAAATCCAATTATAAGTGATTAGATGCCATGTGCATCCTTCTGAGTCTGGGTTAGCTCACTCAGGATGAGCTTTTCTAGTTCCATCCATTTGGTTGCAAATTGCATGATTTCATTGCTTCTGATAGCGGAGTAGTATTCTGTTGTGTAGATGTACCACAGATTTTTTTAAAGATTTTTTTTTTTGATATTGAGAAATGTCAGCTCCTGACAGCACTCCTCATTTTACTCCAAATAGAGGATGAGCATCAAAGAATCTCCATTTGAAAATGGTTGCATTAGTGGCAAGCTTGTCAGTAGGCAAGAAAAATCCCTTGCTTCAACTGTAGCCAAAACTAGCTTTAAAGAAAGTAAAAGTATAGGACTTAGACTTCCAAATTTCAAATTTTATTACAAATAAACAGTGAAGAAGATGGTTATTTACAAGCACAGAGACATACATACAAATAAATGGAAATAAAGAGAATTAAGAAATAAACCCTCTGGGCTAGAGAGGTGGCTCAGCGGTTAAGAACCTTGACTGGTCTTCCAGAGGACCTGAGTTTAATTCCCAGCACCCACATGGAAGCTCACAACTGTCTGTAACTCCAGTTCCAGTGGATCTGACACAGACATACATGCAGTCAAAACACCAATGTTCATAAAATAAGTAATTTTTAAAAAAGAAAGAAAATAGGAGTTTCTCAGAGAAAGGAGAATTTCTGATAAACTGAATACTGCCATTATCAACATTCTCTATCCAGGAGTAAATTACAGGCCACTTGTTAGATGAATGACTATAGACTGGAGAAAATGCCCCTTTCTGAGTAGAAAGGAAATGACTACCTAATTTGCAAGCTGTCTACTTGGGCTCCAATTTGAGGAGAGCTGTGGGAAAGCCTATACTCTTGAAACCCAACTTCTGATGTGGAGTCCCTTACCCTATGTTGTATATTTTCACACACCATTCAACTATCCAAACATTCACTTAAAAAAATCTTCATTCTGAGTCTGGGTTAGCTCACTCAGGATGAGCTTTTCTTGTTCCAACCATTTGGCTGCAAATTGCATAATTTCCTTCTTTCTGATAGCTGAGTAGTATTCCATTGTGTAGACTCAGAAGGATGCACATGGCATCTATTCACTTATAGTCGGAGTTTAGCTATATAGTACAGGATAACTATACTACAACCAACGCACCAAAGGGGACATAGACATAGACTTTTGTTTGTTTTCTCTCCCTGCCATTGAGACACTTTGCCCTAGTGGTGCTGCCTTGTAGGCCCCCAGTGTATGAGGAGGCTCTTGGCCCTCATATGACTGCTGAACTGGGGCAGGGGACTGTTACGTAGGGACACTCCACTCCAGAGGAGTGGGATGGAAGGGTAAGGGGTAGAGGGTGGGAGGGCGGGACTGGGAAGGGTGGAAAGAGGACACTATGATGAAGATGTAACCTGAAGCAATAAATAAATTAATTTAAAAAATAAAAAAAATCTTCATTCAATCTTTAAAACCTCCCTGTGATTTTTAAATTTTTAAATAGAAGTTTAGAATTGTGTCAGCATATTTTGCTATTTGTAAATTACATGAAGGGAAGTGTGTGGCATGATTTATTTATCTATTTAAAAGTGGAAAAGCTAAAAGTCCCCATTCTTGTGAAGTCTCTATCCTAATGAAATTGATAGAGCAATCAATCTATGATTGCATAGTAATATATATATATATATATATATACAGAGAGAGAGAGAGAATACACAATCACTTTTTATCTTGTTTCAGCAACACAAAACCAATTCTTGATTTTCACAGCTGTAAGCAATTCACTAAGCTCATGAATCGATTGTCTTCGCTATTAAATTGACTAGAATATTTTACATTAATTTTCAGCTGATATTAATGATACAGTAAACATGAGATATAGATATCTCTTCAAAATACTGACTTAATTTCCTTGGGTTATCCAGTCAGGAATAAAGTCACTGGGTAAAGTTTTGTTAATGCTTTTAATTTTCAAAGAACATTCTTACTCTTTTCTAATTTGCTGCTGACCTAATTTGCCTTCTCAGCACCCATGTGTAAGGATTCTCTTGTCTGGGCACACTCAGAAACATTTGGTTTTTTTTTTTCTTATCTTTTTGATAACAGCTATTTGTGACAGTATGGATGAACTCAAAGGGCATCATGTAAAATAAGTGAAACGTGAGGTGCAAAGTGTTGAACATATAGAAACCTGATGGAATGGTCATCACTAGGGCAGGGATCTGAGGATGCTGTTAATGGTGCACAATCACAGTCATGGGGATAGGATGTGAGTCTAGAGGTCTGATATACAGCAGGACCACTATGATTAACAGTGATACTGCATTGCACACTGGATAGTTACTAAGAACATCAATTTTAGGGTGCTCTTTCTGTGAAATAAATAGATAACTTGGAAGAAAATGGGTATTTTACTAGTGTGACTGCCGGTAGCCTTTGTACTATATAGACATATATCAAAATGTCATATTGTTCTCAAATATGTACAAGCCTTTGTAGAGATATTCACTTTTTCACCAAATAAAAATTAGAATGATAATGTTTAAATGCCTATCAAAGGAATAACAAATTATTACTCAAGAACATAGTTTAGACAAGGTTGAGTTTCACTGCTAGAAAAAAACTAATTTACATCACGTGGATATCTTGCCTTTCTGTGGGTTGCTCAGTCATGGTCAAAGGCTATAAATACAAGGCTCTGGTCAAAACACCTCTTCTTCTGGACAGTGTAAGGTGACACACTCTGTCTGTAACCTGTGGGTCTCCATTTTCTGAATTGTGGCCCTCCATCCTGGAGTAGGCCCTGTCAGTAACTGAGTAAAGGAGCAACATGTCTTTGAATCCTCTTTTCCCTCCCCCAGCTCATTTCCTCATTTCCTATCTTAGAGAAAGAAATTAATGGAATTCACCTCCTCCAGCACTGAGCTGGTTAGATTTTTGCTGAGGAAATAATTGGGGAAAAGGCCATGAATGAAGAACCTTCCTGACTTTAAAATGCCTTGGGTTAAATGTGAATAAAGCAAAGTGCTTCAAGACTATACAATCCCTGCCCTGATTTCTTTCATTTATCAGTTTGGTAAATGTGAGATAGCAGACTAAACTCATTAGTAGACAGAACAAATGACAACTTCTAATTGAGAAAAATCTGTGTTTGAGCTAAGCTTTAAAGGATACTGTTTCAAAGACTTATAAATTACTATATATTTAAAGACTTTTTACAAATATAGAAACATTACTTATCTTCTAGCAAAGTAGGTAAGAGTAAATAGAGGCAGATGGAGAGAACTAATGAGATTGTGAATAAATTAGATAATGCTATCTATTTTAGACAAGATTTGGTCATGTTCCCACATGCTGGTAGCTATTTTATTTATTAAATAAGGCTGTCATAAGAATCAAACCAATTAATAAAAATCTTTTTATAAACAGCTCCACATTTCACAAAGTGTAGCCTGATATGCAAGCAATTGCAGAGTCTTCTGGTCCTTGCTGGAGTGACACTCAATACTTTTATACCTGACACCGTCTCTGCCACACTCTGCACCTAAAGGTGTCTCAGCACAGTGAAAGGGGAACTGTGGTGAGCATTAAAGTGGTAACTCCCTGCCCGAGTCCAGATTCTGAGAATAAGGTGTACACAACACCATGCCCACATCTGGGACTCAAACAGCCCACCGACCCAACCTCTTCCAATTGGTCTCGTTGCTCATAGAATGAAGTTCTGAGTCCGTATGTATGCTTTGTCTTCTGTGGATGTCTCTGGCTCTGACTCCTGACAGCTTCCACACTCACCCTAGACTCAAGCTCATTCTACATATGAACCATGTGGTCTCATTGCTCTGTACTTTCTCTACCTGAAAAGGTCTCCTTCAGTGTTTCCCCACTTACCTGAAGCCACTTTATACTGTGGTATCAACTCATATTTTTACTCATTCAGTAATCCTTCACAATGCTAATAACGCTGTCTGTGAGGAACTGTGTTGGAAGTTTGATGGGAATCTCATTAAATCTATAGATTGCTTTTGGTAGGATGGCCACTTTCACAGTATTAATCCTACCAACCCATAAGCACAGGAAAGCTGCCCATCTTCTGACGTCCTCTTCAATTTCTTTCTTCAATGTCTTACAGTTTTGATTATATGAGTATTTCATTTGTTTGGTTAGAGTAATTCCAAGATACTATTATTTTTATTTTTCCTTTAAAATTTGTTTTGAATTTATAACTTAATTGCAATATTTCTCCCTTCTCTTTCTTCCCTCCAAATCCTCCCACATACCCCTCTCTACTCTCCCTCAAATTCATGGTCTCTCTTTTATTCTTTACTAATTGTTAATGCATCTGCCTATATATATGCATTTGAATATATGTTCCTAACTACAACCTGTTCAGTCCATATAATGCTACCTGTATGTACATTGTCTGGCTATTGTGAAATGTACTCTCTCTTATATTTGTTTCTCACTCAGTTTCTCATTTGTGTATAAGAAGACTACTGATTTTTGTGTATAAATTTTGTATCTTCCTACTTTGTTGAAAGTGTTTATCAGCTATAAAAGTTTCTTGGTGGAATCTTTGAGGGGCTATCAGTAATGTATAAAATCATACAATATTCAAGTAAGCATACTTTTACTTCTCCCTTTCCTAATTGTATCTCTTTGTTCTCCTTCAGTTGTCTTATTGCTCTAGGTAAGACTTCAAGTACTATATGAAGTAGGTATGGAGAGAGTGGATATCCTTGTCTTGTTCCTGATTTTAGTAGAACTGCTTTGTTTCTCTCCATTTAGGTTTATGTTGGCTATAGGATTACTGTAGACTAACCTTATTATGTTTAGGTATAATCTTTGTATCCCTAGTCTCTCCAGGGCTTTTATCATGAAGGGGCATTAGATTTTATGAAAGACCTTTTCTGCAACTAATGAGATGATCACATGTTTTTTGTCTTTTGGTCTACTTGCACCACCATGCCTAGCTATAATTTTCCTTTTTTGGTGAGTCTTTTTTTTTTGTTATTATTGTGGTTTTGGTAACAGGGTAGTAGTAGCTTCGTAAAAGTAATTTAAAAGTGTTCCTTCTGGTTTTTCTGTGGAATAATTTTTAGGAGGATTGGCATTAGTATCTCTTTGTAGGTCTAGTAGAATTCCATGCTGAACCCATCTGGTACTTCTTTGGGGTCCCTGAGCACACCAAGGCTGGCAGAGTAATGATACATTGGAGGCAAGAAGGAAATTTAAACACTACTCAATAGTTGGTATTGGTTCAAACTTATAGAGTCTGATACCAGGATGTTTATTTTTTAGGCATTTATGTACAGTACAATTTTGGAAAAAAGTTTCCTGATAAAAATTATCTCAATCCTATGTGCACAATAAAGCTTAAGGCAAAGAGCATGTGACCTCTTCCATAAAGATGCACTCTATAGCTTAAGGGCATAGGGTCTGGTATGGTCTCTGTCATACAGATAATGTAGAGGTCACCAAGCTAAAAAGTATATGAGACAGCTCTCTTTTTATTGAAAAAAAAATTTTATTTTGTGAATTTCACATCAGGCACCCTGTTCCCTCCCATCTTCCACCTCCTCCCAGACCCACCCTCCCATCCTTACAATCTGTCCCAGCATTAAAAAAATAACACTCATTGGTGGAAGCTGCAGTGTATCTCAGTATGTCCCACAATATTCCCCTTTGTCCACGCATTCTGCTTGCAAATTTTCATTATAATGACTCCTTGGTCTGGTACGAGGCCCCTGGTTTCTGCTACTTTGTAAATATTGGAATCTCACTGGAACCCCTCTCAGATATGCCATAACTATCCTGTGTCATGGAGATCCCGCAGTGCTGGGTTGTGGAACTGACCTCTTTTTGTACTCCAGGAGTTCATTCATGGGATGATGCTGGAGTGGACTAACTGAAAGCCCTGGTTATGGACCTGCAACCCCAACTTGCATGGCCAGTTCTACTATGGACAGGTGAAGGCCTGCTCTCCCGAGTGCTGCAGCATATGAGGGGCAGGGACAGTTCTGTTCTTGTAACCCCTTCTGGGCCAGTTCTCCTGTCAGCCAATGGTGGTGAGGGCAAAGGGGGGCATCTCTTCCTAGCAAATACCACCACATAGCAGACAAAAGGTGAAACTGGTTCTCCTATAGTGACTCCTACAGGGCTGGCTCACCCACAATTCCCATATCCAGGACCAGCTGTAGTGTGGTACCCAGGCAAGGTGCAGGGCCTGATGAGAAAGCTCTCTTAAGGGTGGGTCCGTAGCAGCTTTATTTGTAATAGCTAGAAACTGGAAACAGCCCAGATGTCCCTCAACTGAAGAATGGATAAAACAAAACAAAACAAAGCCACTGTGGTACATTTACACAATGGAATACTACTCAACAAGCAAATCATTCAATTTTCTGCCAAATGGATGGAACTAGAAAAGCTCATCCTGAGTGAGCTAACCCAGACCCAGAACGAGGCACATGGCATCTATTCACTTATAACTGGATTTTAACCATATAGTACAGGTTAATTATCCTACAATAAACAGACTGAAAGGAACAGGAACATAGATTTGTTACTTGTTAGTGGGACCCTTTGCCCTAGTGGAGCTGCCATGTAGGCTCCCAGTGCAAGAGGAAGTTCTTAGCCCTCATATGGCTGCTGAACTGAGGGGGGCTGAGATGTGAGGGTGTCCCACATCAGAGGAGTAAGATAGGTGGGAGAAGGGGGAGAGGGTGGGCAGGTGGAACCACGAGGGGTGGAGAGAGAGGTCTGTGATGGAGATTTAAATTTAAATTATGAATAAAGAGTAAAAAAAAAGGGATGTTTTCTATTGACTGAGAAACAGTACTCAAGATAAAGGTCTAGGGAGCAAGGCTCTATCATAAAAATAACAGTCATGAGGATTCAGTACATTTAATGTTTTGATTTTTATGAATCCTGGCAGTTTCCTTTTTGGTCCTGTCTGGTGTTCTGTATCCTTCCCGTACCTTGATAGGCATCTCTTCAGATTGATGAAATTTTCTTCTATGATTTTGTTGAACAATATTTTCTGTGCCTTTGACCTGGGTTTCTTTGCTTTCTTCATATACCTATTATTCTTAAGTTTTGTCTTTTTATGGTGTCCCAGATTTCCTGGATGTTTTGTGCCTGGTTTGTTTTAGACTTAACATTTTCTTGGACTGAACTATCCATTTCGTCTACCTTGCCTTCAATCCCTGAGATTCTTTCTCCCACTTCATTCAGTCTGTTGGTGAAGCCTCTGGGCCTTTTGTTTGACTTCCTGAATTTTTCATTTTGAGTTTTATTTCAGTTTGGCTTTTCTTAAGTGATTTTACTTCTTGTTTACATTCCACTTTCATGTCTTGAATTGTTTTCATTAGTTCATCCAATTGTTTGTATTTTTATGATCTTCATTAAGGTATTTATTCATATCCTCTAAGGTTCTTAAACATACTCATAATTGAAACTTTGAAATCCTTGTCTTCTGCCTAAGCTAAATTACTTTTTCTCTGGGCCTGTTACAATAGGCTTCTGGGGAAGCATACTGTCTTCGTTATTTCTGGTGTGTTTTTGTGCTGGCGTCTACCCCTCTGGAATTACGATGTTTGAAGTGTTTCTTGATGTAGCTATTTTGCCATGCCCTTGTTGAATGGATATTTCAGTCTTTGTTTCCTATTACCCCAACATGGGTTCTAGCCAAGTGTGGCAGCTGTGGGAGTCCCTGATAGAGCAGAGTTCTGCAGATAGATAGAGAGTTGCAAAGCCATGGAGATGGACTAGAAGGAATGGCTGAATTCTAGACAAATGTAGTGGGTGTTGGGGTCCCTGGAAGAGAGCAATTTTGAGTCCTAGCCAAGTGTGAGAGCTGCAGGGTCTCTGGTAAGAAACTTTTCTGGGTCTCAACCAAATGTGGTGGTTGTGGGTTCCCTGGTAGAGGGTAGTTCTGCTGGTAGTTGGGGAGTCACAAAGAAATGGAGATGGGATAGAAGGAAAGGCTGAAAGGGATGGCAGTGAATAATTAGGAGGTACCCTTGACTTGTTCTTCAGCTAAAATGCTTTTCCCAGAGCCTATTACAATAGGCTTCTGGAGGAGGCATATTGTTTTGGTTATTCTTGGTGTGATTTTGTGCTGGCGTCTAGATATGTGAAATTATGATGAGGCTAGGTCTCAAGGGGATGGAGGTAGACTCAGGTTGGTGGTCAGTTTCAGGTCTAAGAGTAGTCTGGGGAGACCAGAATGGAAGAAGGGAAGGAAGGCAAGGCTAGTCTACCTGAGTTCCAACCAAATATGGTGGCTATAGGTCCCCAATAGACAGCAGCTCCCACAACAGACATTTCAAATGTTTAAAAACAAAGTCTACATCATCTTAATTAAAACCTGTTTTCTCTTTTGTTAAACTATGAGGAAAGCTGACAGTGGTGTGCTTTAGTATATACTTGTAGATTGTCCTCCATTTGAGTCTATTAAAAATTAAGTTATTAAAAAACAGACATTTTAAATGTCAGTATCTATGAAGGAAGACTCCAGGCACAGCTTGGTTGAGTCTTAATAATGCTGTCATCATGGTCTTGTATTAGAAGCACAGCATGAATGTTCCTGTGCCCAAAGATCTCCAGAGAAACCAGGAATGCTAAGCACGCAGTATTGTTTTTCCAATGGGAAAGATATAAAACCCGCTCTTCCATCTAGAAAGCTGGGAATTGGAGGTAATTAGCAGCCTGGTGATAGGTGTTATCTGTTGGGCCAGGCCATGTGAAGGTCCTAACAAAGTAGGACTGGAGGTGGTTAGTAATCTAAATGATTCATACAGCCAGGGGCTCCCCAAGCTCTCACAAACAGGACCAGAGATACCTATTAGTCTAAATGACCCTTACATTAACTGTATAGCCAGAGGCTCTCCCAAGCTCCCACAAGCAGGGACAGATGTGGGTAATAGCCCAAATGACCTCTAAGCTATCCATATGCTTGAGACCAAGCCAGATCCTTTCCTAGGCCCTTAAGCTAGCACAGATAGCCCATCTCCAGAACCCATCTTCTTGGAAGAAATGGCACGCAGTTGAGTTTCAATGTAATTATGCTTTCTGTGCACTGGGATCACAGCAGAGAATTTCCCCAAATTATACTGGGTTTGAATGTGCTGGCAACACACCTCCTGGTATTAGACTCCCCAAAGTCTCAAACCAGTTTGACAAAATCAATCTGAACCAGGTTTTCATTCTCACCTCTTTGTGCTTCATTTCCCTGACATGACCACTTGCAGGGTTCCCACCTCCCAGTCTTGGTCAGGGCTGGACTGTCATCTAGAAGGTTTAAGAGTCCACTACAATATCTTAAAAAGAGTTAACCTTAATTTTGTATCAATATACAAAGATCAGTACCGATGTAGCCAAATATAATCTTAATTTTGTATCAATATACAAAGATCAGTACTGATGTAGCCAAAAATAATCATAATTTTGTATCAATATACAAAGATCAGTACCAATGTAGCCAAATATCTTAATTTTGTATCCAGGTAACACTTAAAAATGAAATGTGAAGTTTTGGCCTTTTGTTAGCAACTGTCATAAACTGTTTAGGATAATTAAGAAATGCAAACTAATAGTCATTGAAGCACGTCATTTTGTTAGGTACTAGGGTAGTCTATCACAGTTATTTTCTAAGTTAATCATAAATCAAGTTGCTAAGAGACAAGCAACATTTGTTTATCCAAATATAAGGAAATAGATAGGTGGTCTTCAAAAACCTCAAGAGATCTATAGAATATGGCATTCAATGGTGTTCTCTTAACTCAAGATTTTTATGATATCAAGACATGTCAGCTCCTGACAGCACCCCCTATTCTACTCCAAGTAGATGATGAGCATCGAAGAATCTCCAATTAGAGATGGTTGAATAAGGGGGAAACCTGTCACTTGGCAAGAAAAATTCCTTGCTTCAACTGTAGACAGACTGCCATCCAAGGACAAAACTTGGAAGCCGGTAATTTGACAGCCTCGCTCTGACAAGACAGGGTAGGCAAGTCCTTCATAATTCCTGCTTTATAATTAATGTCTGTCAGAGAAACAGGGCCAAAAGGCTGAAGATTGATGCTCTAATGTATGGAGAGAAAATGGGAACTGTCCAGGCAGCCAGTTGTCTGTCATTTCTTAGTTTTGAAAGCTGCCGGCCCTGCACTTCCTGTATAATCAGATATATTTATCCTTCTCAGGTCTCTGATGAGGTTGAAGACTAGATAGCTAGAGTCTCATAGTTAAATTTTGAGTAGTTTAGGAATCAAGAGGGTGTTCTGGAACTAAGAACATGTTTTTAAAGTTGTGATGCAAGTTAGTATGAAAGCTGAGTTAGATATGGAACTTTAAACTCATGGAGATGGTTAGATAGTAGAATGTTAAAGTCAGGTACCAAATACATATGGACTGGACATTGGGAATGTATGCTAAGCCATATAACTCTCATAATTGTGGCCTATTTATTTCTGTTGTTTTGTATTGTATTTACTGTTATAAGAGAAAGAACCATTTGTTGGACTGAAAGGGGGAGCTGTTGGGGGAAAAAGATATACCTTAAACTTTAAAAAAAAGGAAACTGATGGGGGGGGTGGGGAAAAGAGGGTGGGAGGGTGGTGCTGGAGAGGGGAGTAAGGAGGGGATTGTGATTGAGGTGTAACTTGAAAACATTTTTTTTTAAAAGTGTTTACTCCAAGCTGGGTCTACTGGTAGGCAAAAATGAATTTCAACAATGAAAAAACCACAAGTACTCCTGTGGTGACCTACAGAACTTTTGCTTTAAGAATTATTGACTATGTGTTAAAATATTTTGGCTATAATGAGTTAAATAAAACATGTTAAAGAAAAAAAAGAGTTATGATAGCAGGTTGCTTCTTTCAAGCCTGCAATGGGGTGCGATGGGAGAGGCAGAGATAGATGGACAGATTTTGTAAAGTCAACCAAGAGGTAGTCTCCTGTAGTATAATTGAGAACATGAAATCTGTCACCTTTGCCACATTTCTGTTGGTTAGAAAAAGTCATTCATAGGTCCCACTCACACTCTAGAGGAAAAGGATTGCACAGACATGTGGATACCACGATATGAAAATCATAAGGCCACCTCAAAAGTGGATACACATTTGAAATCACAGCACAAATCACTAATAATATCATAACCAAGTTATTAGTGAAATGTAGTAACTACTTTTTAAAGTTTAACTCTACAATCTGAGAACAATATTCTGAAAATTATCACACTGCTTAGCATCTCCCATCCATAGCACGTGAGATTTTATTGTGTTTTAAGAGAGAGTCTCACTATGTGGTCTTGGCTGGTCTGCAACTCAAAGAGATTTGCCTTTCTCTGTTTCTGAACTCTGGGATTAAAAGGATGTACCATCATGCCCAACTCACTCATAGCATTTTTATAGCCACAAGTATACATTTATTTGCATGCCTGCTTTGTTAACACTAGGCTGGTACAGAAGTAATTGTGGTTTTTACATTGTTGAAATTCATTTAGTTTCATATTGATTCATAGGCGGATGTGGTTCTGTTATACATCACTTTATTTTATTTTATTTTTGGTTTTTTGACACAGGGTTTCTCTGTGTAACAGCCCTAACTGTCCTGGAACTCACTTTGTAGGTCAGACTGGCCTCAAACTCACAGATCCGCCTGCCTCTGCCTCTGAGTGCTGGGATTAAAGGTGTGCGCCACCACACTTGGCAGCTATACATCATCATTTATATACATACATACATACATACATATATATGTAGAGAGAGTGAGAGAGAGATAGATAGATATAGATAGATAGATAGTTAGTTAGTCTTCTCTCATATATCATCATATATCATCCCAACTGCAGTTTCCCCTCCCTCCACTCCTCCTAGTCCTTCCTTCCCAACTTCTCTTCCCAGATCCACTTCTCTATTTCCCTTCAGAAAAGAGTAGTCCTCCCAGGGATATCAACCAATCTCGGCATAACAAGATACAATAAGACTACTAGGCACCTCCCCTCATATTAAGGGCTGGACAGTGCAACCCAGTAGGAGTAAAAGGGTCCCAAAAGCAGGGAAAAGAGTCAGAGACAGCTCCCACTCCTACTGTTAGGTGTTCTACAAGAACACCAAGCTACACAACCATAACACGTATTCAGAGGACCTAGGACAGACCCATACAGGCACCCTGATTGTCGGTTCAGTTTCTGTGAGCCCCTAGGACTCCTGCCTAATTGATTATGTGGGCCATGTTCTGGTGGTGTCCTTGACCCTTCTGGTTCCTATAATACTCCCTCCCCTCTTCCTAAGGGTTCCCTGAACTCCACCTAACGTTTGGCTGTGGATCTCTGCATCTGCTTCCGTCAGTTGCTGGATGAAATCTCTCTGATGACTATTATACATGGGTCAGGTCTACAAGTGTAGCAGAATATCATTAGGAATCATTTCTTTGACTTTTTTTTCCAGTTGTGTTTGGTTCTATCGTAGCTCTCTGGGCTATCCAGTCTCTGCTTCCTGACCCTCCAGGAAGAGTTGGGGGTGAGCTCTGTCTCGTGGCATGGATATCAGGCTGGACCAGTCATTGGTTGGCTACTCCCAGACTTTCTGTGCCACCTTTACCCCACCACATCTTGCAGGCAGGACAAATTGTAGGTGGAAGATTTTGTGGCTGGGTTGATGTGCCAGCCCTGCCACTGAAAGCCTTGCCTCCTTGCAGAAGATAACCAATTTGTGCTCCCTATCCCCCATTAGTAGGAGTCTTCACTAGAGTCACCCTCAGTTATATATCACCTTAATGCACATTTTTCACTTCAAGGTTTTTGTTAGTATCTTATTATTTGTTATATATATTTTATATTTATCTTATACTATGGACATGATGTTAGGCCAAAAGCTAACCCAAGCAATTTCTTATTTCACTTCAAAATGGGTTGTAAAGTGGCAGACAAGTAGCAGCATCAAGACTTCATCTGTCCCAGGAACTGCTAATGAGATTACAGTGCAGCACTAGGCCAGGAAGTCTGCAAATAAAATGAGAGCTTTGGAGATGAGGAGCATAGTGGCCACCATTAGAAGTTGACAGTGACCAGTTAAAAAGAGCCATCGAAGCTGATCCCCTTCAAATTACTAGAGAATCTGCCAAAGAAATCCATGCCAGAATTCAGTGTCAACAACTTAAGGGTCATTCAGCATTTGAAGCAAAGTGATGAGGGGGTTCCTCATAAGCTGACTAAAAACACACCAAAACAAGATCATTTGAACTGTCATACTTTACTGTTGTCTTCTCACATTCAATGCAAAAATGAGTCACTTCTTGCTCAGATTGTGATTTAAAAAAAAAAAAAAAAGGTCATGGTCACTGCCTGGTGGTTCGCTACTGCTCTGAATGCTGGCAAAAGCATGACATCTGAGAAGAATGCTCAGGGGGGTCTGTGAAATGCATGTAGAGCCACAACACCTGCAGCTGTCACCAGAAAGCACTCAGTTCTCCATGACAACACTGGCTGGATTTTACACAACCAACACTTCAAACCTTGAATGAATTTGGGCTAAGAAGTTTGGCCTTATCCATTGTTACACCTGCCAGCAAACTGCATATTTTTCAAACACCTCAACAACTTTTGCAGTCGAAACACTTCCATAACCAGCAGGATGTATAGAATGCTTTCCAAGAGTTGATCAAAAATCCCTAAGTATGCATTTTTTACACTACAGAGGTAAACAAAATTATTTCCAATTACTCTAGTTTGACTAATAAGTACATATTTGAGCCTAATTATAATGATTCAAAAATCATTGTCTGATTTTCCTCCTTTTGCACCAACCTTATATTTGAGTCTTTTCTTAAACACTGGTCTCCAGAGGGAACAAGAATCTGTGCTTGATTTTGTTCATAGTGCTGCCTTTTGTAGGTCAGGACTCATGGCTTCCATGTCCCATTTGGTATTGTCAATAACAGGAATTATGGGAAGGGAGAAAAAATTTCCACCAAATTCTGCATGGGGAGCTTGGATAGATGGCTCAGTTAATAGTTAATAGCACTGAATTGCTCTTGCAGCTTGCTTCCCAGTACCCAGGTTCAGTGGCTCCCAGTGTTTCAATGACTTATAACTTCAGCGCCAGGGGATCTGATGTCTCTAGTCTTTGCAAGCACCTGCACTCAGATGCAGATACCCTGAGAAAAACACACGTAATGTAACAATAATACAAATAAGTCCCTTTTAAAAAGCCAAACTAATTTTATTGGCAAATGGTAAGAGACAGATTAATGAAGAAAGGATTTAACTTTAAAATTGTTAATTATTCTGAAAAATGTGAAACAACAATAGAGAACATATGAAGTATAACATAGTACATCCAACCCATTAAAGGAGAAAGCATGATACTCTTTCCTCTGTTAAGTGATTGCTCTGTCTAGGGAACATAGAAAACAAATGTGACTGTTGCCTAAGCAATACCACATGCATTTCAAAGTAATAATGTAGTAAATATAAAACACTAATTCTACCACTTTTGCAGAGCCAAGTGAAGGCCTGTATATCTTCAAAGTGGAATGACCGAAGCAATGGTTTGAAACTTTGAGAAGTCTGGTCCTTGAAGCAAAGTCAGTATCAAATTAGAAACGTTAGTTTTTATGTTACAACTAAAAGTCAAACTATGGGAGCCGAGTTCAGCATTCTGTTTTAACAAGCCTTCAATGCAATTGTGAGTCACATTCACATCTAAATTCAAGATATGTAACTTACTATTATTATTATTATTATTATTTGCATTTGTATGGAAGCCTCCTCTTAGTTGTTTTCGTGTTCGACCACTAGGTGGCGATCTTTGTCTTATGTCCCTGAGGTTGACCAATGTTTACAGTGGGTGTGTCTACTGTGGTCTAGCCACCTAACTGTCCAAAGGTAATAATTAATGATGTGGGATAATAATTATTGGGACATGAAAGGAGAAGGTAAGACAGGAAGAAAAGAGATGAAATGGGGGTAGACACTGTAGGAGGTTTGCTTTATCTCTGCTTCCTGCGCCATTATCTTGCCTCTGTCTGCCCTCATCAAATCATGAATCCCTTTCCCAGTTTTCTTCTATCATTGGTTGATCTTTATTTCAGTCCCTCCATAATCATCATTGAAACTCTTGCTCAGTACACTTTAAAGTTACAAAAGTAGCAGAAATTTTATGTCACCACACTTATTTGAATATTTCCTTCATAGTTTTTTTTAACTGAGACCCCATATTCACCCTGAAGATTCTACTTTTCATACAGCCTTTTCTGATGAAGTCTTCTAATTTTCTCATTTCTTATACATTATTGAGTTGGAGAAGCAGGATAGGAAAACCCAAAGATGGGTGCCTTAACAAAGGAGAATTTTTCTCTCTTCTCTAACAATGGATTCATGGAGAACTGCCACCAGTCTAGCTTCCCAGTTCCATTGTATACCTCAGTTCCTCATTTCAGTAGGTGATATCCCTGACTACACAGAAGATATTTTCAACACTTGAAGGAAAAATATGGAGATCATTTTTCATTCATTTATCTCTTTCTTCTTCCTAGCTGTCTATAGCATAGATTGAATTTTCTTATACTAGCTTTTATGTTATTTCTTCTAGTGTTTTGTTGTGGTTGTTCTGAATATCCATATTTAACTAACCATGTTATTTATTAAATGTATTAATATCTATTTATTCAACTTATTAATACAGGTACTTGAAATTTTTCTTATGCCTTTGGGATCTACCACATTACCCCTATTGTTTTTTATTTTGTTTATGTTTAAAATATTTAACTATGGATTAATATGGATATACACATTTTATTCTTTTATTCTCAATACCTCATTACTTTTTCAGTTTGTCAGGAAACTATTCATATCCATGACATATTGATACATATATAGATATACATATACCCTTACTCTCCATGTCTCATGCATCATCTCTTATATGTTTTCCCATTTAATGACATCTTCCAAAATTATCTTCAGTGAGGGACTTGAATGGAAAATGTTCTAAGACATTGTGTGTTCCAGCATATTTTTATTATTCAGATACATTTAAATGAAAAAAAAGATGACTGTGAAATTGTAGGCCCCACATCATTAAGCATAGCAGGTCCAGCTCATCCTAACTGTTGCTCAGTTGTCCCATTAGATTCACAACTGCGCAACTGCACATAAGAAATCTGTTATCAAGTGAATTCTTTCCGTAAGAATCTTTGTAGAGACTTATTTTTCCTTCTGGAAGATCTGAGAAATTTCTCTTGGTGCAGCTTTTGTTAAATTATATGCTGTTATTCTCTCCCTCTCTCTCTCTTTCTGTTTCTCTGTGTCTCTGTCTTCGTTCTGTCTCTTGTGTTTATTTCTCTCTCTATTCATCTCTCTCTCTTTATGTGTGTAGGTGTGTGTATCTGATTTTTCAATATATTACTTTTACTATAGAGCCCAGGCTGTCCTGTAGCTAACTGTATAGGTCAGACTGTCCTCTATCTGTTGATCCTCCTACCTCTGCCTCCTACACCCTCAGACTACAGGTACGTGCCACCAGAACGAGATACCATACCTCTCTTCAGCTATGTCAGCCACAACATATTTGAGGAGCAAGAAAAACATGTTTGGGGATCAAGGAAAAGACAGGCTCAGGTACCACAGAACATGCTAGTCATTCCTATTTGCTTCTAATCTACAAACTGCTGTTAAGATCAAGATTTTATACTGAAAGTCTTTGGACAAAGCAAACGGATGCCATTATCTTTAGCTTATAGTAACCAGCTTTGACAAATGGGAAAAAGCATATACTTAGATTCAGATATTTCTCAGATATTTTTGTTTTTGTTTGTTTATCTTTTTTTGTTTTGTTGTGATAGAGCCTCATTCTGTAGCCAAGCCTGGCCCTAAACTTGCAGCAATCCGCCTGCCTCAGTCTTATAAGTGTTGTTATTACAGGTATATTTCATCACAATCACTTATTTTTAACAACTTCTGACTCAAACAATCATGGATGTCTTATGGCCCTGGTATAATCTGACAAACACACAAACACACTGATGAAAACTGTAGTGTATATTTCTGCTGACTTCTACCTTGCAATCATAGGTGACATTCCTAGCTACTTGAAGAAGATACAAAAACAAAATGTTAAAGGTTTCCTTAAACTTACCCCCTCTGTGATGCCTCTAATACCCATCTTCTTTATAAAACCAACTTACCTACACAGATCAGGGTAACCACAAAAATGCAGCATCTCTTCTCAGCAGTGCTGAGTCATCATTGCACTTGTCAGCTTTCTTTCCCATTCTGTTAATGCCTGTTCAAGTCTCTAATGTAATATCCAAGCTAGTCCAACTCTTCTCATTTTCTCCAGTGGGCTGAGAAAAAACACTGACTCTGATGGGGATGACAGTCCTCCAATACAACATAGAACATGCTGAGAACTAAACCGCTAGTGCTGTGCTACACTCTAGTCCTGTATTGGAGTCTTGCATCAAGGGGAAATGAAGACAACTAAAACAAAGCCAAAAGAGAAAATTATAAACCGATATCTATATTGGTTTATAGATGTAGAAATTAAGTAGACATCAAGATAGTCTCAGACAAAAGAAAATCTGTTCTCAGAACATCTTTGCTATTGCTAAAGTCCCTGAAATATAAAAGAAATGACAAAAGAGAGGATCGAGGACTACCAGGAAGGAAGAGTGAACAGTGAAATATAAAATCTGGCACATGTTGCTCCTCCAGAAGCCATGCCAGCACCCAGCTCACCAGGTAATCTCCTACCCAAGGAACACCAACACTCTCCCACTATCTGTCCAACCTACACCCTACAACCCCTCCTCTCCTTGTCACCCTGTCCTCACCCACACCACCAGCTGAAGCTCTCTGCTCTACCAGTGGCCACTCCAGCACACAGAACCCCAGTCGTACTCTGGCCAGACCAGAGGCCATAGCACATAAAGCTCCAGAAGACCCCTGGCTAGACCAGAGACCAAACAGACTGCCAGAACTTCAGCCCCCAACTTGGACAGAGACCCTCTACTTGATCCCAGCCTACTCTGGCCAGAAGACCATAGAGGAAAACAGAAACCAAACAACAAAATACCCATCCAACAAAGGCAAACTCAAATCAGCATCTAGAACTATAATGATCTCAAACCCAGATTCCTAGATGCCAGCATAAGAACACAGTCAATAATAACCAGGGCAATATGTCACTCACTACTAAAGCCCAGCCATCCTACGACAGCTGGCCTGAATATCCCAATACAGCTGAAGCACAAGAAAACAACCTGAAAAACAACTTTATAAAGATGACAGAAGTCCTTCAAGAGGAAATGAATGAATCTTTTAAAGAAATTGAGGAAAATACAAACAAAAAATCGGAGAAAATGAATAATCCCTTAAAGAAAGCCAAGAAAAAACAAACAAACGGTTGAAGGAAATGAATGAAACTGTTTAAGACCTGAAAATGGAAATAGAAGCAATAGAGAAAACACAAACTGTGGGAAATCTGGAAATGGAAAATCTAGGTAAATGAACAGGAACCACTGACAAAAGAATCACCAACAGAATACAAGAGACGGAAGAGAAAATCTCAGCTGTTGAATAATGGAAGACGGAGACATTAGTCAAAGGAAACATTAAAGCTGCATTTCAACAAAAACAAAAACAACAGAAAGCCTACAAACCCATGGAAACTGAACACCTCTCTACTGAATTATCACTGGCTCAAGGCAGACATAAAGAAAGAAATTAAAGACTTCCTAGAATTTAATGAAAACAAAAGCACAACATACCCAAACTTATGGGACACAATGAAAGCAGTGCTAAGAGGAAAGTTCATAGCACTAAGTGCATTCATAAAGAAATTGGACAGATCTCAATATAACAACTTAACAGCACATCTGAAAGCTCTAGAAAAAGAAGCACCATACCACTTCTGGGTATACATCCAAATGACTCCTCACCAAATCTCAAGGAAGTTTCCTCATCTGTGTTCATAGCAGCCTTATTTGTAATATCTAGAAACTGGAAACAACCCAGATGTCCCTCAACTGAGGAATGGATAAAAAAAAAAAACAACTGTGGTACATCTACAGAATGGAATACAACTCAGCCATCAGAAACAACAAAATCATGCAATTTGCAGCCAAATGGATGGAACTAGAAAAGCTCATCCTGAGTGAGCTAACCCAGACTCAGAAGGATGCACATGGCATCTATTCACTTATAATCGGATTTTAGCCATATAGTACAGGATAACTAACTTATACTACAACCAATGCAACAAAGGGAACATTAACATAGAGCTTTTTTCCTGTCAGTGGGACACTTTGCCCTAGTGGTGCTGCCTTGTAGGCCCCCAGTGTATGAGGAGGCTCTTGGCCCTCATATGACTGCTGAACTGGGGCAGGGGACTCTTATGTAGGGACACTCCACTCCAGAGGAGTGGGATGGAAGGGTTAGGGGGTAGAGGGTGGGAGGGTGGGGCTGGGAGTGGTGGAAAGAGGGCACTGTGATGGAGATGTAACCTGAAGTAATAAATAAATATTTTAAAAAAGAAGTAAGAACACCCAAGAGGAGTAGAGGGCAAGAAATAATCAAACTCAAGACTGAAATCAATAAACTAAAAGCAAAGAGAACAATACAAAGAGACAATGAAATAAAAAAATTGGTTCTTTGAGAAAATCAACAAGGAAGAAAAAACATTAGCCAAATGAACTAAAAAGCAGAGAGAGAGAGAGAGAATATCCAAATTAATAAATTCAGAAATAAAAAGGGGGACATAATAGCAGATACCAAGGAAATCCAAAGAATCAGTAGGTCTTACTTCAAAAACCTGTACTCCACAAAATTGGAATCTAAGTGAAATGAACAATTTTCTTGATAGATACCACTTACCAAAGTTGAATAAAAATAAGTTAAGCAATCTAGATAGACCTATAACCCCTAAGGAAATAGGAGTCATTAAAAGTCTCCCAACCAAAAAAAGCCCAGGGATAGATGTTTTTAGTACAGAATTCTACCAGACTTGCAAAGAAGAGCTACTGCCAATACTCTTTAAATAATTCCACAAACTAGAAACAGAAGAAATATTGTCAAATTCATTTTTAAGGGCACATTTGCCCTGATACTAAAACCACACAAAGTTTCAACAAAGAGAATTACAGACCAGTTTCCCTCATGAACACTGATGCAAAAAAATTATAAAATACTTGAAAACAAAATCTAAAAACAAATGAAAATGATCATCTACTCTGATGAAATAGGCTTCATCCTAGAGATGCAGAGATGGTTCAACATATGAAAATCCATCAATGTAATCCACCATATAAATAAACTTAAAGAAAAAAAACCACATGATCACCTCATTAGATGCTTTGACAAAAATCCAACATGTCTTCGTGATAAAAGTCTTGAAAAGATCAGGGATACAAGGCACATACCTAAGCACAATAAAGGCAATATGCAGCAAACCAATAGCCAACATCAAATTAAATCGAAAGAAACTTAAAGCATTTCACTAAAATCAAGGACAAGACAAGGGTTTCCATTCTCTCCATATCTATTCCAAATAGTACTCGAAGTTCTAGTTACAGCAATAATAGAACTAAAGGAGATCAAAGTGATTTAAATAGAAAAAGAAGTCAAAGTATCCCTATTTGCAGATAATATGATCCTATACATAAGTGACCCCCAAAATTCCACCAGAGAACTCTTTCAGCTGATAAACACCTTCAGCAAAGTGGCTGGATACAAAATTAACTCAAAAAAATTTAGTAGCCCTCCTTTACACAAATGATAAACCGGGTGAGAGTGAAATTAGGGGAACAACACCCTTCTCAATAGCTACAAAAAATATAAAGTATATTTATGTAATTATAACCAAGCAAGTGAAAAGCCTGTGTAACAAGCACTTCAAGTCTCTGTAAAAAGAAATTGAATAAGATATCAGAAGATGGGAAGATCTCCCATGCTCATGGATAGGTAGGATTAACATAGAAAAAAATGAACATCTTACCAAAAGCAATCTAAAAATTCAATGCAGTTCCCATAAAAATCCCAACACAATTAATTTACAGACCTTGAAAAAATAATCCTCAACGTCATATGGAAAAACAAAAAAAAAACCCAGAACAGCTTAAAAAAAAAAAAAAAAAAGTCCTGTACAATAAAAGAACTTCTGGAGGCATCACCATTCCCGACTTCAGGTTGTATTACAGGGCAATAGTAATAAACACAGCATGGTAATGCCATAGAACAAACCAGTTGATCAATGGAATTGAATTGAAGATCCAGAAATAAACCCACATACCTACTGTCACTTGATTTTTGACAAAGAAGCCAGAACCTTACAATGGAAAAAAGAAAGCATCTTCAACAAATGGTGCTGGTATAATTGGATGTCTACATGTAGAAAAATACAAATAGATTCATATTTATCATTCTCCACAAAACTCAAGTGAAAGTGGATCAAATACCTCAACATAAAACTAAATAATTAAACACTATTTTTTGTTTGTTTGTTTTTGTTTTTAGAGACAGGATTTGTCTGTTTAGCCCTGACTGTTCTGGACTTGCTTTGTAGACCAGGCTGGCCTAGAACTCACAGAGATCCACCTGTCTCTGCCTTCCAAGTGCTGGGATTACAGGGGTGTGCCATTACACCCGGCCACTAAATCTAATAGAAGAGAAAGTGGTGGTGAAAAGCTTTGAACTCATTGGTACAGGAGACAGATTTCTGAACAGAACACCAATAGCACCGGCACTGAGATCAACAATCAATAATTGGGACCTAAATAAATTGAAAACCTTCTGTAAGGCGAAGGACACTGTCAATATAATAAAACACCAGCCCACAGATTGGGAAAAGATCTTCACCAACCTCACGTTAGAAAGAAGAATAATATCCAAAATTTTTAAAGAACTCAAGACATTAAACACCAATAAACCAAATAACCCAGTCAAAAAAAAAATGGGGCACAGAACTAAACCAAGAATTCTCAACAGAAGAATCTCAAATGGCTGAGAAGTTCTTAAAGAAATGCTCAATGTCCTTAGTCATCCAGGAAATGCAAATCAAACTGACTCTGAGATTCCATCTCACATCATCAGAATGACTAAGTTCAAAAACTCAAATGACAGCACATGCTGGCGAGGATGTGGAGAAAGAGGAACCCTCCTCCATTGCTGGTGTGAGTACAGGCTTGTACAGCCACTAAGAAAATCAATCTGGTGGTTTCTCGGAAAATTGGGAATAATTATTCCACAACATCCAGCCATACCACTCCTGGACATAAACCCAAAAGATGCCCCACCATACTACAAAGACATTTGCTCCAGTATGTTCATAGCCACTTTATTCCTAATAGCCACAAACTGGAAACAACCACTATGGAAATCAGTCTGGTGATATCTTAGAAAACTTGGAGTAGCTCTACTTCAAGACCCAGCCATACCACTTCTGGTATACACCCAAATGATTCCTCACCAAACCCCAAGGACATCTCCTCAAGTATATTCATAGCAGCTTTATTTGTAATAGCTAGAAACTTGAAACAACCCAGATCTCCCTCAACTGATAAATGAATTAAAAAAAAAAACTGTGGTACATTTACACAATGGAATACTACTCGGTCATCAGAAACAAGGAAATCATACAATTTGCTGTCAAATGGATGGAAATAGAAAAGCTCATCCTGAATGAGCTAACCCAGACCCAGAAAGATGCACATGGCATGTATTCACTTACAACTGGATTTTAGCCATATAGTTAGTACAGGATAACTATCCTACAATCAACAGATCCAAAGGAACAGAAACATGATCTTTGATACCTGTTAGTGGGGCACTTCATCTAGTGGAACTTCTATGTAGGCCCCCAGTGCAAGAGGAAGCTCTTAGCTATCATGTGTCTGATGAACTAATTGGGGGGGGGGTCTGACATGTGGAGGCACCACACACCAGAGGAGTAGGATAGGTGGGAGAGGGGGTAGAGGGTGGGAGGCTGGGACAAGGAGGGGTGGAGGGGGAGGGCTGTGATGGAGATGTAACTTGAATTAATAAATAAACATTTAAAAAATGAAACAAGGATGAAGAAAATGTGGTAAATTTACACAATGGAATACTAGTCAGCTTTCAAAAACCAAGGAAATCATGAATTTTTCAGGCAAATGGATGGAACTAGAAAAGATCATCCTGAGTGAGGTAACTCAGACCAAGAAACACACACATGGTATATACTCATTTATAAGTGGGTACTAGCCATGTAGTACATGTAGTACCATGCTACGATACACAGACCCAATGAAGTTAAGTAACTAAGACTGCCCAAGGGAGGATGCTTGAATCTTATTCAAAAGGGGAAATAGAATAGACAGTGGAAGTGGATGAAGATAGGGAAATGGGTAGGGAAGGGAGGAGAGAAAGGAGGGAAAGGAGGGTGGGGATCAGCTGAGGGGAGAGCAAGAGTGGGAGGTGAGAGGGCTGGGAGAAAGATGGGAAACCCAGAGGGTTGGAAACTAGTGACAGGTAGGTCCTTGGGAGGATATGAGGGTGACTCTAGCTGAGACTCCTAGCAGCCTGGGATACAGAGACTGAGGAAGCCTTCTTCTAGCTAGGAAGGACTTCCAGAGGTGGGAGGGAATCACCAACCCACCCATAAAACCTTCAGCCTAAAATATACCCTGTATTCAAGTTGTGTAGGGATAAAGAAATAACAGAAATTGAGGGTATGCCCAACCAATGACAGGACCAACCTGAGACCTACCCCAAGGGAGAGAGCCAACTCCTATCACTATTAAGGATACTCTGCTATGTTTACAGACAGGAGCATAGAATAACTGTCCTCTGAGAACCTCCATGCAGCAGAGGATCCAGAGAGTGAGACTCACTGCCAAACATTAGGTGGAGGAAGGTGTGCCTTGTGGAAGAATGGGGGGAGGATAGAAAGACCCAGAGGGGGCAAGAACTCCACAAGAAGACCAACAGAGTCAACTAACCTAGGCCCATGGGGGCTCAGAGAGAATGAAGCTGTGATGAAAGGGCATGCATGAACTGGATCTAGGCTCCCTACACATATGTAACCAAGGCAGGTTGGTCCTCAAGTTGGTCCCCTAGCAAGTGGAGCAGGAGCTGTCTCTGGCATGGATTCTGATGTCTGCTTTTCGATCACTTCCCCTTAATGAGGCTGTGGTGCCTGACCTCAGTGGAAGAGGATGCTCTCAGTTCTGACGTCACTCGATGTGCAGGGGTGGGATAATATTGGGGAGGGCTCTCCTTTTCTGAGGGGAGGAGGGATAGGAGGAAGAGGATGGGAGGTCAAGACCCAGAGGAGAGGAGGGAAGGGGCTACAATCAGGATATAAAATGAATAAATAAACTTTAAAACATTAGTAGCTTACAGAGAAATGATGGCTAAATGGCACCCTTGAACAGAAAATGACAATAAATAACAAACCAAGAGAATATGAATAATTAAGAATCCTAGTAATGTGCTAATATTAGTTTGTTAATTATAATAAATTTACTTTACTAATATAAAGTATGAGAACGAGGCCATTGACTGTGGTGTGTGAACTCTCTACTATATATTCATTTTTAGAGAATTGAAAATCACTAAATGTAAAGATTATTTTTAAAGTACAGGTGGTTGGTACAGTAAAAAAAATGGTCAATAATGTTAGACATTGAGGAAATGGAAATTAAAACCACAATATGATACCATTATCCTAAATTTTAAAATAAACTAACAATGCCACATGCTGGCCAGGATGCACATCAACTAGAACTCCAATATTATTAGTGGGGATCAGAAGCTTGTAAAATAGTTTGTCAATTTCTTTTAAAGGTAAGGATGTATACTTACAGTATGACCTCAAAATACCCCTTCTGATAATTACTAAAGTGAAATAAAACTTTCTTTCAAAAAAAATGTAAGGACAAATAGTGTAGATTTATTCATAATTTCTCAAAACTGTAAACAATGCCAATATCCCTCACATAATGGTTGGACAAGCAAATGGGCAGGTATACCAATATATTAAGATACCATTTACTCATTTTTTAAACAGGAACTATTTACGCATGCAACTTAGATGGATCTCGAATGAATTATTAATGATAAGAATGAATTAAGTGATAAGAGTCAGATTCAAGAGGGTTTAGATTGAGACTCTAATTGTGTGACATTCTGAAAAAGGAAAAACTCTAAGGACAGAGACCAATTCAATCAGTGAGTGACATAGGTTGAATGCTGTGGAAGAAAGTTTGACTACAAAGATGACAGTAGTGGGTACTTGAGAAAGTTATATAATTGTCATATATCTTGATAACAGTGGAGTTCGATAACATTATTCATTTGTCAATAAAGAATTATGCACCAAATAACAAATTTCCTATTTTTAATTAAAAATAAAATGCAAAACCCAGCTCTGTTTGTGTGTTCTGTCAATATTGAAAATAAGATTCTTACAAGGCATTAAAAGGCATCTTAATTAGTTACTTTTCTTGTTGCTATGGTGAAGTATCAGACAAAGCAACTTATAGGAAATTTGGGCTCACAGTTTGATGTTATAATCTATTATAATGGGGAAAGCATAACAGAAAGAGCTTGAAGCAGCTGGTCACATTGCTTCCCCAGAAAGGAAAAAGAGAGATAAGTGCTGATGCTCATCTATTTATCTCCTCTTTTTTAAGCTCAGGATCCTCAACCAAAAAAAAAAAAAAATGGTTCTGCCCATTTGGGGTAGGTTTTCACACCTCAATTAACATTGTCAAGAAACTCCCTTATATACACACCTAGAGGTTTGTTTCTATGGTAACTGTACAGTTCATCAATTTGACAATTGAGTTTAATCACAACACCACTCCTTGTCCTCTTGATACTCAAACATCACTTTTAATTCATAACTGCGTTAGGAATAGAACGGATAGAATGAACGTGTGTACAGACACACACACACACACACACACACACACACACACATACATGAGATGTATTAGACTTGTTTACAGCCTGTGGTCTGGATACTCCTGACAGAAAAGCCAGTCAGTACTCATGACTGGATGTCTAAAAATTCTTAGCCTGGTGCTCAAATGCTAGGGAATTCCTTGGGAGCTTTTGGTCTTCAGTCTAAATAGGTTCTAATACCAACAGAGGAATGTGTCAGTAGCAGGATAGATGAATGTGTCAGCAAGAGTTTGGGCAAGAAGGAAAATAAAACCAAAAACTTCCATCTTCTAAGACCTTTTATGTGTGCTGCCACCAGAAAGGGTGGCCTTATGATAGGCCTTCCTCCCTCAAATGATCCAATCAAGAAAATGTCTCACAGGCCTGTCCAGCTGTTTGAGGTTTAGTTGATTAAAAATGTAGTCAAGTTGACAACAAGATTAGCATCACAATAAGCTTCTACCTCTTCTCTTTCTTGGCTTATGGTCATTTTATAATGCAAAGTCCAATTTCAAAAGTCTTTAAAATAGTTTCAGCACTATTTAAAATTCTAAAAGTTCAGAGTCTTTTCTGAGACACAAGCTGCCCATTAACTGTGGGCCCCTATAACATCTAAAAACAAGTTACGTACTCCCCAAACTGAATGGCACAAGATAAATATTGTAACTCCAGAAGGGAGAAAGGGGAATACCAAAGAAAGATCAGACAAAAGCAACAATGAAACCAACCAGATCAAACACTGAATCTTATGCGTGCCATGTCTGGCACCTTGGTATCTTGATGGAAACAAATGGGATCCTAAGTGTCTTAGTTAGTTTCATTACTGTGAAGAGACACTACGACCATGGCAACTCTTATAAAGGAAGACATTTAATTGGGGCTGGCTTACAGTTCAGATGTTTAGTCCATTATCATCATAGCAGGAAATATGGCAGCATGCAGGCAGACATGGTACTGGAAAGGAATCTGGGAGTTCTACATCTTGATTCACAGGCAGCAAGAAGGGGGCTCTGTTTCACACTGGGCAGAGCTTGAGCTTAGAAGACCTCAAAGCCTACCTCCACAGTGGCATGCTTTTTCCAACAAGGCCACACCTACTCCAACAAGGCCACACCTCCTAATAGTGCCACTCCCTATGGGCTTGAACATTCAAGCACATGAGTCTACGGGTGACCATTCCTATTCAAACCACCACTCTAAGGGACTAGGGAATGTTTCACCTCTGCTGCTTGAAACACAGCCTCTCTTTCGAGTAAACTCTACTCCACAGATGCAGCTTTACTTGGCAAATATCCCATAGCTTTGGCATCTCCAACATCCTGGAATTTCAATTACAAATTAAGTTTCACCTTCACATCTTTGTGAAATGGCCTCTCCGGGCCTCCATGCAGAGTCTCCAATCAGTCCATAGCCTCAGTCACTCTCTGGAACTGTGGTACAAGACTCCACAAACTCGTCAGTTTTATATCATTCATACCCACAAAACAAGTACTATATGAAAAATTGTTTTCATGAGCCCTATTTTAATGTTTTCTGTAAATGACTAAAACTGTTAAAAGCATGCTGTTTAACTGGGCCCTTCTCTTATGCCTTACTGCCTTGATGAGAGGAACATCTCCCTAGCAGCCCATCTTTGGAAGCCAGTAGGAATACCTTCTTATCAGCCTGGATGAATTAAACATTTCATGGACATTTTGATGAAGCTACATAGGAACTGCAGCTCTTTGCTGCAAAAGTGCAATTATGGCTTCAAACGACACCACACAGCTATGATTATTTCAAACAGCTCATTCTGACCTTTTTCCAATCACAGATTTCAGTGAGTTACAGATGATTCTGCATGTAGTTATTTTCACCCAGAACAGAGGGAGACACATTTCCTGGTGTCCCCGAAAAGCCTTGAGGCTGGTGCAAGAACACATTTTATTTGAATATAAGACTCTACAGCAATTGCTAGAAGGACAATCGTTCAAAGAGAACTGTGACAAGAGTGATCAAAGAACAATCAATCCTACACTAGCATGCAGAATTGTGTTATGACTGGCAGAAGCACAACCCATCTCTTTCATGAAGGACTGTGTTCTGGTGCAGGTACATTCCTTAAATTGTATCCTTCTCTGCCATGACTGGTGCACACACAGTATTTCATTTGCTTGAAGAATTATACCTTGGTGGGATCACAATTCATCATTTGCATGAAGTGCTGTGATCTTATAGGTATAGTGACATATCTTAGTTTACAGTAAACTCTTCAATGATCGGTGGTTACAATCTTTAGTTTTCATATAGGACTGCTCCTTGATTGGTGGGATCACAAGCCATCATTTGCATTAAGGATTATGCTCTGATTGGTGCACGGACATTTCTTAATTTGCATCAAACTCTGTTATGATAGGTGTGATAACAATCCTTTATTTGTATGAAGTACTGAGCCTTGATTGTTGGGATCAAATCCCATAGTTTGCATAAAAGGCTATATTCTGATTAGTACAGAAATATTCCTTAAAAATTCATGAAGCTCTGCCATGTTTGGTGCAGTCACACTCCTTCATTTGCATGAAGGGCTATGATTTGATTGGTTGGCTCACAATCTATTATTTCCATGAAGGACTGTGCTTTGAATGGTGCAGGAAGATTCCTTAAATTACATGATGCTCTGCCATGATTGGTGCAGTCACTAGTTTGCATTTGCATGAAAAGTTATGTCTTGATTAGTGAAATCACAATCCTTCATTTTCATTATGGGTTGTGCTGTGATTGGAGTGTATGATGGGCTTTCCTATGACTATTGTAAGTATAATATGTCATTTGCATGAAGGGGTATTCTGCAGTTGATGAGAACATAATCCTACATATGCATAGCTATGATTCTTATAGGCGTAGTCCTTCATTTAAATGAAAGGCTATCATATGATAGGTAGAACAGTCTTTCATTTACATGAAGATACAGATACTGTTGTAGACACAATCCTGCATTTGTCTAAAGTGCTGTGGCATTACTGGTGGAAGAACAAAATTTTATTTGTGTGAAAAGGCTTTGATATGATAGACACGGGCACAGTCCTTTATTTGCATGAAGGTTAGGCCATAAATTGTAGTAGTACAAATACTTCACTATCGTGGAAATCTATTCTGTGGCTGGTGGAAGCATAATCTTTCATTTGCTCGAAAGGATGTGAAATGATTGAAGAACACTATCATTCAGTTGCCGAAAGGGCTGTTTCATGATTCATCCATGCAAAGCTCTTCATTCTTATGAAAGGCAGTACCTAGATTGAGGCAAGCACCCTTGCCACACATTAACCTCTGTATATAAGCATATATATGCAGTCTGTTCAGCTCATTTTTTGAGTCAGCCAAGAGATACCCTCATGTGCTGTTTGCAGGTATTATACAATTAATCTTTTTTAACGTTTACTTCCAGTGGTGCTTTCTTACCTGTTTTTCAATCTTCATCATTAGTACTGGGATGCATTCACTGGAGGATATTCCAGAAAGTGTCAAACCTTAAGCTCTGAGAATCCTGTCACTCTGGGCCTGAGATCTGCAACACTAACTGCCTTAGGAGCTGACAATCACAATAACTGAAGTCCATTCAGAAGATGTAACACTATCAGGTTGGTGTGACACTGCCTGGTGCTGCTGACTACTGCTCCTTGATGCCATTGATTACAATATTTTCTAAGTGCCAAGGCTTCCTTCCGTTTAGCATTGCCAAATGGAAACTAATGGAAAGTTTGTATTTTTTAAATATAACTCATATAGATATTTATTATACTTTTAAAAATGGATGTAGACAAGAAAACATATATGAATAAACTAATTTCTAATCACTGAGAGGACTGATATATGGAGTTGTTTTAGCTGCTAAGTGTACTGCCACTGTAAATTCTGCAGGGAAACTTCAGATTCCATTTATCAAAATCATTCAGAAAGGTAACTCTCAAAGTTATTTGTATAATAGCAAACTTATATAAGTTTATGTCATAATTTGCATTTACACAAAGAAAAGCAAATGATCATTGACTGTAAAATGTTATTTTTCTCAATCTCACAGACCAAATAATCAATTTTATTGTAGTTAAGCACTTATGACATAGGTTACCTTTTCATTAATTAACTTTTCTGAGTGCTGGGGGTTAAACCTAGAGCCTTATTCATAGTAAACATATGGTCTAACATTGGGCAACATTCAAGCTCCTTAATTTATAATTGAAATTTTAATTCATTCACATCTAGTTGTTTGAAATGAACAGTAAAAGCGCATACTACTATGTTCAATTTACAGAATCTCACACAAAAATAAATACAAAATAATATAAGTGATCCATGCCTGCTTCATGCAGTCCCTCTCAAACTGGCAAATTGTACAATATCACAACAAAAATGTTGGCATTCATACAATATGATCATTTCATTCTGACATCACTAGTATTTCATACATTATTCCTATTTCTGTCTCTCTCTCCTCAATCTTCTTTTTCTCTCCTTCCTCCTCTTTCTCTTCTGCTTCCCCGTCCCTTTCTCCTTTAATTTCATATAACTCAATATATGTGTAAATATCTGTGTGTGTATATATATATATATATATATATATATAACTACAGTCAAAATGCTGAAATCATATGGATTTCTCATTTTGTCCTTTCCTTGAACTAAAAACCTAAGTCCTGATAACACCAAACTGCTTCTGGTTTCAATTATTTTATCATTTCAATTTTTTAGGTAAATAGAACCATAAAATCCAAGACCTATTGATAGCAGCTTTTTCACTCAGCCTAATGGGGTAAAGCATTCTTCTTAAATTAATATACTTTTTGGGTTTCATTTGGCTCTTTTCTTATAACTTTTATTTCTCATCTGACATTTTCTTTTTTATTTCTCCCATAGTATTTTTTAACTTTTTTCATAATGTGGCATTGAGGTAATTTAATGATTTGAACAGTTTATCTGATAATTCTAAGATATGATTCATTTGAGTATCTGTGTCATTTAGTTGTTGTTCTCATTCAGATATTTTTCTAGTTCTTATATGACAGGTTATTTTTACGTTTTGAAAAATATTCTCACTTCTGCTATTGCATTAGGCAATTCATATTCCTCATTAAATTGTCTATTTTTGGCAATGTCCTTGTTTAGGTTTATCATGCAGGCCCTGTCCTATTCTTATGTGTCATGGCTCCAATGACAGCAGGATAACATAACAGCCATGCCCTTTTCACTGAGCTTTCCACCACATAGTCATCATGTCATCAGGACTCTTGTGCAAATTAAGTGAAATAAAATAGGTAAAAGGTCTTGCTCCGTGGCAGATGTTCCTTAATAGTTGGTTGAATATGGAGATAAAATGAGACAGTAATACAGACTGGCTTGTATTATAAACACATGCTGCTGACATCTCTAAATAAGGAAGCCACAGAGATATGCTCTTTTTTTCTGCTATGAAAGAGTGGACATTAAGTAGGGCTTACTTTGTGTGTTAAGTACCATGAAAAATTATTTATACATGAGATATCAATTAACCTCTATTATTAACACTAAAAAAGACATACTATGAATTTTCCTACTTGACATATGAGAAAAACAAAGTTCAGGAAGGTTAGATAACTCACCCACTGACACACAGAGCAAATGATAGAACTAGAAAACAGACGTTGGCACTAGTTCCTAGAGATAAAAGCAAGTCTTTCCAAAAAAGCAGAAGCCAAACACCTCTTCCTAGAGTCTACTGGTGTGGTTAGTCCTACCAAATCTTTTCTTAGGATTTTTCTCTGCTCCTTTCTGCATCTTGTGTTTTTTGGTCTCATAATTGATCTCTCTCTCTCTCTCTCTCTCTCTCTCTCTCTCTCTCTCCCCCCCCCAGGCAACTAACCATTATACATTTACTCCCCACTGCTTCGCAGTTCTGTGGCTTGCTCATATTACTCTCAGCTTGACATCGCTCCTCACCTCTCTTCCTCTCTCATTTAGAAATCTTCTCAAGCCTCCATTGTTCCTGTCTTTGCAAGCTGCCCTCAACATATTCATGCTATGCTTGTTTGTATATAACGGCCATGATCTACTTTCTTTTCTATGAGATACCTGAGGTATGAATCATTCCCTGTTTCTTAATCATCTATTGTGCATAACATGCTACCTGGCACATAAATGTCGTCTTGTAAATGTTTGTTAGATGAATAAATGATGAGAGAATAAATGAATGGCTCCATTGTCCCTTCCTCTCTGACCATTTACCTGTCTCATTCTGAATTTTGGAGCTATAATCTCATGCCAACCATCTTTATTATGATTAATTGCTTAATATGTTTCTTTAACTAAAATCACTTTTCAAGCTATTTTAATGAATTTAGCCTTGCTTAATAATATCTGTGATATCATGGGCTGTGTTGGCGATAGATATATATTTCTATTACATGGCAAGATAACTGCATAGCTGTTAGACATTCTCTTTGGTATACCTCATACACCATCATGTGTACCTCTGTGGATTCCTACCCCATGGGTAAAGAAATAATGATCTAATGTCTTTGCTACTGCTGTGAGAAACTTTGGATCCTACAAGCAGAAGAAACTTGAGAAGGGTGAATGGCAGAGTAATAGCTTTGTCATTAAACATTGTGAATAGATGAGCTTGTTAATACTTGAACAGTAATAACTGAGACAGTTGCCCATTTCTAGAATGTGGCATCCTGAACTTGGCACCAGGATGGTCACACGGTAAAAGATGTCTTGCCTAAGCCATGTATGGCCTCATCATGGTTTTCCTGTCCTCATAAAATTGATATAGCGCACACTCGGTAATAATGACAATGAATCAACAAAGTCAAGTGCTGATTCTTAAGTGGATAATCTCAAGAAAATTGTTGGAATCATTTTTCTAATCTGTTAAATATAAGTACACACGTATGCGTGTGCACACACACTATAGTACTCAATCATGGATTGTACATTATATTTATTTGAATAATTTTTAAAAGACTAAATTTTGTCATAAACTAATCCAATTGGCACAGTGTCTCCTGGTCAGTGATTTTTTTTTCCCCCAGTTCTCCAATGTATAAAGTTGGTGATCACTGGGTTCACTGGAAAGTCAAATGAATTTTAAAACATTTATAAAGCATCTGGTACACAATAAATTCACAGGAAGTATAAGCTATGATTAATAATCTTATCATCTTACTAAGATTATTCATTGGTCACCTTTTCTAGTTTCCATTCTGGTAACTGCTTCATAACCTGTCTTCATGACAAGCCTACGCATGTATCTCCGGTCTCAAAGACCTGGCCAGCTGTCAGAGTCTTGTCTACCTATGATGGCTTTGAACTCATCCTTTGCTCATATAGCATAACCTCTGTGATGGGTCCCTGTCACTGGGATGACATGTATTCTGCAATGGTTAGTTAAACCTACTCAGGACAATTTTGAGAGTGATCTAGAATAAGGCCCCTTGTCCTGCTTGTCTACCAAAGCTGAGATGCAGCGGGTGGTCATGGCAATCACACAGTGATTCTCTCCCCCTCCCTTTTTATGTGAGGACATCAGGTTACAGGAGAACAAGCTGTTCTTCTGTCTTAGCAATGGGTGGGGGAAGGAGGAGAGGCCAGCTGTATGCATATGAGTGGCATGCATATGAGCTGCATATGAACTTCAGGTTAGTTTATTGTTATGGATGTTGTTTGGTTATTTTTATTATATATATGCTATTTATATTATATATTTAATACATAACTAGCAGACACTGAGGCTAGTTTTGACTCTAAGGAAGACTATTTGTTCACGAACACAAGAAAAGAAATAGTAATGTTAACTGAGTGCATTAAAGTGCTTATATGTGGAGGAGTTTATTTAACCTCCAGAGTAACTCTTTAAGACACAGTCTATTTTTATCCTCTTCATTTTTCACACAAGAGAACTGAGAAGCAAATGGGGTGAAATAAGCTGTCTCAAGGTACCAGATGGTGAAACCCAAGAAATCTGGCCCATGGGACTGTGGTTTGAACCAGGATCTCCAGATTTAGCCCAAGAGATACATATGACTTAAGAAATCATCCAGTCCAATATGTATGTCACATCAATGGGAGAAACTGAGCTCTACCTCAGGAAAAGAATATTTTCCTGAACCATGGTCATCTTTGAGAAAACTCCTTCAGTGTATTTATTGAATATTTACTAATGTGAGGTCTTATGGTTTGTGTAAAGGCTACTCATTGATTTATAATAACAATATTAAAAATAAGCCTTGCTCTCATGAAGCCTAAAGGGCAATAGAGTCTAAATAGAGTCTATCTATTAAAGTTAGTAAGTACAGCATATTAAAAGGTTATGTGACAACAAGAACAACAAAAAGGGGAAAGAGACAAATAGAGTTTAGGTAGCTCTAATTTTAAATTTAAATTGGGTAGTCAGGAAAAATCTCACTGAAAGGGGATATAAATCAGACCTGAAGGAGATAAGGATATATGTCATTTCAGTGCTTAGAGTACATGGTTTCCAGGTAGAAATAAAAGATTACACAAAGGTCTTCAGGGCAGAGACATGCCCAGCATGTCCAGAAACAAGCTAAGAGGCCAGCATGGTTGAAAGAAAGCACGCATTAAATAAAATAGCAAGACATGACATTATAAGATTTAAGAAGGGAACAAACAGACCATACAGTGACTGTAAGCAATGGCAAGGTTTTGGCTTTGAATGTGAATGAGACATTTGATGATTAGAGAAGAAAAGTGATGTAACCCTTCCCTGGCTGCTTTGAAGACAATTAATTGTTGAAAAGATTAATACAGAGACTACAGTGGGTGAATGGTAGGTTGGTACAAAGTAGGAGTGGTAAACGGAATGCAAAGTAGCCAAATATTGAGTATATTATCAAGACAAATCCTTTTTTTTTTTTTTTTGAGGAAAGAACAGTCATGCAGTATGAATGAATGGGAAGAACCAAGAATGCCTGCTCCAGGCTCTCCCATTCTACTTGTTGGGCCTGAGAATTAATTTTACCCAAGCAACTTCTGTTTTTATTCTCTTCCCTGTCCTAATTTCATTCTAAATCTGGGAATATATAGTAGAATGGTGGTGTGCTCTAAGGAGCCTGTTACCTCCTAAGTGGTTACTGAGTCACTGTAGTGAATGCAAGGCAGCTTACCATAGTGTGCCCTTTCCCATTCAGATCAGCTGCTCCAGGACCACATCAAGAAAGGCTGTATGCATCCACTTTTCATGGATGTATCACACAGTCATGGGAACCTGAACAGAAAATCCTGTGGCCTCCTGGTCATCTCTTTGAGATAGTTACCAATGTGTTCTTTTGTAGCTTGCAGATATAACCTCAGGTGGGGAATCCTTTCTGCCTGTTTCAGGTTGCTTTTAAAAACTGCCACAGATCCAAAGGCTGACATTTGGGAGAAGAGAGAAAATTCTCCAGTTTTCTGTTTTAGGTGACAGCTGTATGTACATTAAGGCATTTATAGATATGTGCAAAGTCAAGAGGTTTGTTCTTTCCCTTTCTCAGGTTTTTGTTTTGTCCTGTTTACTGGGATTTACCGTTTCAAGATTCTTGAGAATAGCAGCTAATCCTGGCCATGCTCTCAGCAATTACATTTCCAGGAAGACATGTACATTCAGAGTTTCTTTAGCAGATCTACAAATTAAAATGGGTGCGGTATGATATTTTATCCAACTGGGAAAGCAGCACACTAAGAAACAGGGGAAAGGCCAGAGTCCCAGCAGGGTGCCTGGACCATGTAACCCAGGTACTCACTGCTATGTGCTCTGAAATAGATGCTGAAGATGAAAATGACTAGATGTTGAGGACATGTCCAGAGTTCACCATGTGGCTGACAGTAAGAAGAGCATTGAATAGACTTTGTTACCTGTCAATGAGACACTTTGCCCTAGGGGTGCTGCCTTGTAGGCCCCCAGTGTATGAGGAGGCTCTTGGTCCTCATATGACTGCTGAACTGGGGTGGGAGATTGATATGTAGGGACACTCCACTCCAGAGGAGTGGGATGGAAGGGATGGGGTAGAGGGTGGGAGGGCGGGACTGGGAAGAGTGGAAAGAGGACACTGCGATGGAGATGCAACCTGAAATATTAAATAAATATTTTTTAAAGAAGTGTTGAGAAAGAGTTTCCTTCCTTTTTAGCTTTACCCATCCTAATGGTAGCACCCGATGAGATTCACTACCCATTTAAGAATGGTCAACATATAGTTGGTACTTGACAACTGGAAGGGCACTAGCAACCCAAAGCCCAGTGGGATCAGCAGCTATATGCCACCAGGAGAGAAAATAAACATGTAAATGTACCTCCCAAGGAAGTCCACTTAGATAGGACTTTGGGGAGTCACTGTCTAGGAATACTAAAACTACTATTTCAGGGAATAGACTGACAACTCTGTAAGTTAGAAACAACTATAAGACATAGTTTAGTTTATAGTTATGGTGACCTACTCTGTAAAACTGTACTTTTAATTTATTTGATCACTACAACTGTACAAAATTACAATTGATATACTCAGTTGAAAGATAGGGAAAACAAAGCCACTATGGACTCTGCCTTGTGCCACAAAACTAATTAGGGGCTTCACTATTGAAAGCTGTGCTTTGAAGTCCTTTTCCGGGATGTTTGATATTAAAGTCTCTAGAACTCAGGTTCCTTGGAAGTTGACTCCCTCCTTACCTTTCAAACTTGCTACTTCCCCACTTTCTCTTCTATTAGATTTAGTGTGTGGGACTTTAAACTCAGAAAGATGCACGTGGCATCTACTCACTTATAATTGAATTTTAGCCATATAGTACAGGATGACTATGTTTTAACACTGGATAACCATGGCTCTACCTTCACACTCCCTCATAGAAATGCCCTGCATGCTATCAGGAGGTAGGTGAAATACAAATTAAGATTTTGCATTCTGAAGCCAGAGTATCTGGACTGTCTGAGACCCTTTACTTCTGATGTGGCCTGTGTAAAATGAGGTAATAATATACTAGTGTTCATCAATTGATAGATGAATAAACAAAATGTGTTATGACTAGATACCATGGATATTCTCTTTAATTTAAAATATTAATTTAATTTAATTTTAAATTTAATTTTTTGGTTGTTTTTTTGTTTGAATGACAGTGTCCTTTGCCTTACAGAAGCTTTTCAGTTTCATGAGGTCCCATTTATTGATTGTTGGTATTAGGTCCTGAGCTGTTGGTGTTCTGTTCAGGAAGTTGTCACCTGTGCCAATGAGTTCGAGGGTTTCTCCCACTTTCTCTTCTAGTAGACTTAGCGTGTGGGGCTTTAGACTCAGAAAGATGCACATGGCATCTACTCACTTATAATTAGATTTTAACCATATAGTAAAGGATAACTATCCTACAACCAACACACCAAAAGGATCAGGAACATAGACTTTGTTACCTATCAATGGGACAATTTGCCTATAGGAGTGCTGCCATGTAGGCCCCCAGTGCAAGAGGAAGCTCTTAGCCCTCATCTGATTGTTGAACTGAGAGGGGCTGATATATAGGGACACTCCACATGGGAGGAGTGGGATGGGTGGGAGAGGGAGGAGAGGGTGGGAGGGTGGAACCAGGAGGGGTGGAAGGAAGGCACTGTGATAGAGATATAACTTGAAAGAATAAATACACACACACGCACACAAGAAGAAAAAAAACATAGGAGAAATCTCTAAAAAAAAAAAAAAAAAGTATATATCAGCATGAATGATGGAAACCCAGAGATACAGGGCAGCCTTCAGACAGGACAAGAGGTTGGAAAGTTGCCTTTTCAGTTGGCCTGAGCCTCCTCCAGACAGTTTTCCTGCACTCTGCTTCTTCTAGGCAGTTCAGTTGGTCTTTCAGGTGGCTCAGCTGGTCAAAGTCTCTGCCAGGCAGCTCTCTTACAAGTACTTAATAGTTTATATGTTTGTGAAGGAAGGAGCCTAGTAAATCTGGTCACTTCAGGGACTTCCTGAAGCCATTGTTTACTTCCCAAGTTGAAGAAGCTCCCAGCAGGATGGAATGTTTCTCCTTCCCTTAGAATATCCTGTTGTTTCACCCTCTTTTTATTTATTTTTTTTATTTTTTTTATTTTATGCATGTGTGCTCTATCTGCATGTACACCTGCATTCCAGAAGAGGACACCAGATCACATTGTGGATGGTTGTGAGCCACCATGTGGTTGCTGGGAATTGAACTCAGGACCTTTGGAAGAGCACTAGGCAGTGCTCTTAACCGCTGAGCCATCTCTCCAGCCCCACACCCTCTTTTTAACAACCTGTGTCTTAATGAGCTTCCCTAAACATGGAAGGTTTTAATCTCAGAGGAAACTGCTCTACTGCACTCCTCCAACTCCTTCCATGTCATTACCAGTCCCTCTAAAATTCATGACCTCTTCTTTTTTAACTATTGTTATTACACACACACACACACACACACACACACACACACACATGCATGCACGAACACACACACAGAGACAGAGACACAGAGAGAGACAGAGACAGAGACTCCTACTGAGTCTATTTAGTGTTGCTTGTGTGTTATGTGTTAGAGACTGACTGACCACTTGGGATTGGATAACCTATCAGTCAGTTTTTTCTAGAGAAAACCAATTCTCCTTTTCTCACAAGCCATTTCTTGGCTGTAACCTTTCATCTAGGGTTGGGCTTTGTAAATGTTCCCCCATTTACACTGGTATGTCAACTCTTCTTGTCATTATGCAAGTCTTATTTAGGCAAAAGTTTTCCTGGACACAGTTTCCCTGTCTTGTCTGGAACACACTATCTCACAGCAGACTTCCCAGTCCTCTGGGTCTTACAATCCTTCTACCACCTTTATTACTTGATTTTCCCTAAACCTTAAATGTAGGATTTGCCTTGGAGATGTAACATGTGGAGTTAGAAACCCCACAGTCTGGTGGTCAGTTCCAGTTCTATCATTCCAAATTCTGTATCCAAAGTTTGTGGTACCTTCAGCAACAGAGTCTTACTTCCAATTTCTGGGAGGCAACCAAGGACCATATCAATATTCTCATTGTTTTAGAAGTCTCTTGGGCTACCATAAACAATGGTTTCAAGGGACATTTCCCATGCCCAGCTCTGCTAAGGTTTTTGTTAGAACATCTATGGCTCTTGTAAGCATTATCAACCCAAGTGGCAAAACTCCATTTAATCTCTCTCTTCCTCCTTCTTCCTCCCTCTTCCTCTTCCTCTCTGTGTGTGTGTGTGTGTGTGTATCTACATCTGTAATGTATGTTGAAGAAATGTATTTTAAGAAAACATAAAATAATATGCTTCACTATTGCTTAGTGTTATTATTCTTTCTCGGTCCCTCTGTATTACATTTTTCCAAGCCATTCACTCCTACAAAGGAATTCAATGCTCATCCATACTACAGCATAGATGAACACTGAAGTCATCGTGTCTTGTGAAAGATACCAGTCACAGAAGATCATCTGTGCTATAATCACAACCATATAAAGTAGAGAATATTGAATTCTAAGGATATAGGACACATTGGTTGTTGCTTAGGATGCAGGATATATGTAGAATAAGTGGCAGGAGAGTGGGAGATAAAGTGTACAAAATTTATTTTTAGATGACAAAATTTTAAAATATTCATATGCCTTTAAATATGTCAAAGCACTGAATTGTATATATTAAGTGTGAATTTTATATTATGTGAGTGAAATATTAATAAAGATAAATAAAAGCTAAATGTCGCGTCCCCCCTTGTCCAGCAAGGAATGACGCAACTCGCAAAAGCTCTTCTCCTGCAGTTTATTCAGGTCCCTTGAAAACAGTCTTCCGAATAATGGGGCAGACCCAACCCACAGGCTAAATACTAATTAAACAGCCAGTCAAGTAAAGCCAAGTGGTGCTACCTTAGAGGTCTACGTATGCGGAAGCAAGCCAGATCAGCGGTCTATGCCAAATATGAACTTATTATCATAAAGAGCGCTCACCGTCGGGCTGGTGGAAGGCGGAGACCAGCGCCATCTTTAGGGCGCGGCACTTCACAGCTCTCTACAGCTAAAAACTAATACTTACACAAAAGAGATCTAAAGACACACAAAATGATTGTATCCTAAAATTGCCTAATTTAGCTTCTGCCTATTTTCTTGGTTTCTGTCTATGCAACTCATAGCATCATTCTTTGTAACATTCCCTTTCTTTCACAATGATAACCACAAAAGTGCATAGTTATGAAGAGATTTCTCAAAATTCTGCAATACTACTGCACTATATGCTCTTAGAATAGGATTTCTTCACCTTCTTGGGTAATTTCAAGTGTCAGCTCAGATGTCTGCATCTCTGACAATCATTCTTATGAGGCTATGTAGAGAGTATGTAAAGTTCAGCAGAACACTTTGCACCAACTTCTTATCTATCACACTGAAGTACAATCAAATGTTTTCTCTGGTATAACACATGAACATTGACAACAGAGTTTATAATCAGTATCCCCACCCTTAGAGTAGTGCATGTCTTCTAAGCAGTGTTCAGAAAATATTTGTGGACTGAATCAGTTCCTCCTGTAGCCCTAATGTTCCAACTCAATATATTTGTAACAGATTATTTTACTTACTTTAACCCCTTCAAACTTTAGACATGCTATTTAGTTTATCTCTATGAGCCCATTGGCACTCACTACCTCAACCATTTCATTTATTTCCACCATTCGAAAGAAAGTCTCTGCACACCGGACCCCTATATTCAATCTCTCATCATCTATTCCTTTCAGATTTCGAAAGAGCTACCTGAACTCTGTGGAAACTCTTCTTTTGAAGAGAAACTGCTCTCACACTCAAGGGTCCTTTCTCAGAAGTTGTTCCCCTTTAGTCTTTCCTGAATGCACAATAGCACACTCCCTTCCTACACATATACATAATCTTTAAATTCCTTCCTTCCTGGTCTTCTACAACACAATCCTACCTATGTGTACTTTTATTCCCATTTCAAGTCTCAAGATACTATGGGTCTATAACATAAGACAAGATCTCAAAAGGCTGGGAGTAGGTGTTAACACTCTGGCAATCTTTTGCTATCTGTAGAGCCAGGCCTCACCTCAATCCCCCAGCTTCTTCTGTCAGCAGAACCCGTTCTTATGAAAGAGACCCCATGTACCTTGCAAAAGAGTCTACTATTATGATTATTCCAGACTCTACCTCCGTTGTCCCTTATCCTGAGCATCATTTCTCAGTCAAAAGAACCCACTCTTGTGGAAAAGGTCACAGGAGCTTTGCAAAATATATGGACTGTGCAACAGAGTTTTGATGCCTTAAGTTTTGTTGTGGTAGTTGTGAGAGGGAAACTTTTTAAAAAGTTGTATTGTGCTTAAATATGTCAAAAAATGAGCTGCTCTGTGTCAAACTCTAGTTTGAACCAGCACTGGCTAACTCATGTTGAATAGGATTTCCTTCTTCCCTTCTATGGATCATTCCTCTACCAACTGTAGTGTTTGCTGGGACGCCAAAATAATTACCCCATACTCTCTTCCTCCAAATTCCTGATACCCTCCCAGCCTTCTATGGATCAATCCTCTACCAACTGTAGTGTTTGCTGGGACCCCAAAATAATTAGCCCATACTCTCTTCCTCCAAATTCCTGCTACCCTCCCAAAGCCATAAAGTCATAGTATCAGACCTCTAACTTTGTTTTACGTTGGTATGATACTGTCTATTCTGGTATTTTGTCTTTCATGCAAATATTACAGGTTTTCCAATAACCATAATAAACCCTACGAAACTTTTTGGTGTTGTTTTTTATTTAATTGTTTTTGAAGCTGTATTGAGGCCACACATCAAACTGGGACGAACAGGCATCATAATATTTTGTTGCTGTTGTTGACTGAGTATTCCTTTTCATGACTATGGAATATCGTCCCAATCATCATGTGAATTTATATCTTCTATGATTTCTAGCATCTGAGTTTTATAGTTTCTTTGTTTGGCTTTGGGGTACTGGGGAGTAAACACAGAGCCCTATACACATTGGGCAAGATTCCTACCATAGAGCTAAATCCCCAGCCCAGGGTTTTTATAGTTTTTCTCAGTTAGGCACTTTACAGCTTTTCTTGGCTTGTTCCAAAGTATTTAATATTATGGTGCAGTAAACGATATAGTTCTATTTCAATGTTTAAAATATGTTAAGTCTAAAATGTATTTAATATACTTAATATACCAAATAGCATAGTTTAGCAATACATACTCTAGAGTATTGGTCATTTTATCTACATGGTTGTATGGTTGAGTGGGACCTGAGGCTCCCTGACATGGCTAGTATCATAAGAGTGTCATACTGTACATCACTGGTCAACGTGAAAATTTAAATTTCAAAATTCAGAGCACAGTTTCTTCTTATTGTATCATTTTCTAGGAGATAATCATCAATGAAACAATACCATCTGTACATGCATTCAGGCTGCAAAGGACTTCCCTTTTGAAACTTGTTTTATTTATAAGCATGTTGGTTAATCTCCAACTATATTTACATTTTTCTGCTGTCTTTCTGTTACTTCTTTCTAGTATAATTATAATGCAGATTTAATGTATATTTCATATGTTTTTTTCAAATCTGAGATGGATTCTATGGCCAAGAATGTGCCTTTCTTTGTACTGCACCATGTGAACTTGAGGATAATGTGCATTCTGCTGTTTTGGAATAAGGTATTCTAAAAATGCCAAGTAGATCTAGTTGATCAATGGTGCTCTTGGGTTCAACTATATCCATACTGATTTTCTGCCAACTGAGTCTGTCAGTTACCAAAAGAAGGTAATATAGTCTTCAATGCTAATATTGTATTCATCTATTCCTCTTTGTAGACATATTAGTTTTTGCCTCATGTATCTTGATGCTTGGTATCTGTGCAAGTATTCAAGAAATTTATCTTTTGTAATCATTTAATAACTTCCCTTACCTCTGATAAATTCCTTCATTATGATATCTGGCTTTTGAAATTAATATTAGTAGGAAAGCTTTCTTTTGATAATAGTTAACATGCCATACCTTTCTCAGTCTTAATGTTTTTGTATTTATAGATTTCTTAGAAAAATATAGTTATTTAATCTTATTTTTATGACAGTCTGTCTTTTAACTTATGTAGTTATACCACACACATTTAAAGTAATTGCTTATAAATAGCTTATTAACTTTTCTGTTTGTAGAATGTATTTTTGTTTCTTTTTCATCACCCCATTTATTAAATTTCTCTGAATTTTTTGCCTTTCCTCTCATTTCTATTAGTTGAGAACTTCATATATTACATTTTGATCATATTCATCCCCTTCCCTCAACCACCTACTTTCCTACTCACGTAACCTTGTGTCCCTTTTTTTTAGCCATCAAAACCAGTTTGTACTGCCCATATACTCTTGTATGTGTGGCCCTCAATGGGGAGTGGACAACACACTAGATTCCACACCTTTAAAGAAAACTGGCTCTTCCTTTCCCAGTAGCTATCCATTGATAATAGAACCTTAGCTAGGGGTGGAACTTTTTGCCCATCTCTTCCCCCTCCATATGTTTTTGTCCTGTGCATGCTGTCTTAAGCGTCATGAATTCATATATGCAATTGCCATGCTATGTCCAGAAAACCCTGTTTCCTTTTAGTCATCCACTATGCCTGACTCTTGCATTCTTTCTGCTCACTCTTCAACAGTGATACCTGCAGCTTGGGAGGAAAAGGTGTGATATAGACTTCCCATTTAAGGCTGAGAGAACTCCACAGTCTCTTATTGACACTGACCATTTGTGATTTCTCTGTTAATTGCCATCTGCTGCAAAAAAAAAAAGCTTCTCTGATGAGGATTGCATGGAGGATCTATGAGTACAATGAGAAGTCTTTCAGAGTCAATTTAACATTATATTTAAATAGTAGAGTAATACTAGTAGTTTCTCTCTCCTACAGCCAATGCAAAGCCACCAGTTCTTGGCCCAGATAATGGTGCCAGATGTGGTATCATCTTGTAGAGCAGGATTGGTTACAGCCATGTCATGTGTGCTACCATTGCTCCAGTGGGCATGCCTTATCAGGACAGTTGTTTATTGTAGTTCACAGGATTCACAGCTAGACTGAACGTTACTTCTCTCTTCCGGTAGCATGTACAACATCTCACAGCACTTTGAAAACTAGCCCATAGAGATGAGCTTCCAGGTCAGTACAAGAGTGATTTGTCTGTGTTCTATGACTTACATATATGAAATACTTTTATTCTGTTTTATATGAGACAAGGTCTCATTATATACCCCCAAACTGGTCTAGTATTCACTTTGGAGCCCAGGCTTGCTTTAAATTCATTTTGTTCCTCCAAATAACCTCAAACCAAGGAGCCTTTGGCCTCAGTCTTCTAAGTGCTAGGTGTATAGGTGTAGATCAACATA
>CAJQZJ010000027.1:800314-815169 GCA_907164525.1 Lophiomys imhausi
TGTGTGTGTGTGTGTGTGTGTGTGTGTGTGTGTGTGTGTGTGTGTGTCTGTGTCTGTGTACATGACAAAGGGAAACTAGTATCAACTCTGATGCTGACACTACTAAATATGGATGTTCTATAGCCTAAAACTTTTGGAGGATGTGTTCTAAAGTTTCACTGGCAATCATTCCAACAGAAATATATCCATCCCTGGAAATCTTGGCAAGATGGGAACTAACTCTTGACTGCCAAATGCAATGAAACATCTTTCTTATAATACAGACCTGGGCAGCAAAGGGGAATGAAGACTTTCTTACTAGATTTTCTATCTGCATCCTTCCTACATAGTAGACATCATGTGCCTGTGTCTTCCACTTACTGTAGACCTTCCACAATACAGTGAAGTAATAAATTAACATAATAAAACAGAAAACCATGTTCATAACAACTTTATTTGTAATAGGCAGAAGCTGGAAACAGCCTAGATTTCCAACCAAAGAATGGATAAAAAAAAACTGTGGTACATTTATACAATGTAATACTACTCAGCCATCAGAAACAAGGAAATCATGGAATTCAAAACCAAATGGATGGAACTAGAAAAACTCATCCCGAGTGAACTAACCCAGACCCAGAAAGATACACATGGCATATATTCACTTATAACTGGATATTAGCCATGGAGTACAGGATAACCATCCACAATCCACAGACCCAAAGAGACAGGAACCTAGAATAACTATCCTACGAGAGACCCTACCCAGCAGCAGATTAAAACGGATGCTGAGAAACACAGTCAAACATTAGGAGGAGCTCTGGGAGTCCTGTATAAGAAAGGGAGGAGGAATAGAGGGATCTGGAGGGACAAGATCTCCACATGAAGATCAACAGAACCAACCAATCTAGGCCCCTAGAGGCTTACAGAGACTGAAATACCAATCCCCCCAAAAGGATATATATACTGGACTTAGGCCCCCTACACCCATATAGCTGATAGGCAGCATGGTCTTCATGCAGATCCATTAACAAGTGGAGCTGGGTGGGAGTGCTGTCTCTGCCATGGACTCTGTTGTCTGTTAGTGGAACACCTTACCCTAGCTGGGGTGCCTTGTCAGGTCCCAGTGCAAGAGGAAGCTCTTAGCCCTCATGTGACTAATAAACCGAGGTGGGTGGGTATATGGGGGGCTCCCCTCATCCGAGGAGAAGGAGAAGGGGGAGAGGGAGAAGAAGGTAGGAAGGTGGGATCAGGTGGGGAGAAGGGAGGGGGCTGTAATCAGGATGTAAAGTGAATAAATTATTTAAATTTTAAAAAAATAAAATAGGATCTGAAAGTTTTTACCAATTGCCAAGTACAAACAAAATAGGATGTTCTGGATCTGAGAAGTTGTTTTTAAGATGGTGATGCAAGCTAGCAGTACCTGGCACCCACACCTGCAGCGAGGGCATCTCGCTGCTGTGTTGAGTAGCTTATTTGATTTTTATTGAGTCATTTCTTCATATTCCTTACTTAGCTTTTACGACACTCAGAAAGTTCCTTTTCATTTTATAGGCACCCTCGTAGAATGAGTTGTTGAGGTTTAGTGCCTCAGTTCCTGTTTTCATTGTTACTTCGAACTGTTGCAGTGTTGCTTTTTCCTAATTTCATGGGAAACTCTTGTCAGAGTTTGCTTTTGTGAGCTAATCTTCTTTCTTTCTTTTGAAGTACTGCAGAGGGAATTCAAGTGCTTGCCCATGGTAGAGTTTATCTACCAGCTGGATGTAGATCCAACCCTAATTTGTTTTGAATCTCTTCTGTCTCTCTCCCTTTCTCTTTTTATTGTGGTTGTTTTAAGATACATTGGTGAAAACATCACTGAGGCCTTTACAGCAAGGAGGAGAAAGCTCTCTTACAGACCTCAGATATTATCTAATGACATTCCTAACTTTTGGGTGAGTAGAAACTAGTTGTCTTTTAACAGATTCCAAAATGTTTGTATCTATTAGTGAAAGGATGTTAATTCCAACACAGAAGTGGACAAATTGTTTAGAAGGCTAAAACTAGCCTGAAATAAGGTAATTAGCCTTCAAACCTGCAACATTCCAACCTCTCTACAGCACTGCAGTTCTAATCAGCCAGTCTTTGCAGACACAGCTTCCTTCCAGGAATTCTCATTTATAAGGGGAAGACTGAAATTTCTTAGTGATTGCTAAATGACCATGACCAGAATACTAGTAGTAATGGGGGGCACAAATACTATGTGATAAAGTCTAAGAATAAAATGAAGGATATCTGATAGAAAACTACAGAGGTGGCCATCATTGTTTGGAAGCGACAAAGAACTTTGTTGGATTTTTTCCACTGAAGGTATAATTTAAGAGCAGTGATATAAGATGTTTGATAAAATAAATTTCTATGTAAAATTTTGCATGAACTTCATGGTTTCTAACTATATGTGGTAAAACGATAGAAATAAATTATTTTAAAATGGAATTTATAATTAAAATAGTGATAATTTTACCCCTTCTTTTTCTATTTGTAGCCTATTTGTTTCTTTCTCTTGTCTTATTGTTCTAGGTAGTGCTTCAAGATCTATACTGAAAAGGATCAGGGATAGTATATACAGCCTTGTCTGACTCATGATTTTAATGGAACTGCTTCAAGTTTTTCACCATTTAGGATGTTGTTGTCTGTGGGTCTGTCATAAATAACCTTTTCTATGTTGAGGCCTATTCCCTCCAGTCTTACTTTCTCTAGGACCTTTATCATGGTGATATATATAGCATGGTGAATTTTTATCAAATAACTTTTCTGCATATATTGAAATACTCATGTGATTTTTGTCCTTCAATCCATTTATATTTTATTACATTTATTGTTTTACATATATATTGAAGTATTTCTATGTCTCTGTGAAAAAGGTAACTTTGTCATAGTGGATAATCTTCTTTGTTACATGCCTGCTTTGGTTTACAGGTATTTTATTGAGGATGTTTGCATCATTATTCATGAGAGGTGTTGGCCTATAATTTTCTTTTTTGTTTTATCTTCATCTGTTTTTTTATATTAGTGCAAGAGTTTATCAGAGACTTAATTTCTTTCATTGTCATCTTCCTGTACCTGTAACAGGGTGTGACATAACGTGAGAACTCAATCAATGTTTAGAAATGAATACTACTTTTCATTTAAGCCAGAACTTTTTCTTTCAATTCTTCTGGTGACTTAGTAAATGAGGTATTTTCTTTCCAGTTTGAACTGTAGTTTTCTCAGATATTACATGTGCAAAAGATGACTTAGAAACAAGACCCTTTTCAAGCAGCAAACTCCTGAAGAAACTCATTTTGAGTTGGTCATTTTTTTTCAAGACAGGGTTTCTCTTCCTATCTCTGGCTGTCCTGGACTCACTTTGTAGACCAGGCTGGCCTTGAACTCACAGAGTTCGGCCTGCCTCTGTCTCCTGAGTGCTGGGATTAAAGGCGTGCGCCGCCACGCCCAGCAGATTTGGTCATGTTTTTCAAGTCTTCATCATTAATTTCTAAACATACATTTCTCTCAAGATCACTCATCTCAGCTATCTATGTCTTTGCCTTTCTAGATGTCACTGAAACAATGTTTTATATTTGCACAAACCTTGCCTTGACAAGATATTTATTTGTTCAGATAGAAGCACATTTACATATTAACTTCATTTTTGTAATTCTAGTCCAACTAAAATATAGAGATTAGTTTCAAACCTCATTCCATTGACTGAAGAGTAGAATTCAGTAGATTTTATTGATGAGAGTTTATGAGGAGTCAACATCCACATCCTGAATGTGTGAGATAAAATCTTGCTTCGGATATCCTTTTGTATGTTTCTCCCACTGTACTTTTTACCAAGTAGGCTTTTGCAAAGTTTCTGGAAAACCACAAACTGGGGACTGATTGTCTTGAAATTATGAAAGCATTTGTTCTTTTATCCCACTATTTTATAAGGCTTTAGTCTTACTTTAAATGTTGAGCTTGGGTTTTCCACTTCTTATTTCTATTTGAAGGTTAACAAGAAATCACACTTACAGGTTGTTAAGACAAATATTTCTATTCTAAATATTTGTGAAGATTATATTTGTATTTTGTATCTATATTACAGTTATGTACTCTGAGGTCACCAACATTGTTGACTGATTGAATATAAGTAAGTCTATTGACATAAAACCAACAAATTATCACTTGTTAATTGAATAGAATAATAGAAAAGGAAATTTTGGACATTTCTCTGTTGCCAAAGAAGTACATTGAACTTTTTTTTTCTTTTCAGCTAACATAACATTTCCCAACCCTATTGCTTCTGTGGCACTTTTGTGTTCAATTCCTCTTTTTCATGGTGTCGATATTATAAACTTTCTGTATGCCAACTGGTTTGTCTTCTCATCAAGAGAAAAAGAGAAACTGGTAACATCAGTTGGGCAGCCAACATTATCATTTGTTTGTTTGGGAAGCTGAAATTTACCTGCTTTGCCTAAACAACTTTTAACACTCTAATAAATCCAATAACAGAAAGGTAACTTACTAGAGAGGCCAGAATTCTGTTAGACAGTTAATTATCTCTGTTTGTCTTCCAAAAGCAAAAGTTCAACTAGTTCCCAAATTTTCCAGCTATTCTTTGTCAAAGACCTTAAATGTTTCACTCTGCTAGTTGTTTTCTGTGTTAAGTGAGTTTATTTTCCTGTTTCTCTTCATTCTATTCCAAATAAATAGGAGTGCCTTTAACCAACCTCTAGGAGCAGTCTATCTGTTTGATTCAGGAAGGCACTCTACCAGTATCGCCTTGGACCCATCTTTACAGAATCAGCAAAGGATGCTGTGGGAAGGAACCCAGCAGGCTGTTCACTAAAACTTCTGTTGGATGATACACCCAAACTGACCTGGGAATTCTCACATTTTAAAAATATATTTATTTCTTCAAGTTTTATCTCAATCACAATCCCCTCCCTATTCCCCCCTCCGGTCCCACCCTCCTACCCTTTTTCCCCTCACACCCCCCATCTGCTTCTTTTTTTAAGTTTAAAGTATATCTTTTCCCCCCAACAGGTCCCCCTTTCAGTCCAACAAATGGCTGTTTTTCTTATAACAACAAATACAATACAAAACAACAAAAATAATTAGGCCACAATTATGAGAGTTATATGGCTTAGCATACATTTCCAATGTCCAGTCCATACATATTTGGCAATTGACTTTAACATTCTACTATCTCACCATCTCCATGAGTTTAAAGATCTATATCCAACTCAACTTCCATCCTAACTTGTATCACCATCTTAAAAACAACTTCTTAGATCCAGAACACCCTCTTAATTCCTAAACATCTCAAAATTTAACTATGAGACTATAACTATCTAGTCTTCAACCACCTCAGAGACCTGAGAAGGATAAATATATCTGATTATACAGGAAGTGCAGGACCAGCAGTTTCTAAAACTAAGAAATGACAGACAACTGGCTGCCTGGACAGTTCCCATTTTCTCTCCATACATTACAGCATCAATCTTCAGCCTTTTGGCCCCGTTTCTCTGACAGACATTGATTATAAAGCAGGAATTATGAAAGATTTGCCTACCCTGTCTTGGCAGAGCTAGGCTTCGACTTACCTGCTTCCAAGTTTTGTCCTGTTTAGACAGCATGCTATCTACAGTTGAAGCAAGGGATTTTTCTTGCCAAGTGACAGGCTCCCCCTAATGCAACCATCTCCAATTGGGGATTGTTTGATGCTCATCTTCTAATTGAAGTAGAATAGGGGGTGCTGTCAGGAGCTGACATGTCTCAATATCAAAAAAATCTTAAGTTGTCACATTTTTTAATTCTAGATTTTTTTCTAACTATAATGAGATCTTGCCCCTACTAAAACAAAAAGAGTCAGAAATCATAAAATTAAACAAAAGGAAAAACACACAGAAGGTTGCTTCAACATGACACTAGCATCCTACTTTTGGCTATTTTCTGGGTGTAACAAACCATTTCAATCCTAATTTAGAAGTCTATATTTTGCAACAAAAGCTATTATTTCTCATGATTCTGTTAATTGACTTAGTATCTGTTGAGGAGGTGTAGCTACAAAGGTTCAAATAATCCCATTTATGTGGCTAGCTGTTTACTGGGATTATTGACTAAGGGCTTAGTTTTTCCACTCTGCCTCTTTATATGGTTGCTTGATTTTTTCGCAACAGAAAAGCTGGTTCAAGAATATTTCCCTTCCGTAGATAAAGGAATTTCATATCTTTTGAGATACAATTTAAGAAGTTAAAAAGTGGGCTGGAGAGATGGCTCAGAGGTTAAGAGCACTGGCTGTTCTTCCAAAGGTCCTGAGTTCAATTCCCAGCATCCACATGGTGGCTCACAGCCATCTACATTGAGATCTGGTGCCCCGGCATATATGTAGAGCAAATACTGTACACTAAATAAATAAATAAATAAATAAACAAACAAATAAATAAATAAATAAATAAATAAAAGAAGTTAAAAAGTATAATCTCTGCTACTTCTAATGGTAAAAATGAGTCCTGGGGCAATTGAAAAGCTGTGCTGGCTAATTTTATGTTGACTTGACACACACCAGAGTCTTTTTTGAAGAGGGAATCTCAATTGAGAAAATACCCCAGCAAATTAGGCTGTGGGCAAACTGGTGGGGTGCATTTTCTTAATTGATGACTGATGTGGGAAGGCCCACCCATTGTAGGTGGGGCCACCCCTAGGATGGTGGTCCCAGGTGCTATAATAAAGCAGTCTGAGCAAGCCAGGAGGAGCAAGCCAGTAAGTAGCATCCTTCCATGGCCTCTGTATTAGCTCCTGCCTCCAGGTTTCTGCCTTGAGTTCCTGCCCTGACATCCCTGGATGATAAGTTACAAGGTGAAATAAACGCTCTGCTCTCCAAGTTACTTTCGGTCCTGGACTTTATCATAGCAATAGAAACCCTGACTAAGACAAAAGTCAGTGTCTAAAGGACTGCACAAGGATGTGAACAATGGAAAGAATGTTTCATTGCTGATCATGTTTGGAGATTACCTTATGAAGATAATTTCCTGTCTCTCATCCCAGCAGTCTTCACTCCTCTGCAGCCACAACTGGCAGATTTGCATAATTATGGTAGTGGACATATATTTATATATGCACAGGCTTATACCTGTCACATACATAACCCATATGTAGTCAGATGATGATAAGCAGGTGAAATATCTACTGTGAAATGACTAGTTATGTTTTTTCCTGTTTTTAAGTAACTGACCATTAAGAAAGTCTATAAAAAAAATAAGGATCACAACTTAAAAGTATCACTTTCTCAAAGAATTCTTGAGCTTTTTCTTCTAGTGTAGTTGTAAGGACTACATGACATAGTAAATGTTCACAATGGAAGCTGCTACTACTAATGAGAACAGGCCAGGGAAAGGTGAATGTGAATATGGCAGAACACAAAGGATAGAAAGCATTACTATCTATGCTCTCTAACTTTGTCTGTGGCCATCTTGTGTATAAAAATGCAAACCCTGGGGACAAATAAGGAGCTGGGGAGAAAAAGTTTAAAAGTTTCAACCTGCTGAGAAGAAAGGGAGGAGGTGCAAGAGGATTACTGAGCAGCATCAAGGGCCTGATTTGACTCCTCTCCTTTACTGTCTTGTTTCTAATCCATCTCACACAGCAACAGTACTTTATTAGCATTCTCAAAAGGACACATCCATCAAGCCATTCCAATACAGATCTGCTGAATAAAGTTCACGCATCACTATTTGACATTTCAGGCCATTTGTATTCAGAATTCTACTTTGTTGTGTTCTGTGAGCCTACCAACCAGCGAGAATGTGTGCTGCTCCCTATATATGCCTCCCCAAATTTCTGCAACTTTGTTTATGCAATTCATCGTTTCCTCCACATGAGGTTCATTCCAAAAGTTTCTAACGTGCAAACTTTAGGGTCCTAAAGAACTGGGTTTTTATGTGGACCCTGTCACTCACCGTGTAGGGCAAGGTGCTTTCGTCTGTGCTTCGGTTTCTTTCCGTAGGATGCACTGTATCTATGACAAAAATTCCTAAAAGTGGGTAATTTATAATGAATAGAATGAACAGAAATTTATTATCTAGAAGGTCTGGAGGCTAAAAGCAGCATCTGACACAGGCCTCCTTACTGCATCAGCCCATGGCAGAAGAGTTAAAGAAGAAGGAAGGGAAGGATAGAAGGGGGGAAAAGAGGAAAGGCAGGACGGCAGGACGGAGGGAAGGCAAAAGGGATGGAGGGAAAGAATAATTCCAAACTCTTACTTTTATAAGGGACCTTCTCTCAAGACAGCTGTTGATTTATGATAGCTGGCCTCCATACACTGATTGCTTCATGAAAGTCCCACCTCTTGCACTCAGGAGGTAGAGGCAGGTGGATCTCTGTGAGTTCGAGGCCAGCCTGGTCTACAAAGAATGTCCAAGACAGCCAGGGCTGTTACACAGAGAAACCCTGTCTCGAAAAACCAAAAAAAAAAAAAAGTCCCACCTCTCAATACTGCCTTGATGGCAGCTAAATTTCAGCATCAGTTATAAAGGAAACAAATTATATTCAGACCATAGAACTTTGCCTAAAACTCCTGAACCTTATGTATTTCCTGCATACAAATATATATGTGTCATCAAAATAGGTCTTTGCCACCTATACATCTGATAGAGTATTGATATCTAGGCTAGGGTAAGAACTCAAAAACAGTCAAGAAAACAAGCAGCCTAATTAAAAGGTAGACTGTAGAACTGAATAGAGAGTTCTGAAAACAGTAAATGAAAATGACTAAAAATGTCTCAAAATATTCATCATTCTTAGCAATTAGGGAAATTGAAGTCAAAACACTTTCATATTATCCCAGTCATAATGGCTAAGATCCAAAAGCACAACTGACAACACATGTTGGTGAGGATGTCAGATAGGGGGATCTTAATTCACTCAAAAATCTAAGAGTAAATCTACCATATGACCCAGCTATACCACTGCTTGGCATATGACTAGAGGAGTTGACATCCCACTCCACAAATACCTGCTCATCTCTGTTTATTGCTGCTCTAGTTATGGCAGCTAGGAAATGGAAACAAGCTATATGTCCTTCAGTTGAAGACTTGATAATGTAAATGTGTGTGGGTGTATACACATACACACACATGGATACTATTCAGCTACAAAGAAAAATTAAATCATTAAATTTGTAGGTAAATGGATAAAATTTAAAAATATAGTGAGTGAGGTAACACAGAACAAAGACAAATGTCACATGTTTTTTTCTTCATTGTGGATAGCCACAGAAACTAGGAAAGTATGGTGTGGGGGGTACAAGAAAGGGGACTAGTAATACAGAGTTGTTATATAAAAGAAAATGAGAAAAATGTATGGGATAGACTTACCTGGGGAGAGAGGAGGGTTGGTAAGCAGAGGGAAGGGGGAGGGATAAAAACAAAGCACTGTAGATGTTTGTAGTAGCCACAGGAATTTTTTATGGTTATTTAAAATTACATCTATATATATTATTTATGTTTATGTGTATATAGTTAATTATGCCAGTTGGGGTGACAATGTTCCTTGCCCCCCAAAAATGTACCATTGAACAAGTCCCCAGTGCCAGGCAATGGAAACCTCCTTTCAAGTTGTTGGTTAAGAGAGTCCAAAAGACACAAAATCAATATGTGCTATTGCCATTGCCCTTGGTGCCTTCCAGAAAAGGTAAGACCCTATTGCTGAAGACACCAACAAGTACTTCAGACACAAGATTTGAAGGAATCAGTCTGTATCTGACCGAGAATCCTACTCACTAAAGACTACTTTTCCGGTTTTAGAAGGACATACTGAGTTCCAGGACAGCCAGGGCTAGGTAGAGACCTCTCTAAAAACCAAACACTAAAAAAAAAAAAAAAGACAGGAAGTGAGAAGAGAGATCTGTGAGAAGTTGGGAGGAGGAGTGGGTGGTGAATATGATCAAGATATGTTGTATGAAATGCTCTACAAATTAATGAAAATATTTCTTTATGCATTCACATCCCAAATATGTAATATAATCTCTCACTCGTCTATTTTTAACTTAATCCCTAGTGAATATCACTTTCTATACTTTTGCATCACAACTGACCCTACATTTGATCCACATTTAAGACTAAATTGGTTTTATAGACCAGTCTTGGAGTTTAACATTCATTCTGCACTTCAGAGGAATGACGTACAGATGAACTTTGCACCGCAGACCATTTGTAAATTAGAAATGACATGCTTGTGACTGAAAACTGTCAGATGATGGTTGCAGCCAATAAATTATTTTAGAATTTACACAGAAAGAGCCCAATGTATTAGAGTTAATAAAAGCATATTTTTAGAAAGGACAGGAAAGCATCCTACCCAAATAAAACATCAAGAGCTAGAGCATTAATGCACAAATTGCCAGGAGTGTACTTAGGTATCAGTACAGGAGTGAATGGCTTGAATGGAAAAAATATTGGGTGAAATAGTGCTATAGAAATGTGTATGATGGTCTAGAATTTTGCGGCAAGAAGTAGAATATACAAGGAACCTGAACCCAAGGCCTCTCATTTCAAAATATGGTCCATTCGAATGTCAATGAATGACATCACCATCTATCCATATGCACCAGGTAAAATTATGGTTAATTTCCATTGACTTGATTTCCTTCATTCCCACATACACAACATCAATACATCTCATGGGCTCCATGCCACATATATCCTGAAATTTGTTAATTTTATGTGTTTGAGTGTTCTGTCTGTATATATGTCTATGTACCATGTGCAATTCTAGTGCCTAGAAGAGGGCATCAGAGCCCCTAAGACTAGAGTTTTAGATGGTTATGAACTGCTGTGTGGGTGCTGGGAATTGACTGAAGTCCTCTGGAAGACCAGTCAGTGCTCCTAACTTCTGAGCCATCTCTCTAGTTCCAAACTTAATCATTTTTCTCCAGTCAGAGTAGCTCTACCTCTATCTCCATAGTTCAAGCCATCAACATCTCTTGTTGGGGTTGATCTGGAACTGCTATCTATTCAAATATTAATTATTTGCCCCCCCATTTGCTTGCTGTCTTATAAGCAGATTCAGATTCTCACGTACACTGGCCCTTATTGTGTAAACCTTGCTCCCCAATTTAAAACTATTGGTTAAATAAAATTGACTGATCAGAAGCAATGAAATCATGCAATTTGCAGCCAAATGGATGGACCTAGAAAAGCTCATCCTGAGTGAGCTAACCCAGACTCAGAAGGATGCACATGGCATCTATTCACTTATAATCATATTTTAGCCATATAGTACAGGATAATTATACTACAACCAATGCACCAAAGGGAACATGAACATAGATTTTGTTACCTGTCATTGAGACACTTTGCCCTAGTGGTGCTGCCTTGTAGGCCCCCAGTGTATGAGGAGGCTCTTGGCCCTCATATGACTGCTGAACTGGGGCAGGGGACTGATATGTAGGGACATTCCACTCCAGAGGAATGAGATGGAAGGGATAGGGGGTAGAGGGTGGGAGGGTGGGACTGGGAGGGGTGGAAAGAGGGTACTGTGATGGAGATGTAACCTGAAGTAGTAAATAAACATTAAAAAATAAAATAAAATAAAATTGGCTGCAATAGGGGTAGGTGAGTTTGAGTTACTTGGATGGAAGTAGCAGAAAGGACCACAAGGGAGAGAGGAAGGAGAGAAGGAGTGCAGAGGAGGGCAAGATGGGAGAATAGGAGTCTCTATTAGTCACAAGGAACCAGCAATAAGTGCCTGAGTGAAACCATCCCCTTAGACACTGACTGCTGGACCAAGAATATAACCTAGAAGGATTCAAATAGCAAGTATTTGGGGTATATAGTTGGGGAAGTAGCCAGTCTAGCCAGTAGAAAAGTAGATTAAGGGTAACCTCCCAGTAATTGTCTAAGCCAAATAAAATCATCATAGTCTGAGTCTCATTCATTTGTAAGCAAGACAGGGACAATTTTATTTCATTACCATATTACAATATCTCAACTGAACTTCCTCAATGTCCTCCTGCATTCTTATTTGCCACACTACCACATAGTAACTTTACAGAAAGCCAATGTGGTTGCATTAGGTACATGTTAAACTGAGTGGTTTTCTACCATTTGCTAACAATATAAAACCAAATCTCTTAACAGAGATTTCGTAGTTTGTCACCCACTATATCTCTAATTGTTCCTCAGGGCATACACCTCCCATTCTCTACACTCAGCCATGTTGCCTTTTCAGTCCATCCTTGCTGCCTTGTTTTGCACTACCACAAGGAGTTTGAACACTGCATTGCCTTAGACTGGAATGCTCTTACTTTTCTACAATCTGCCTGGCCTGCTTAATTCATTCTCCATAGCTCTACTATATTGCAATTTCTCCCGAGATTTTCTTGATCTGCTGGTGTAAATTATGTCACATCCTATGATAATCTTCCTTCCTAGTGCTTTTCAAAGTTGGGCCTTTCGATTTACTTACGTGATTTTTTTTTCATGTATCCCTCTTCAGACTGTAAATCCCAGGAGAATAAGGACTAGATTTATTTTGCTTTCTATCATATACCAAATGCTTAGGGGAGTGAACAACACACTGTAGTTACTCAATAGAAATACAAATCATCTCCTTGCTCCTTTACACTTCAAATTATACTGGCCTGGAACTGTTCCTTTACCCTGCTTCTTGGGCAATCCTGTGCAAAAGCTTTACTTCTGTGTAGAAAACTCTTGCCTCAAGTCACTTCCTTGCATCATTCAGGTCTCTGGTCCCACATCTTTTCTTTGAACACATGTGGCATGCACTCTTGTACAAGATACATAAGATGCAGTGAGGATTATTAACAGAACTTCAGTAGAAATTAAGCCTTATGACAGCAGAGGTATTGATCTGGTTTGTTCGTTGATATATCCATAACTGGCTAGAATAGCACTTGGAATATAATTGGTACCCAATAAATATTTATTAGAAAAAAAAATGACTAAATCCAAACACTTAACCAAAGTTGTCTGTACCACTAAATAAGACTGTTTGAAAGACCATCGAAGATGAATGTCATTTAAGAATTAGTGGGCAGAATCTTGAAACAATTTGTGTAAGGACTAAATGTTGGAAGATTTACTGGCCCTAAAAGATTCTCTTTTTTTCAGCTTTATTGAAATATGCATGATCAATATTGTATAACCTTCATTTGAACACTACACAATGTATATACATATTGAAATATTATATGGTAACCTCAAAATTGTATGAATGCTTCATTTTTATTTTTCTTCATTACTCTCTCATGCAATCCATCCCAATCTCATCCTTTCCTCCCTCCACTCCTCCCAGTCCACTCCCCCACCATATCTACATTTACCTTCAGAAAAGTGCAGGTCTCCCAGGGATAACAGACAAACTGGGAAAGCAAGATGCAATAAGAGTATACTACAATGAATGTACCAAAGGGAACAGGAACATAGACTTTGTTTCCTGTCCATGAGACACTTTGCCCTAGTGGTGCTGCCTTGTAGGCCCCCAGTGTATGAGGAGGCTCTTGGCCCTCATATGACTGCTGAACTGGGGCGGGGGACAGTTATGTAGGTACACTCCACTCCAGAGGAGTGGTATGGAAGGGAGAGGGGGCAGAGGGTGGGAGGGCGGAACTGGGGGCTGGAAAGAGGACACTATGATGGAGATGTAACCTGAAGTAATAAATAAATAAATAAATAAATAAATAAATAGACTAAGCACAAACACTTATAACAAGGCTGGATGAGGCAACCCACCACAAAATCCAAATGGCCAGAAGCTATAAGAACACAATCAACAACAACCTGGGCAATATGGTACCAGCAGAACTCAGCTATCCTACTACAACAAGCCCTGGATATCTAACAGAGCCAACAAACAAGAATATGACCTTAAAGACAATCTTACGAAGATGATAGAGGCCTTTAATGAGGAAAAGAATAAATCCCTTGAAGAAATAAAGGAAAATGCAATCAAATAGGTAAAGGAAATGAATAAAATGGTTCAAGACCTGAAAATGGAAACAGAAACAATAAAGAAAACAAAAACTGAAGGAATCCTGGAGATGGAAAATCTAGGTAAGAGAACAGGAACCACAGATATAAACTTCACCAATATAATACAAGAGATGGAAGAGAGAATCTTAGGCTTAGAAGACATAATAGAAGAAATTACTGCATCAAAGAAAATGATACATCTAAAAAGTTCTTGACACGAAACATCCAGGAACTTGGGACACTATAAAAAGACCAAACTTAAGAATAATAAGAATAGAAGAAGGAGAAGAATCCCAGCTAAAAAGTCCTGTAAATGTTTTCAACAAACTCATAGAAGAAAACTTCCCTAACCTAAAGAAAGAGACAGCTATAAACATGCAAGAAGCTTACAGAACAGCAAACAGATTGGACCATAAAAGAAAATCTTCTTGCCACATAATAATCAAAACACTAAATGTACAGAACAATAACAAAAAGGAATATTAACAGCTGCAAGGGAAAAAGGCCAAGTAGCATATAAAGGCACACCTATCAGAATTACGCCTGACTTCTGAGCACAGACTCTAAACACCAGAATGGCCTGAACAGATGTCTTTCAGTCTCTAAGAGACCACAGATGCCAGCCCAGATTACTATACCCAGCAACACTTTGAATCACCATAGGGAAGAAAACAAGATATTCTATGACAAAACCAAATTTAAACAATATCTATCCACAAATTCAGCCCTACAGAAGATACTAGAAGGAAAACTCCAATCCAAAGAAGTTAACTACATCCAAGAAAACACAGGAAATAAATAATTGCTCACCAATAGAACCAAAAGAAGAGAAACACACACACACACACACACACACACACACACACACACACACACACA
>CAJQZJ010000027.1:837720-848608 GCA_907164525.1 Lophiomys imhausi
CAGACTCATTTTAATATCAGCTGAAGTAAAACAGAATTAGGAACAGAAGCAGTAATAACACAAATAAACAAACCTTAATGCCTAGAGGAGATAATCGCAAGCTTCTCACTACCCCAGATAATCTCATTAGTGTGTGACAAGTATGGACTTGGCTCTCTGAAAGCATTCTAAAGCATATATAAATGTGTAACAGGGTGAAGTTCAGATAGCAAAAATAGGTGGTACATGCATTTTAGTTGTCCAGAGGTAGATCATAGCTGATATCTTTCTGAGACCAGACTAGGATTCCAAAAGTTATTTAGAAAATAACAGCACCAGAGAAACAGAATGAAAAAGATATGCTTTGTCATTGCCATGAAAACACTAAAAATGTGTGCAGCCTAACGATGTGGAAGAAGGGAATGAAGAACTAACAAACCTACAAGAAAAGTACAAAAGGAGAGTGAGGGGGACTTACAGACACTTCAGAATGTTTGATGATGATGAATATGGGGAAAAAACAGCAGTATTGCCTGCTAGACTAGGGCAATGACAAGGGTAAACTGAAGCTTGGGCAAGGCAGTGAGGGGTGGTTCAGGTGTGTCTTCAGTGATGAATATTTGATTTGACCCCTCCCTCCAAAAAGACAAACAAATGGTGGCAAATGGTGAAGATAAGTGATGATGAAAAATAAAAATCAGAAACATGAAATCTCAAAGAAACTAAGGTGTGAGAGGGGAAAAAAGCATGTGGCTAAAAAAAATGAAGCTAAAAATATTTGAGATGTAGCTATTTTAAGAGGTGCTTGATGTGATGAGCCAGCTCCAGTCATAATTATGCAGTCGATGCCTAATGCAATGCCCATCATATCATGAGTATTCTAGATTTGTATGAGTCAGGCTCTGTGTGAATGTACATACACACTCATACTCCTATAGAAATGTGGAGGAGGGTTAAACATTTTTTTTCCACAGAGATACAAAAAAACCTAGTCAACTGTATTCCTGCCTCTGTTTTTAATGAGTCTTTGCCCTCTTGATTATACCAAGCCCCAATAACACTACTCCTCTTTTCAGGACCACAGCTTTCCTACCTATAGCATACATCTTGCTATGAGTTTGCCTGTATGACTCACCATATTTTCTGTACACTGTTCAGGATAAGGATACAGCCACTCACATTACTTGGGTACAGAGGAACACACAGTAGGCCCATAAAAAAGACAGAGCATCTGAATTAATTGAGTGGAAAATCACAGAATTTGTTTTTAATTGAGCTCTTTTGCACTTTACTAAATGAGCTATTGACAAGTTTTCTTTAATTTGGAGAACTGTGTAGAAGAGGTTCTTCAAAAAACTAAAAATAGATGTACCATATGACCCAATATTTTTTTTTAGATAAATAGAAGGTTGATTTTTGTTCTCTAAGGAATTGTGTTGTTACAAAAGGAGAGTAGCAGGCTTCCAGCATGATGGTTGAAGGTTAACTCTTATTTCTTTGGAGAATATGTACACAGGGCTGCATATTAAGCCCTTTCTCCTCCCAGAGAGCATCTTTACCCCAAAGGTCATATTGAGAACTAGAATATCCCACTATTAGTCAACCTACAATGAAAAAAAAAATCCTTTTGGGTATCCATAAAGTTTGATCACACATTTTAGGACAAAAGGCTATTTTAAGGCATTATTGTGTTTTGTAAGGAAATAAATCTATGTCTTCATAGTCTATTGAAGGGTTCAAATGCTGTATGTAGGATGGAATTTAGCATATTGGAAAGAGCCCCTAGACGCAGACAAGAGGCTTAAAAATGATAACGATGCTTAATACTTGAATAGCGTAACATAATCTAAAAAATACCTCATATTCAGTCTAACATGTCATTCTCAGAGCCCTCTTGGGAGGCATAATTTAGTTCATAAGTCTGAAAATTAAAAATTGTACTTCACAAAATTGAAACAACCCATTACTATTAAATGAGATATAAACATGTATGTATTTCAAATACCAACTCTGTCTACAAACTTTTGTTCCTCAATCCCACCAGCAAGAACATCTTGTCATACTCCCCTGGTAAATATTTAAAGCCCTTTCCTTTGGGATCCTGCCCATGACAACTGAGTGAATCTGACTTATTCTTCTGAACCACTAGCCTTCATGCCAGATCTGGTTGGACAAATACGAGTCATTTACCCACTATAAGCCTCATTTTATCTCCAGGAAGCCACTTGGAGAAAAATTTTTAACAATGCCTATTGTTTGTGTCTTTTTATTTAACTGTGCTTGACAAATCCAGCAGAGTTCTGGAACATAGTAAGGGCTTAGAGAATATCTCTCCTATTTGGAATCTCTGTTTGATTCAAATGTCCATCTAACTCTTTTCTCCTTCCCATTACATCCTTATCAGGACAATGGAACTTTCCTTCATCCCTGCTGTATCAACTTCTGTCTTACCCTAAGATTTAAATTAAGTTTAATGGCCTTTGTTTAAATAACTCATCATAGCTTCTTAGTACATTCCAATTTCACGGGTCTAGCCACCAAAAGAATTCAGGTTATTTCTCTTTCCCAAAGTAATATAACAGAAGAAAAATATACTTTCATATGTTCATATGACACATACTTATTGAGTCATTTAGAAGCCTCATACTCAGTAGGTATTCCAGGCACAAAGGTGAGTACAAGACACTGCCACTAGACATTCATAAAGAAGATCAGATGCATTAAAAATATATTCTTACAGTATGGGATAAGCATTCTAATAGTTTATTCCTTTACAGTCCTCCTTTGCAACAGTACTGTCCCTTAGAAGACAATATATAACAGGTCATAGCACTGTCTGGCACTGTCCTTCTTTTCATAAAATAACTCATTCCTCTATTATAAGCATGCTTACTTTGCCTCCCCTATTCCCCAACCTCATTAGGTCTACTTGTCTGTACTTTTTAATAGCACCATCACTCAGTTCATTTCTCTTAACTTAATAAAGTTTCCTTCTGTAACTCTTTGGTTATTTTATGCTTTGATTATTCTTCACTCATCTCATTTGATTTCTCAGGAACATGCTTACTCTAGAAAATCCAAATTGTCTTTTTTTTTTAAGATTTATTTATGTATATGAGCACTCCATCTGCATGTACACCTGTAGCCAGAAGAGGGCGTCAGATCAAATTGTGGATGGTTGTGAGCCACCATGTGGTTGCTGGGAATTGAACTCAGGACCTTTGGAAGAGCAGCTAGTGCTCTTAACCGCTGAGCCATCTCTCCAGCCCCCTGTCTTTTTTTTTTTTTTTAATGTATGACTTTTCCTGGATTCTTTCATCCATTCCCATCCCTCATGCTATCATATATTTACTAATATTGAAATAACATTTGGAACGATAGTCTGTACTTATAGGTGACTTTATTATGAGAAGTGAAAGAGACTGCTAAACATATTACAATATGCAGAACTGTTCCCTATAACAGTTATACTGAAATATCTATTTTACTCCATACCCTATCTAGTTCCTACCCAAAATGCCAAGTTTAATGAAGCCCAGAAACCCCAATTTAAAGCAACTGTAAACACTCAACATTCCTGAGCAAATACTTTGCTTCATTCTTAAGCAACAATTTTGAGCATATGAAGAAGATATGGTTGTGCATGTGTATAATCCTAGCACTAGGGATGCTGAGGTAGGAGGATCATGAATTCAAAGCTAGCCTAAGCTACTTATTGAGATCAGTTTCAAAGAAAAACAAAAAAGAAAGAAGGAAGGAAGAAGGAAGGAAGGAAGGGGGGAAGAGGGGCCAGGAAGAAAAAAACAAAAAAGAAGGCATAAACACACATGCTCACATGTGTGCATACATACATATGTACATGCATACATACATTCTTGAAACTCATATTCTCAATGACTAGTTGAAGAAATCAACAACAGTCAAAATATAATTTATTATTTATATGTATCTCATCTCTACCATCTGTTACCCTATTCTGAAAACTGGAAATCAGTTTTTACTTTCTCCTAAGCATTCTCCTTAGTGATCAGCTACAAAGTTTCATATTTCTCTCTTTTTGAAAAATCTCAAAATTGTCTAGTTTTATTAATTTTTGCTGCCCCGTTTCAAGTTCATCTTCCAATATCATTTTCTTTCGATTACTGGTAGAGCCCCGAACAGATTTCACTCTAAATCCTCTAACCCATTCTTTCTACTAAGTCTAAAGAAAACATCCTAGAAGTTTTATAAATCTGATCTTATTACTTCATTTCTTGTCTTTCAGATATTTTACAACCTTTTGAAATTAAAATGTAATTATGTCATTTCACCTTCCCTTTTCTCCCTCCATTTGCTTCTTTGTCTCCTGGGCTCCTTTTGCTCCCTTTCAAATTCATGGCCTCTTTTCCTTTGTTATTATTACACATACATATGTGCATAAATATATGAACAGCTTACTAAGTCCATTTAGTGCTATTTGTGCATATGATTTCAGGAGGGGGGGGGGCTTTTCCTTGGAGGAAGACTATTTCTCCAGCTGTTGTCAGTCATTAGTTGTCTATAGTTTTTATCTATGGGTGAGGCCCATGAGATTTTCCCCCTTCCATGCTAGCATGTGTATTAGCATGGTCATTGTTCAGGTCTTGTTTAGGTAGTCATATCACAGAAGTTTCCTGAATATAGCTTCCCTGTCATTTCTAAAGGACACGATCTCATGGTAGATTTCTTGGTTCTCTGACTCTTCAAATCTTTCTGCCCCCCTCTTCTGCAATATTCCCTGAGCCTTAAGTATTGGAGTTGTGTTGTAGCCGTATTCATTAGGCCTGGCATCCCACTAGTAGCTATTCTATGCATTTTGACAAATTGTGGCTTTTTGTAATGGTCTCTGTCTATTGCAAAGATAGTTCTTTGATTAGGAGTGAGAGTGAGAACTATACTTTTCTGTGAATATAAAGATAAAAATATAGGATGTAGTTGAGAATTATGTAGGTTTAGTAAAGTGATGATAGTAGGTTCTCTAAGATCTTTTACTTCACTAGCCCCAGGAAATTCAGGTAGGTTTCTAATACCAGGCATGACTTCTTCCATTCTGTTGAGCGGGTCTTATGTCCAAATATACAGTTGTTTGTTATCACCAAGATATGAGTGCCATCATTGCACATCAGGGGATACCTTGTCATGCTGGTGATTGTTGTGGATAATAGGCATTATGTGGGCCTATTGAACTATTGAATGTTCTGGTACTATGAAAGTTAGTTCTCTGGGAAAAGGCTTTCAAGTAAGATCCAGCTGGGTTGCCCCACCTCCTGTGTCTGAAGTATTTGGTATCTTCAGCAATAAGGACATATCTTTAACCTTTGGGATGTAACCAAATAAGTCACTATATTTTGGAAAGAATAAAAGGACCCTGACTCCTGATTTACCTTCATAGGTTTCTCATTTACGCTTTTAATTCAGACTCATCAGGTTATTAAAAAAAAAAAAACCTTGACATGATTCTGTGCAAATTTTCTTTGCAGTGCTGAGAAGGGAACCCAGGGCATTATGAATATTAGACAAACACTCTACCCCTGAGCTATGACCCCAATTTATGTAACTTTTCATGTCTGTCCAGAAGCAGTGTTGCCTTTATCGCATCCTAGATGTTGGCAAACGCATGTAGCAGGAATGGCCAATTACACAAGATGATATTTTACCATCCTTTTTATCAAAGAAGTAGATATCAAAATCATAATAAGTTATCATTCCATAGCTTTCAGAATAGCTATAATTAAGGAGACAGAGAATACAAAGTGCTGATAAGCATGTGGATCAACAGGAATGCTCATATACTGGTAGCAGGGATGTAAATTGGCACAACTCCTCCAGGAAACTGATGTCATCTACTAAAATTGAACATGTGTTTACCTTCCAGTTCGGCAGTAGCATTTCTAGACATAGACCCAAAATAAAAGGTGTATATAAAATACAAATTATAAATGCCAATGTAATCACCTATATATTGATAAAATTTGGGGTTATGAATTAAGTGGCAGAGCTGTTGTGAAAATTGGTTATGGGTATCTCTTTGCCTTTTAAAAACATTTATTTGTGGGTGAGTGATTTGAAAAAATTTGGTTGTTAAGGAGAAATACACAGTATCTCCTATTACAGATTCAAGCTATGGTTTACCTGATTAAACTATCAGTAGATTACTATAATCATCACTCATGTTCCTTCTGACTCTCCTTATGCATCCTCTAAACCTTACTATGTGCTACTTCCTCTTCCTAGACTGAGCTATCCCAGAATGCAACCAACTGGTATTCTTGCGTTTGAGCCATGTTGACACTCCTTTCAAGACACGTAGCCTATTAATTTTCTCAAAAAGTAACACTTTGCTTCACTGAGTCTTCACATTGTTTCTATGTTTTGATTTCATTCATTTCAGCTCTGATTTTGATTCTCTCTTCTTGACTACTTTGTATGTGTGTGTGTGTAGAGGGTTCCAATGCTTTCAGGTGCATGATTAAGTTATTAATATATATTTCTTAAGTTTCTGTTCTGATGTAGGCCTTTAGTGCTATAAACATTCCTCTCAGGATGCCTTCATTGTGTCCAATGGATTTTGGTATATTGTGTTTACATATTCATTGAATTCTAGGAATTTTTAAATTTCTGTCTTGATTTTTTTTCTTCAATCCAATTATCATTCTTATCATTCAGTAGTTTGTTGTGCATGAGCTTTTGTACTTTCTGTAGAAAGTTGCTGTTGACATCCAGCTTTATTCAATTGTGGTCAGATAGAACACAGGGTATGATTACAATTTTCCTGTATTTTCTTTGTTTCCTAATATGTGGTTCATTTGGAGAAAGTTCCACAGAGTGCTGAGAAGAATGTATAATCTTTAGCGTTTAGATGGAATGCTCTGTAGATATCTGTTAGGTCTATTTGATCTATGATATCATATATAATAACACACACATACATACACACACGCATATGAAGAGAATTATAATGTACTAACCCTATAATAGGATAACAATATCCCTACTAGATCTAACAGGATAATGAATAAAAAGTGTCCCAGTGTCAGAAATGGATTTCCTCATTTTGGAATTGTTGCCTAGTGAAATTCCATAGAGCACCCAAACATTTCAGGCTAATGCGAACCCTCTGGAACTTGATAGCAAGACTCTATTCCTGAAAACACCACATACTTGAATCACAGAACAAGGAGATAGGAAGCTGGTACTGACCTGGAAACTGCATCCCTACTAGCTTTCACAGTGCTGGAAGGTGCTATGCATGCAACCAGTGGAAAAAAGAAATTATCAGTCTTAACCAGTTCTGAACCCTGTCATCAAATATAACGAGTGGCCTGGCAAGATATCCCCACTGGTGCAATAGTGGCTTGAACATCATGAGAACAATCAACCACTTTCTGATTGCTTTTAAGTACCACTCCACAAGAGGAAACCCATACCTGTCATCATTATCATATCAAGAACTTGGGTAGACATGTCATAGGCCTAGGAGAGAACCTACTATTATTTTTTTCTAAATGGACACAGTATTAAACTGATTCATAATTAATTATTACTGTTGTACCTATAGATTAATGAATCTCTCAACCCTCAACAGAGAAGCTTCTATTTGTAGCAGATGATAATTAACAGTCAGACCTACAACTATCAAAGGTGCAAAGAACGAGAAACTAAGGAATGTTCACCACTAAATAGAACATCTATATTGTACCACGTCCTGCCCAGACTCAGGAAGGAGCAGATAGACTGTAAAAGTCAGAGGTGGTGAGTGAATACAAGAAATACTGTCATCTGCACACAATAGGACAGTTTCACATATGAATCCACAGTGTTTATGACAGCACACACACTCCCCATGCAACTTCAAGCCAGACCAAACCCTGGGTTTAGAGGAGGTGAATATGAAGTCCTACCCCTTCCCCCATCTGAGGAGCTATTGCCAGAAGCAAGTCAGTTTCCTTTAAGAGTGTGGTCACTGTGACCACACTCTTAGTGAAAGACCGTACAGCTTCTTGGGTAGGGAAGAGGAAGAGTAGAACTGGAAGGAGTCAGGGAAAGGGTAATTATGGTAAAAAAAAAAAAAAAAACCCTCAATGTACACATTTTTCAACAATCTAATTTTCAAAATGAAACCTATTCACAGCTGATACTCAACATCATTTTTCTCTACCACCAAGCTGTACTCTTCCCCCTCATATAAACCTGGCACACTGGATTACACTTGCTTGTTTAGGGTCCTGTTTACTATGGTAGTCCTAGCATCTGTCACATGCTCTGGTACATAATAGGCGCTCAATGAAAGCTGTTAAATAAATAAATCAAGGGAAATTCATTTCTGCGAAGCCATTTCCACATTTCCCAGTAAGAGCATATTACTCTTTCCACATTCATAGCACCTTTTCAGAGTGCTCTAGTCTAGGCTGCCTGATGTGATAACCAGACAGGCGCTGGCTGCTTCCTTCACAATGTTCCATGCTTGTGGGGCAGGGGGTAGTAGGGGCAAGGAATTAATCTAATTTATCTTGGTATTTTCTCTGCGACTTACCTTCTTCCTTATTTGGATAAAGCAGACTTGGACAAATGTTTGCTGGGGTTGAATTGAATTTCTCTGTTCCCTAGACCTATTGGCACAGTTTAAAGATTCATAATGATTGGTTCACGATCTGTAAAGAAAAACAACTGCACTGGAGAAACTGCTATTATGAAACAAGGTTAGTGACTGGGAAAAGTAGAGAAAAATAAATATGTAATATGAACAACTACCGTCTAATTGTCTAGTTCAAGATTGTGTAGATAGTTTAAGGAAGGCTATTATGTAGATATAACCATATTTTTCTGATTATTTCAAGCTATGTGATTCTTCTGCTTTTGCTCTTTGAGGTATGAATTAGGTGAAACTAGAATTAATTTTAGAAAACTAAATAAAAGAACATTGAGATACACACACTCCTACACATGGAAAAGGGTCATAAATTAGACTTCTTTGGTCTCATCTATAATCTGAAAGGTCCCAGTTAGCTGAGATGAGAGGCAGCATAATGAATAGAGCCTGGCACTTTTGCAAGCCACTAATTTAAACTCAAGGCATGCATATAACGTGTTTGTAATTTGTTGCTTACATTGCACTCTTGTCTAATCACAACTTTTAAATTAAATGGAGTGTTGCAACTCCACCGCCCTCCCAGCTTCTACTCCTTTCCTTGTATAATACGTCTTCCACACAGCTTTCACAGTGCCCTTACAAAATGTAAGGCACACAGTGTGTGATCACTGCACAGAATTCTCCAATGGCTTTGCATCATATGAGAACCAAATTTAAAACTTTGTGCTTTGGCTTGGCAGGACCTGGGTGACTCAACCTCTCCCTTATCCTTTGACTATTCAACTTTCTCAGGTCTTCTTTCCATCCCGTGAATAATTCACACTCTTGCCATCTGTTGAATTTCTCAGTCCTAAGTGAGTCATTTCCTTGACCACTCATTTTTTCTTCTGGATGTGGCTATCACAGCACGTGGGAGGCAGGTGTAGGAGGATCACAAGTTTGAGACCAGCCTTGGATACCTAGTAAAAACTCTGTTTCAAAATAAACAAACAATAAAAGTAGCTCTGTATCCCAACATTAATCATTTTCTAAATCATTACCTTACCTTCATATCCCTTATCAATATCTAACACCATTATGTGCTTAACTATTGTGTCTTACTCTTTGAGAAAGTTCTTTTCAAGTAAAGGCCTTAGAAACTACTATATCCCCAGCAGCCTGAATAGTATGTTTCATTTTCTGAAGATGCTTGATAAGTGGTAGTGAACTAAGTTATCACAAAAAGCAGTTAAGATCCTTTGCGGGCTGGAGAGATGGCTCAGCGGTTAAGAGCACTGGCTGCTCTTCCAGAGGTCATGAGTTCAATTCCCAGCAACCACATGGTGGCTCACAACCATCCATAATGAAATCTGGTGCCCTCTTCTGGCCTGCAGATATACCTGCAGACAGAACACTGTATACATAATAAATAAATCTTAAAAAAAAAAAGATCCTTTGCAGTGTTGTTAGTTCAATAACTTTCCCAGAGCTGATTAATTTAGCTGGGTTTAATTAATTGACTGTATTTACCACCGATCCCCTAGAACCTAAGCATGTGTGGTACATAGTAGATGCTGAACTAACAAAGACTAAACAGCTGAATATATTTTGTACCTACTTTGTATAACACCGAGATAGAAATGGGTGCTGGAAAAGGGGGTCACAGCAACAAGGAAAGCAGCCCAGGAGCCATTTGTTGACTGCCAACAGGCTAAGGCAAAGGCCAGGACTAGTCTCCATGGCAACCATTCAATAGAAAGCATAGGAAGGAATCTATATTAACCTCCTTTTTGGGCCAATTAGAAACTACAAAGATGATGAGAAAAGAGAGAGTCATTTCTCTGAGGCTCATGTCACTTTTCCTTTTCACTAACAGGGCGTAGATCTTCCGTACTGCTTGCAGGGTGGATTTGGGGAAAGGGGCCTCTCCATCAATCTTGTACCCACTAGAGTGTTTGATGGAGGAATGAGCAAAACACCAGTTTTCACGTAAGGTGATCCCCTGGGGCCTGCCTGAATCACTGCGGGGCAGGAGTTTCCATGGAGAGGGCTGCTTCCTTTAACTCTGTTAGGCCTGGATAAAAGGTAGACACGGCAAGCAGGGAAAGACTGACTTTGGATTCAAGCTGAAGCTTGTAAAGCAGCAGACAGGCTGGGTAGCACCAGCTGTTCTTTATCTAGGTAAGTCTTTCTTGCTACCCTAGCCTGACATCCGGTGACATTTTTATGGGGAATACTGCAGTGCTATAGCGTCTACAGAAAGATATTTGTTCTCAAAGCACCAACTCCAGATTTCTGGATTAAGTTGTTCTTCTCACTGTC
>CAJQZJ010000027.1:848618-867298 GCA_907164525.1 Lophiomys imhausi
GACAGTGAGAAGAACAACTTAATCCAGAAATCTGGAGTTGGTGCTTTGAGAACAAATATCTTTCTGTAGACGCTATAGCACTGCAGTATTCCCCCTAAAGATGTCACCGGATGTCAGGCTAGGGTAGCAAGAAAGACTTACCTAGATAAAGAACAGCTGGTGCTACCCAGCCTGTCTGCTGCTTTACAAGCTTCAGCTTGAATCCAAAGTCAGTCTTTCCCTGCTTGCCGTGTCTACCTTTTACCCAGGCCTAACAGAGTTAAAGGAAGCAGCCATGAATGGTGGTTAAAGTACAGTCCTTTGGTATAGGTGCCTCAAAATACAAATATCTCTGATATCTCTCATACAGCATATGAGACAAATTAGGTCCCAACACTAAAATGCCAGTGTTTCTAGGAGTACTTGCAAAGTAACAGATAGATGAGAAAAATAGGGTGCAAAACCCAAACTTCTTGAGGCCTGAAGCCTTGACTGATACATCTATATTCATCTGTCTAAGAAGACCCTGCTTTTATTGTCTTCATTCTTTTATACTTTGTTATTTACTCAGAACATCCTTTTGCACTACAAACTAACTCTTCCAAATACATATAGACATTAACAATGCAGAAATTGTACATTACTGCCTCAAGTTCTCAATTTTTAATTTTGAAAACAATAATCTCCTTTCCAAGGGGTAGTGAAATGTGTATTTTCTCTCTTCTCCCCTCTCCTTGCCTCTCTTTTTAACCATTGTCTTAAAGGAAAGCACAGTGAAATTTCAACTGCTCAAGGTCTTAGGAGAGAATAAGAAACTGGCAATGTCTAAAATTTCCAGAACTCACCATGGGACAGAATCTGTAACAGAAATGATTTGATAGTCACACTCCAACCCTACTGGGAATTTTTATGATCCTTGATCTTGGTGGCTGTCATCGTTGAGCTGCTATTAATCAGCAAGACTCTATTCTTCACTCCTTCTTATAATGGCTTCAATTTTTTTCTATCCACAGGAAGAGCCAGATGACATGTCCTGCTCACTGAACTTCACCCACTCATCTGTCTCTTTACGTGTTTGACATGCTTACAGCCGCCCATTTTGTATTAAAGCCACTTATGGAGAGGAAAGAAGTCCTGTGAACTTTCCAGTAGGTAGTTTTCTCTTATGATTTCTTGAGGGAGGCAGCTGGAAGCCTCCCACGCCTTTTCTGATAACTCATCAATGACATCCTCACCTAGAAAAGGGACTGTTGAAACTGTCAGTTTAAAATAAATCCCTGAAAGAAATCAAGCTACTGGAAATTCAGGATCAAAGAAAAGTATTTTGAGGTTGTAACTCCAATCTATGAAGTATCTTACCCTTTTGCCAATAGCAGATGTGACCCTTGCCTTCCACTTTAGTGATTTCTGTTCTTCTGAGCATGAGATCACAAAGTGATCTTTGCATTATTTTAAGCATATTTATTTTGGTGTCCACATCACATTCCCCACAGCATATTACATATTTCCCTTCTGATTCAATTCTGCTCTACCTAATCATACCTCCACCTTATTGTAATCAAAATTATCCTAAATAAGCTCCATACACATAACTCCTCTTTGTCCTTTACTGAGATACTTCCTTCTTCCTATCCCTGTTTTCTCTGCCATTGTTTGTAACCACCTACCCATAGTTTCCTTAAGCTCTAGCACTCTGGCGTCTATCTCTCACCACTCTTGCACTCTTATTTTATCAACAAGCTCATGGAATGAGGTAATGCTCGGAGAGTATACAGAATGATTGCTCAGTAATATCACAGGTCTTCCCAAATATTCAAGCTAGCATTCACAGAAGCACTCGCATGTGTGCAAACACACATGGGGGTTGGGAGGGGGGGAGAGACAGAGACAGTGAGAGAGACAAAGACAGAAAGACAGAGGCACAGAGACGAGAACTCCATTGGCTTTCGGAATTCTCAGCATTTACTTCTTCATGACTTGAAAGCCCTGCTCATAGAAGTTACCTTTCATTGGAGATACTATGCATCAATTCAGCATCTCACTCCTTTTTCTCTTTTTATAACTACTCTACTCTCCCTCACAAATGTGGACCTATCCCAGGGTTCACAACTGAAATCTCTTCTCTCTGTGTCTGCATCCTTTCACAGATCGCTGATACTCAAATTACAGCCCATGTATCAGTGCCCGTGACTAAACTGTCAGTTATAAGGGACCACAGAGCGATAAGCAGCATGTCTAGAATATAAATCACTCACATCACTAAACACATAAGTTACCTCTCCTGGCATTTTGATAAAGATTTCTAATAAAAGAAGCAATGTCTTTAGTTGAAGTATTGTCTCCTCCATTATGTGGTAATGTCATTTAAATGTCTTTTATACATTTTAGGAAGCTTCTACAGTAGTAGATTTTCCATGCGGATTTTCTAAAAGACCTTAGTATTATTAGTCTTCTCTCCCCACATTCCATCCTTTATCATGTCCTTTCACCTCCCTCCTCATCTAATCCTTGTATACTAGTTTCCCTTTTATCCCTATCCCGCCTCCCCAGTCCCTTATGAGCTACCTAATCTCTAAGTGTATTCTCAATGAAACACACATATATAAAACAAGCCGGCATCCACATGTAAGAAAACATGTTTGTCTTTCTAGGTCTGGGTGACCCCAATCAAGGTGATTTTTTAAAAAATAGTTCTATTCATTTATCTGCAAATTTCATTTTGCCTTAACAGCTGGATAATATTGCATTGTGTCAATGGACCCCTTTTCATTATTCATTCATATTAGATGGACATCTAGGCTGTTTCCGATTTCTGACTATTATAAATAGAGCAGCAATGAACATGAATAGTGCAAATATCTCTGTAGTAAGATATAGAGTCCTTTGGATACATATACAAGAGTGGTATAGCTGGATCTTTTGGTAGATTGATTTTCATCGTTTTTGAGGAACCCTCACACAAATTTCCACAGTGGCTGTAACAGTTTGCACACCCACTAACAATGCATAAGTGTTACCTTTCCATGCATCCTCACCAGAATATGCTGTCATTTGTTTTATTGATTTTGGCCATCCTGACTGGGATAAGATGAAATCTTAAAGTAGTTTTCATTTGCATTTCGCTGATGACTAAGGATGTTGAATATTTCTTTCTTTCACTGCCATTTGCATTTCATTATTTGAGAACTCTCTGTTTAGTTCTCTACACTGTTTTTTAATTGGGTTATTTGTTTTCTTGATGTCCATTAAAATTCTTTATATATTTTAGATATTAACCCTGTATTAGGTACTTCATTAGTAAAGATATTTTTCCATTCTGTAGCCTGATGCTTTGTCTGAATACCAGTGTCCTTTGCCATACAAGAGCTTTTCAATTTTATGTGGTCCCATTTATTAATTGCTGTTCTTAGTGCCTGAGCTCTTGGTGTCCTGTTTAGAAAGCCTTTTCTTGTGCCAATGAGTTCAAGACCATCTCTTACCTTGTCTTCTATCAGATTCAGGGTATCTGCACTTACGTTGAGGTCCTTGATCTCTTTGAAATTGAGTTTTGTGCAGGGTGATGGTTATGGATCTGTTTAAATTCTTCTACATGCAGCCATCCAGTTTGACCAGCACCATTTTTTTTGAAGATTATGACTTTTTTCCCAGCGTGCAATTCTTGCTTCTTTGTCAAAAATAAGATGCCTATAGGTGTGCAGACTTATGTCTGGTTCCTCAATTCAACTCCATTGATCTACATGCTGATTTTTAATGTCAGTACCATGGTGTTTTTATTACTATAACTCTGTAATATAACTTGAAATCTGGGATGGTGATACCTACCCAGTAAAATTCCCAGCATCAGGAATGGTTTACATTGCTCAAAGGGGTCCTATAGACCTCCTCATACATGATAGGTTATTTCTAATACTATTGGTCACTCTTCCCTATCTAACAGTAAGGCCCCATTGGTGAAAAATTCATTTATGTATATCATCAAATAAAGAGAAATTGAGCTGGTACCCAAATAGAAGCTTCACCCCTACTGATTAATATTCATGCTGCTGGAAGGTACTTTGTATACTACCAGAGGAGAAAAATAATCATCAATTTCACCCAACTACTAACCATGCAACCTACACCAGAGACCTGCCTGCAAGATATACTGGTGCAATAGTGGCATAAATATAATGGCAGTAACTAACCATTTTTTAAAAATTGGATTTAAGGCTCATACCATGAGATGGAACCCATACCTAACACTGCTAAAGTGGCCAGAAACCTGAGACTAGATAAGTTATGGGTCCTAAGGGAAATCCTATTACTATTATCTATCAAATGAACATATCAACAAAATGACTGTCACATGTCCTAATTACATATTGCTGTGCCCATAGGTCAGAGTATCATTCAAGTCTCATCAGAGAAGCTTCTTTTTGAAGTAGATATTTCACACAGAGACTCACAACTGGATAATGTGAAGAGAATTTAGCTTTTCTCTTCTAGAACTTTTCCAGGACATGTTCATAAATACACAGACTATGTACTCATAGAAAAACACAGAACATTATTTTATTCTTTAAAAATTGTTACTATAGCTGGGTGGTGGTGGTACATGCCTTTAATCTTAACACTCAGGAGACAGAGGCAGGCCGATCTCTTGAGTTTGAGGCCAGCCTGGTCTATAGAGTAAGTTCCAAGATAGCCAGGGTTACATGGAAAAACCCTGTCTCAAAAAAAAGTTACAGTTAATTCTATACTGTGTATTATGTGCATCATTATATTTAATATCATTATATTTAATATGCCACCCTCAAATTGTTTCTATCCAATGATTAAAAGACTGCAGATGTTTTTGTACTAATCCCATAGAGAATTTTTATTCTTTTAAAAACACTGAAAGTTTAATCATCATCAAAAAACACATATCTTACTTAGCCACTTCCTACTGATAGATTTTGGTGCAACAACATTGATGTATATTCCACAAACTGCTGTGTTGTTGTTTTGCATATACAAGAAGTCACGGGTGAATGAACATGGAAGATGGTGAAACCACAAAATAAGAGAAACTGGATGTCTGAACGAATGTAAAAATCAGAGGCTAGTTCTCCTCACTGACCACATTGACTGTCAGGTGAACAAGCAACATACCCTTACTCTGTCAAATCACTGACTTTCTAGGGTTGTTGATTAGAGAAAGCTACTATTGCTTATCTTAGCTTATATTGACAAAATAGGTTTTGTAGCAATTAAAGGCCAAGTGTTTGGGGGTTTAAAGGTAACTACACTTGGTAGCTACAAATGTGTAGTGGTCTTAACATTTTTTCCCTTTATTTTATCCAGAGCAGTGCTGAAACAAGTATATTAAATAATAAAGAACTGTATGATTTAAAGTGAGCCTAGTCATGATAAAGAACCTGTATATTAATCTCTAAAGTCCTAGTTAGTATCAAAAGCTCTATTCTACAAAACATTCATCTATTTTAATCACACCCTTATTTAAGCCAGCTTCTCTTTAAGTGTCAGCATTGCAAAACCATGTCTTACACAAGTAACTTGATAGTTCATTTGGCTAAATTTTTAATATTGCAAAAGCTTTATTTCATGCTTATTTTGTGACAAATACATAACATTTCAGTTATATCATGGGCAAAATTAGGTTTATGGATCTAGCTAGCAGGGTACATATCTTTAGCAAGCTCTCCATGTTAAATAAACTTCAGGTTCCAAGCCTTGGAAGCCAAGCATGTATTCTTTGCTTTTCCACATGTCTAGACAAACATCCCATAAGCACATACAAATTAGGCACATGCCATTTTCATTTCCTATCCTGATGGCTCCCACTCATGGCCCACAAAGAGTGTGTTTCTCCTTTAGAAAAGAAGCAGGCTTCAGGTGAGAATGAAGCTGAAGGGGAACTTAAAATCTGTGTGCCTGCTGCTTTTACTTTCTCTCTTATTTTACCATAACAATTCCTGAAAGAATAGAATATCAGGACAAGTGACTCAATGTGTTAGTCATCTTTCTGCTCTGTAACAAATACCTGAAATAATCAACTTAAAAAGAGGCTGTTACTTTGGAAGGAAGATGTGTTGCAGGGATCCAGGTGTGTTGAAGAGAAGGAATTGAAGTTAATATAGTCAAAACTAGGCATGTATGAAAATGTCAAAGAAAATAAATAAAATATAAAATGTTTATTTTGGCTCGCAGTTTGGAAGATTCACTCTGTGCTTGGTCCTATTGCCTTGGAACTACAGTGAGATAATGTCAGAGTTTTGTTCACCTGGCATAGACATACCCAGTAAGACAGAATCTCAACTAAGTAATTGCCTCAATTAATTGGCCTGTGGTTAGGCCTATGGGAGCATTTTCTGAGTTGTTGATTGATGTTGGAAGCCCTAGCCAAGTGCGGGCAGTGCCATCCTTGGTCAGGCTAGGTTGTATAAGAAAGCTAGCTGAAGAAGCCATGGAAAGCAAGCTAGTAAGCAATGTTCCTCCATGGTCTCTGATTCTATTCATGGCCTTAACTGTTGCTCAAGATGATGGACTGTAAAGTACAATTCAAACTCCTTCCACTCCAATGTTTTGTTGCCAATATTTTTGTGGCCAATGTTTTGTTGCAGAAATAGAAAGCAAGCTAAGGTAGGCAGCATATTGTGGAAGGAGCATGTGATAAAACGAAACTGCTCCCTTCATTGCCAAGGAACAAAAGACAAAGAGGAAAGGGTTATATTTCCCCTTCAAGAATATGCCTCCAACTACCTGAAGACCCCCTTCTATTCCCTACCTCTGAAACAGTCTACCATCTCCCAACAACAGTACCAACCCGAGAGCTAAGTGCATATAATAGAGGACTTTGGGAGACATCTGAAATCTGAAGCATCCCTCTTGACTCCCCTGACTCACTTTCTACACCTGAATCCTGGAGACAGACTGATTAATCAGTTGATATAAAATTGTGAAGACAGTATCTTCCTGTTTAATCAAAATGGCCATCATTATTATCTCATGAGTGACTTGCAATAACTTGATTGCTGACTGTTCAAGTCAGAGTCCCTCAGGTCACAGTGGAAAAAAAAAGATGAGGACCACTGCCTGAGATTTAGCTCGTGTAGATTTTGGATTTTAGTTTTTATGACTTACTTGAGGAAAAATGATGGGTTTAGGTGTGTGCCTCATCCTTGATTTATAATCTCCATACTCAGTGAGAGCACATGAAGAAAGTAATGTAGTATGGGTAAATGCAAATGCTTCTATGAGGAATGAATGCCAGTCATCACCTTCTCAAAAGAACACATTTTTTTGGGCTGGAGAGATGGCTCACCAGTTAAGAGCACTTACTACTGTTTCAGAGGACCCGGGTTCAAATCCCAGCAGCCGTATGGCAGATCACAACTGTCTGTACCTCCAGTTCCAGGGGATCTGACACCCTCACACAGACATACATGCAGTCAAAGCACCAATGCACATAAAAAAGTAATAAATTATTAAAACATATTTTCATATAGATACGTTTGCTCACATATGCTATATAAATCATGCAACAATATGCAGAGAGTTACTGTACATTAGGTACAAATAAAAATCAATCCAGTTGTCTTTAACAATGTACAAGAGTTCATTATTATTGGATTTTTTAATGAATCCATACTTCAAAGTAAAAATAAGAGTAGTCTGAGTCATGGGAGCTTGCAGAGACCAGGGAGCCTGTAGGGGGTCTGACCTAAGTCCTCTGCATATATGCTATGACTCAGTAGCTTGGTGCTCTTGTGGGACTCCTAACAGTGGGAGCGGGGGCTGTCTCTGACTCACTTGCCTACTTGTGGGACCCTTTTGCTCCTACTGGGTTGCCTTGTCCAGCCTTAACATGAGAATATGTGCCAGGTCTTTTTGTAACTTGTTATGCCATATTTGGTTGACATCCCTGGGAAGCCTGCTCTTTTCCGAGGGGGGGGGGAGGGGGGGGCGGCTCTAGAGGAGAGAGAGATAGGGGTAACTGGGGGAAGGGGAGGGAGGGAAAACTTCGGAAAGGATGCAATATATGAGAGAATAAAAAAAGAGTAGCCTGAACTCTCTGTCACCACTTATATTTCTCCAATTCTGTTTCTCATCCTACTTGGAGTGTGTTTCTCCTGCCAGCATCCTACTGAATATTCCCTTTAGAGTCACTAATACCCAGGATGCTGAATCTGTTGGGCTCAGCTCATGTCATTATCTTTCTGGACATCTCCACAGAATTTGATGTTGTGATTCAGACCTTCCATCTCACTAAAGTTTCCTCTTGTCTCTCTGAATATTCACTCTTTTATTGTTTTAATTTCTGTTACTGTGCTTACTTCAATGATCCTGTTTCCAAGAGGCATTTAGTAGACTCATTTCATGTCATTTTGCAAAGTCTTAGGAATGTCGTCTCTATTCCTATGGTTTCAAGTACATATTGATAAAGCATAACATTTTATCTGCAACCCGCATACCACACTTCTACTCCAGATCCGTATTTCGACTGCCTACTGGATCATTCCAACTGATTTTTATTAATGACATTGTCATTTATCAAGTCACCTAAAGTAGAAAACTGAATCATACAAACCTGTTTTCTCCATAGTGACTATATTCAGGTGGTCACAGTATTCTGTTGTAGCTTCTTCCGAATTGCCACTTAATCATATCCCCTCCTCATTGTTTTCACTGTCATTGCCTTTGTTTGAAACCTTATCTCTACTTTTTTTTATTAGTTTATTCTCTCATATATTAATTACATCCTGACTGCAGTTTCCCTTTCCTCCTCTCCTCCCAGTCTCCCCTCCCACCTCTTTCCTCCTCATCCACTCCTTCTTCCCTTCAGAAAAGGACAAGCCTCCAGTGGATATCAACCAAACATGGCATATGAAGTTGCAATAAGATTAGGTATCTCCTCTCATATTAGGAGTGGATGAGGCAACTCTGTAGGAGGACAACGGTCCCAAAAGCAGGCAAAAGTGTCAGAAACAAGCCGTGCTCCCTCTGTTAGGAGTCCCACAAGAACACCAAGCTACACAATCATAACATATACACAGAGGGCCTAGATTAGACTTGTGTAGGCTCCCTGATTGTCCATTCAATTGCAGCCCCTATATAAGTCCAGGTTAGTTGATTCTGTGGATTTTCTTGTGGTGTCTTGACCCCTCTAGAGCCTATAACCCTTCCTTCTTCTGTTCAGCAGGATTCCCCAAGCTCTGCCTAATGTTTGGCTGTGGGCCTCTGCATCTGCGTCCATCAGTTGCTGAATGAAGCTTTTCTGATGACAATTGGGCTAGGCACCAATCTATGGGGGTACCAGAATATCATTAGGCATCATTTCATTGACTTTTTACAAGTCATGAGAAGTCTTATCACTTCTTACTTGGAGTTTTAGAACTACTTTTGAATCTTGAAATCTTCTTGAATCCATTTTTGCCTACTGTCAAATTGTCCTCCCTATAGATTCTTGAGTGAACATTAGAAATTGTCAATAATGCTATGTTATACTCCTTCCCAAGAGTTTTCAATGTTAAATCCAAGTACTTCAGTATGAGGTAAGAAAGCCCTTCATAATCACTCTAACTTCTCATTCTAGAAAAATCATCTGACATTAATTCAATTAAACTGAATTTCTGTATATCCTGAACAGGCTATAGTTTTTTTTCTGTGTCTGTATGTTTATGTGCACAATTTATGCAATTACTTAGGCCTGAGATGACTTTTCTCTTCTTCCATATCATGCTTTTTGAGACAGGGTCTTGCTATATAGCCCTGACTGTACTAGAACTTGCTGTGTAGACCAGACCAGGCTGGCCTCAGACTCACAGAGATCTGCCTGCCTCTGCCTCCTGCTAGCACTGAAGACATCAGCCACCATGCCCGGATTCTTCACCATCTTTAAAAGATGTGTTAAATATTACCTCCACTCTAAACATATCACCAGTGCCTTAGGAGCAAAGAAAGACTTTTGGTTGTTGTTTCTCCAGAGTAGCACTTTTTCCAGGCACCTAATCAATACACTGATCATACTATACCTCTACAATTTGTGTGTAGCTGTGACCTAAGAGAGATATGTGTGTGGAACTATAAGAGTATTAAAGACAGGAAACACATTTTAGGTCCTTCCCACCTCAGATACATAGAGTATGCTTAGTAAAATCTGTTGAAAGGATGAATAATGTAGTTGGCCTCCTAGAAAAACACTTTCTTCTCATGTCACAATAACAAGACACAGTTGCACACACACACACACACACACACACACACACACACACACACACCTCTATGAACTTGGAGCATAAACGTCTTGGCTCATAATGAGTAACTACATGAATTTTATTCTGAAGATGCCTAGAGAAATAATGGAAGGTTCTGTAGCTGTAACTGGAACTATGACAATGAAAAACAAATTACTTAATCACTTATATACCCTTTTGTTCTTTATTATCTTTATTATGTTCATTCTTGGTACTAAAGAAGAAAAAAATAGTAACCCTTAAACTAACTGTAGAAGTAGGAGTAGAGGAGGGAAGTAAGAATAAATTGACTTCTCCAGTCTCATTTACACAATTTAGTTTCCATGGATAAGAGAGAGCACACATTTGATGGCATCAAGAGTATAAAATCTTCACACATCATTCTTGTCTCTAGAGAAGGTGAGTCACTTTTGTGAATTCTGTTTTCTGATCTACCCTCACCCCTTTCAGTAGTCACACAAAAAAAGAATTTTTCAGGGGAGGAAAGTCAATGATGTTTTAGTATATAGTCAGTCAATCTTTCTTCTAAATCATTGTATCAGAAGCATGTCTTAGTGAAGTTTAATATGATATGACACAAAAGAGATTTACAGAGGAGTGAAATCTATTCAGGACTCAGCAGAACAAAAGAGTTAGAAGGAAATTACATGTGGGGTTAGTAAAGATCTTTTCCCAATCTGTAGGTTGCCCTTTTTTTCGAATGACAGTGTCTTTTGCCTTACCGAAGCTTTTCAGTTTCATGAGGTCCCATTTATTGATTGTTGATCTCAAGTCCTGAGCTGTTGGTGTTCTGTTCAGGAAGTTGTCACCTGTGCCAATGAGTTCGAGGCTTTTCCCCACTTTCTCTTCTATTAGATTTAGTGTGTCCAGCTTTATGTTAAGGTCTTCAATCCACTTGGACTTAAGTTTTGTGCAGGGTAGTAAGTATGGGTCTATTTGCATTATTTTACGTGTTGACATCCAGTTAGATCAGAACCATTTATTGAAGATGCTGTCCTTTTTCCATTGTATGGCTTTAGTTTCTTTGTCAAAAATTAAGTGACCATAGGTGTGTGGATTCATTTCTGGGTCTTCAATTCTATTCCATTGATCAACTGGTCTGTTTCTATACCAGTACCATGCTGTTTTTATTACTATTGCTCTGTAGTACAGCTTGATATCTGGGATGGTGATACCTCCAGATGTTTTTTTTTTATTGTACAAGATTGATAGCTATTCTGGTTTTTTTTATTATTCCTTATGAAGTTGAGAATTGTTTTTCCAGATCTGTAAAGAATTGTGTTGGTATTTTGGTAGAAATTGAATCTGTATATTGCTTTTGGTATCATTACCAACCCCACATCTGACATAGGACTAATATCCATAATCTACAAAGAACTCAAGAAATTAAATGCCAAGAAACCAAATAATCCAACCAAAAACTGGGGAACAGAGCTAAACAGAGAATTCACTAAGAAGAAATCCCTCATGGCTGAGAGACACTTGAGGAAATGCTCAGAATCCTTAATCATCAGAGAAATGCAACTCAAGACGACTCTGAGATTCCATCTCACACCTGTCAGAATGACTAAGATCAAAAGATCAAATGACAACACATGCTGGCGAGGGTGTGAAGAAAGGGGAAGAGTCTCCATTGCTGGTGGGAGTGCAAACTTGTACAACCACTATGGAAATCAGTGTGGTAATATCTTAGAAAACTTGGAACAGCTCTACCTCATGTTCCATCCATACCACTTCTGGGTATGCATCCAAATGATTCCTCACCAAACCACAAGGATGTTTCCTCATCTATGTTCATAGCAGCCTTATTTGTAATAGCTAGGAACTGCAAACAACCCACATCTCCCTCAACCGAGGAATGGATAAAAAATACTGTGGTACATCTACACAATGGAATACTACTCAGCCATCAGAAACAACAAAATCATGCAATTTGCAGCCAAATGGATAGAACTAGAGAAGCTCATCCTGAGTGAGCTAACCCAGACTCAGAAAGATGCACATGGCATCTATTCACTTATAATCAGATTTTAGCTATATAGTACAGGATAACTACAGTACAACCAATGCACCAAAGGGAACAGGAACATAGACTTTGTTACCTGTTAATGAGACACTTTGACCTAGTGGTGTTGCCATGTAGGCCCCCAGTGTATGAGGAAGCTCTTAGCCCTCATATGACTGCTGAACTTGGGATGGGGAGACTGATATGTAGGGACACTCTACTCCAGAGGAGTAGGATAGGAGGGAGAGGGGGTAGTGGGTGGAAGGGCGGGACTGAGAGGGGTGGGAAGAGGGCACTGTGATGGGGATGTAACCTGAAGTAATAAATAAACATTTTTAAAAAACAAAGAAGCAAAGAACATCAGTTCTGCAGATGCTGCCATGGCTGATGGTGCAAAAGGAGCAAGACAGCCCGTGAACATCTCACCTAGTTTTTCTGACTGATTTGGCTGCCAGTGTCCTTCTATGTTCTCAAGTGAAGTATAATAGTGGGAATACTCAGTGAGGACCTGGACAAGCAGGGCTTACTTTAATCTCATGGGTACTGAATTGAATTTCTCAAAATTCATGTGCTGAAACTTAATCTCCATGACCTCTAACATGATGGCACTTAGAGATTGGAGTCTCTGGGAGAGGTTATCATGAAGCTGAAGCTTTCACAATAGAATCAATGGCCTTCTCATAAAAGAGACTTGAGAGCTGGCTAATGCCACCCCCACCAATCTTGAAAGAACACCGCATAACAATGATCATTTGCTAGCCAGGAAGAGAGAGCTATCTAGAACCTGACTATGCTTAAATCCTTCTCTTTTATTTGCACCCTTCATGACTACTAGGAATAACTGCTTGTTGTTTAAGTATCCTAGACTGTGGTATTTTGTTATGACAGTATGAGCTGACTAAATATCCTTCTCCAGTTTCTCCTATGTAATTTGTAATAAGTGAAGATAGTATATACTATAACATCTACTCTCACTTCTGCTAACTCTTTTGCTCCTCAAGAAAAAGTCTCAAATTGCACTGAGATCTTTATTGTTCTTGATTGTCCTTTTTAGGTTGCATTCAAGTGAACAATCCAAGACATTTCCAGTCTCATACCCTCAATTCCTGAAATTCTACAGAAAGACTGCAGATGAGGCCACATTTTCCTGATTTCCACCTGGAACTTCCATTTCTCCCACAAGCAAGTTTTAAAATTCCGGGAAATAAAGCACACACAGGAGAGGGATTTTGAGATCTGGAGGCAAGAATAGGAAGAGATTCTTAAAGAGAATTGAGAGGCAGCATGACTAAAGAGATGGCACATCCTTCCAAAAGCATGGAAATAGCAACAAAGCCGTGGGAATAGCAGCGGCTGATGTATACCCCTGGCTTTTCTGGCACTCCAATTTGTAGTAACACAATTTTCGTCACAACTTGATTGACGTGGAAAGAACCCACTTGAAGGATTCTATGGTAATGAATATTTGTACTTCACAGGACTGTTAAGGAAATTAAATGAAAGAATATATAAATATTCCTTAATATGGAACTAGTTTTGCAACAATCATTCCATAAACATCATCTCCTCTAGTTGTTATTGTTGGAAGTGGCTATTGCTTAAGTGAGTACGTAAGTCCCTATGATAATAATGTGTTCCAAGCAGTAGTATATTTGCTCTTTTGGTGACACACCAATTGTAGCACATAGGGTGTACAAGTGTGCTGAAATGTGACTGTGCTACAAACCCCATTGATGTGAGATTATTCTCTAGAGTAGTCTGTCTCAGCCTGTAGGTTATGACCCCTTTGGGGTGGAACAACCCTTCCACTGGGGTCACCCTAAAACCATCAGAAAACACAGATATTTACAATACAGTATCAAAATTACAGTTATGAAGTAGCAATGAAAATAATTTTATGGTTGGGGATCACCACAACGTGAGCAGTTGTATTAAAGGGTCACAGCCTTAGGAAGGTTGAGAACCACTGCTCTAGAGTGAGTAAAATAGAAGGTCTGTAGACTGGAAAAACACTAAGAGCCCCCCCCCCTCACTCTCTCCCTCCCTCTCTTACCTATGCATATCTATCTATCTATCTATCTATCTATCTATCTATCTATCTATCTATCTATCTTTCTAACATGAAAATTAAGCTTTCTTAGAGAGTTGCAAACTTCTAGCACAGTATCGTGAGATTCTTCTTTGGGAATGTGATAAACTCTAGAAAAACAAAGAGTGTTGATTTTTACAGGATATGGTAACACAGACCTGTAATCCCAACACTTGGAAAGCTGAGATATAGAGGCTCATGACTTGCAAAGTCAACCTGATATACATAACATGGCTCTGTCTCAGAAAAGAAAAAAATCAAATAAATAAGTCTCTTTAATGCAGATGGTATTTGGTATTATATGCCTTATTTCTGAGACAGCAGAAAAGACAAAGGTGCTAACTTAAAATTATATAAGAGTCTGCCTCAGCAGAATAAAGTCAGGATCTTGTTTTATGGATATGGTGAAATGGGAGGTAATGTTGGAGAACCACCAGAAGCCTTAGGGAATATTAACTGGTCCAGTCAACAGGCAACAAAATGTCAAGATCTGTCATATAGCAGTGGGAAAATAAATTCTGGAGCCAATCTGAATGATCTTGGAAGCAAATTCTTCCCCATTCAAAACTCCAGATAACATTGAATCCTAACACCTATTTTGAATTTGATGGAAAATCTGAGCAGAAGACTCAGTGTATGTATGTTCCCATGAATTCCTGACAGCAATTAAGAGTCTGTCAGTGTGTTTTGTTTTATGTCATTAAGTTTGTGGTAACTTGCTACACTGTAATCAAAAGTAAACACACTCCTAGCCTCAAATACTAAGTAAAAATAGTTTGTCCTTCTAATTAGATTTTTAGGAACCTATTCATCAATATGAAAAATACAAACTATCCTTCCCCAAACCAACAAACAAACCAAACACTGAAAAGGAAAAATATGAGAAAAAATAAGATCAACATTAATGACCATCATTATCCTCAAAGAGATGAGAGAATATATTGCATCTATCAAAAAGAATGTGTTATAAAAAAAGAAAAAGAAAAACTCAGAAAAAAACTGTTCTTAAAATTCCCATTCCTGAAATCCCTATTACAATTTTCTGTATAATAAAAATAATTATAGGTTTGTCTCAGAAAAATGGAACATTTCCTAAACCTTTGACATTTCTTCAATGGTAGACAATTTTTTGTTCTTCATGTTAAGCCTCTAGAATGATGTGTGAACTTTTGTTGAAGAGGTGACTCATGGTGAGCCCCTGGATTATTATTTCAGAATGAAAACTGGTCTCAAAATAACAAACAGCATGATTAAGGGGTAAGGTTTTGAATTAGATGATATTAGCCCAAACTAACCCCTTTTGAGGTAAAGGGGATTGGGATTGGAGACAGAGTTCAATCAGATGATTCTATCAAAGGCCTATGGAAGCAAACCTCAATTAAAAGTCTAGTTTGGCTGAGCCTCTTGGTAAACATCGATGTACCAAAAGGATGATAACATTAATTTTTTCAGGGGGGGAAGATGCAGAAACTCCACAATAGAGACTGTTCCAGACCTCATCCTATATAGGTCTTTTCATTTTATTAGTTGTGGTTGAGTTGGTTTTATAGAACTCTTCTATAATAAAATTGCTACGACATACTTAATTCTCACCTGAGTTATATAAGTTATTCTAGAGAATTTCCAAGCCTGAGGGGATTGGTGATATCCCCAAATGTGTAGCCAGTTGGTCAAAAGGTTGACTATCTTATGAATGCTTGAGATCTTGTGGCTGGCCTCTGAAGTGAGGAAAGATTTGCAGCGTACCATGCTCTTAACCACTGAAGTCTGTACTTTGGGTAGTTTCAGAATTATACTTCAGTACTACTGAAGAGTTGGATGATAAAGCTGAGAAAAATTTCCAGAAGTAGAAGAAACAGGCAGATTAATAAATAGGAAAAAAAAGACGAAAGTAGGTATGGCATGGTGAGACACAACAGTTATCCTAGCAGTAGGAAGGCTTAAAGCAGGAGGATTGTGACTTCAAGACCAGTATGGACTACATAATGAAACCCTGTTTCCAAAAATATAGCCAGCAAATTACAGTGAGAGAAGTTCCACATAAGAATTACATGAAGTCTAGAAAACAAAAGAACATTAGAGAAAAAAAACTTAAGTAAGTCAATCAAAATTTCCAAAATTGACAATGAATTTTAAAACTGAAAGGGTTCAAAGAATGCCCAACACAATAGGAGGCATTAAGTATGCAGAATGAGATATTAATAGGATGTTGTACAGTAAGAGCAAAACAAAGAAAATAATAGGTTCTAGAGAAAAACATTATAAGGGATCAGCAAGTAGAATGGCTTCAGACATCTCAAAACTTTTCTCCAATAATATCCAGGAGATAATGGTGAAATACCTTTGTAATTACTAGGGATAACAGGGTTGAAAGAGTTCTATGCTGTTAAACAATAATTGGAACAATCTCAAAGGATGTCTCCAAGAAGATACATTTGATAGAATAGTCTGTGCATCTTCACATATTTGATAAATATTTAGTCAATTGAGGAATGGGTTGTAGATGAGCTACAACTATGTGTATAAATAAGACTGTTATCAGCTCCATTAAAAACAAGTATATATACAAGAAAATAAAAGTAATAGTGTGCTATGTAACTCAGTTATAGAATTTGTATAGTCACAATAATATAGGATAATTGTGCTTCGACACTGGTACAATGGGAGATTCTCCCCATGTGTGGAGACTGAAGGTAATATTGAACTAATCTCTTTTCATAAAGAAGCAACAATCTGAAAATATAAGAATTAGTTTTATAAAGACATTATTTAGCTTAGCAAATTTGCTCTAAATAATTTCTTCTGGAAAATAGATAATGAGGAGGAGGGTTCTTAGAGCTGTGACAAATAACTTGCTTATATCATACCATCAAATTGGTCAAATTATTCAGGTGCTCAGCATTGCAACTTCTCAAATTTATGTGGTTCTTTGCAATCTTCCTGTCTAATGATCTTACTCCATCTCATACTACTCTTGCCCTTGATCTTCAGGCTTTAGCCACTCTGGCCTGCTTTCTTCTCCCCCACAAACAAGTTTGTTCCAATCTGAAGGTCTTTATTACCTGCTATTCCCTCTGCCTATAATCATTTTCTCTAGATCATTTTATCACAAACTCCTTCTTTCTTCAGGAATTATCAGAAAAAGCTACTGCTTCTTCAGAAAAACACTCCATAGACAGATAATAGCAAACAATTCCAATCAAATCCAAACTCAAGTCCACTCTCTAAGTCAATTGGTCTGTGCTTTTTCAACAATACCAATCCAATGAAGATAAAGCAAAAGCTAGAATCTATTCTAGATTAAAGGAGACTGAAGAGACAAAAATGAAGTGCTATCCCTATTTTCATCCTGTTTTTTAAAAGAACTTTTATAGAGATCATTGTTTGGGCAAATGGAGAAAACAGAGTGTGCATTCTATGTTAAATACTATGTATGGATTTGTTGTTGTTAGTTTTCTTGAAGTCGATCATTACATACTGTATGAAAGAGAATGTGTTTTTTTCTTATGAGATACATACTGAAATACTTCTAGAAGCAAAATCAAGATGTCTGCAACTAACTTGGAAAGGGTGGGGAGAAGGAGGGAGAGAGGGGGATAGAAGGGAAAGGGAAAATACATGAGTGTTCATTTTATTATTCTTAAACTTTTCCAAAGGGCTGAAAGTTTACCAAGTTAATAGTAAAAGATTTTGAACTTTATCTTGCAGCTTTGTTATTGATATTAGCATTGATAAAGTTCATTTCAAATTATTTTAATGTGCTATAGGATTAAGCAAATGGGTAGATAAATTGACCAAAGAAGCCCCTTATGAACCTTCTATCCTATTATCCTGTTTCAGGTTTCCTTTGCTGTTGTTGTTGTTTGCATCAAATTTATCATTTTTCCAAAAACAATTTCTGTGTATGTACTTCCTTGACTGTCTACTCTGCATCGCTCCAGCTCTACACTTAGATGTTATTTGAGCAAGGATGGTGGTGTGCCTTATTTATTGGTGAATACCCAGCATTCAAACAAATATCTACCATGTCATTAATATTTAGTATTAACTCTGGGATGAATGAATGAGGAAATCCCATGAAACTCTAGAATCAGGCAATCCCATCTTTGTCCCAAGGTTAAGTTAATGTCTTGAGACCCAGTTGCAAAAGGGGCTTGTTATTGTAGAGTTCTGTGAAGCTTAAAAGGCACACTTGGCTTAGTTGTAATCTGATGGGAATAGGCACTAACAAGATTTACAATAATCCTCAAAGGTTACAAGCAGAGGCAGTAGACTTGAAACCAAAAGGTGACTGGTGACAAAGTCCTAAGACTGACTGTGGGGTGTGTGTGTGTGTGTGTGTGTGTGTGTGTGTGTGTGTGTGTGTGTG
>CAJQZJ010000027.1:867308-880323 GCA_907164525.1 Lophiomys imhausi
GTGTGTGTGTGTGTGTGTGTGTGTGTGTGTGTGTGTGTGTGTGTGTGTGAGAATGTGTGTGTATACATACCCCAGCACATACATGGAAGTTAGAGAACAACTATGAGGTGTCAGCTTTCTCCTTCACAGTGTTGAGGTGAAATCTCTCTTGTTTCTGCTTTGTTTCTTATAAAGGCCACGTGCTCCACAAGCTTCTGATCAATCTCCCGTTTCTGCCATCCATCTCACTTTAGGAGCTCTGGAATTACAGATGTACACCACCACAGTTGGGTTTTTCAAATGGGTTCTGGGGACTATGCTCAGGTTATCAGGCTTGAGTGACAAGCATTTTTACACACTGGGTCAATGTTCTGGCCTGGAACTGGCTATTTTAATGCATAAATGTCATCTAAGACAGTCCAATCAAGTGGCATTTTGTACTTGTAAATCACTTCAATTGTGTGAAGATTTTCACCGAGATTTCTTTTTAACACAGAGCCAAGAAAGCATGCACTTTGACTTAAGTCTCAATGGACAAGGAGAATTACAGAGACAAGTCAAAAACTAGGAACAGTAACTCACAGGAGAAGAAAACCATCTTTCTCACAGTTTAGCCTATAAGTCACTCTTTGTCTTAAGTTTCTTCCTCTACCAGTTTCCCTCTTCTTCGTAACTTTCTCTCCTCGGTTTGATGTCAAAAAGCTGTTTGTGAAAAATGATAGTCTAACACTGGTCTCAGTGGTCTCTGAGAGTGGCCACTGTCCATTTTCACTGTAGGGAAGGAAGTATATTCTCCTCTACTCTGAAGTAAACTGTTTTCTATACTCAGGGACTCATCTGAATAAATTCTTGGAACAAAGATCATGAGGACTGGGGGCCATGGGGATCCCAGAGCAAGACTCCAATGATATCTTCTGGTATTTTCACCAAGTTACAAGCATATTTTATTCATCTTCTCTGTGTCATAAAAGTCGCAGGAACTGTCAGCTGGATTCATGACTTGTGATTTAAAACATGGAAAGGAGATCCTCCTGATTCCCTTTGGTTATATGGCAGTCACTGAGTGGGACTGGGATTAAATCCTCATTGAAATGAACAGTGAGTAAAAAGTTTTACTGTTTATTCCTTTCTGGTTAAAAAGCTAATCCTTTAAAAAATTTAAAAGTACTTATCAATGATATACTTAGAACATTTTATGATTTATCCTTTTGAACTGCGTCTCTTCATAAAACATTTCACAGTTTTACCTTGCTACAACAGAAATGAATATTTGATTTCCTAGAATTATTCATGTCACAAATATCAATGTTTTTATGGAAGTAAATACAAGATGGGTACATTTTACATGGTCTGTGATTGAGAAGAGTGACAAAATAACTTAAAATTTACCTTTTAGCTATTCAGGAAGAAAGTAGCTTTATTATCCAAGATTTATAATGCTCTTGAGTGGTTTATTTACAGTTATTCACCACACAAAAGAGAACCAAAAGTTCTGCTTTAATCAACATTTAGCATTTATTGAAAAATGGACATTTCTATCTTATTAAAATACACAGTAATTTACACAAGATTTTGTTGACAGTAAGTTTAGGACCATAGTTCTAAATTGCTCTTGGACAATTTACAAAAATAAAACGTTTATATAGTTAGTTTTTATATGTACATGGATGCAATAATTCCTAACTCAAAATACCTTGGGGAAAATGTATTTTTACTGAAGAGCTTGAAACATTTTTCCTTGACACAATTCCTTAAGCAATACTGTATAACTGCAATGACTGGCCAGGCAAGATCTCTCTCCATGGGATTTGTATCTTGGGGTAACCAATGGTAGTCAAATTGCACTTAAGCTCTCTCAGAAGGAGGGAATTTGTGCCTGGTCCTGTAAACCTAGACCCCTACCTGTGACTGGCAAGGCTATATAAACTAGAGTAGAACCTACTACTGCCACTTTCTTTAACCAATATAATTTCTAGTTGCATTCTAAATACTTAGGCAAATATGCAAATATAGATACAGATGACATAGATGTAGATATAGAGATATAAAGTGTAGTTTTCACCCCCTCATCAAAGAAAGTAGGCTTGGACATAGAGGAAGAACAGTGTCTAGGGTGGGGTGAGATATGATAATGGGATTAGAGATGCTTAAAATATATACATGTATGAAATGTCATACTGAAACCCATTAGTTTGTACAAGTAATATATGATAATAAAAATGTTTCAATCTACGCTATTGAATCAACTTACATTTATATCTAAATTACTTATAATGCCAAATACAATACAATCTAAATGGTAAGCAAAGTTATGCCTTTTTTAACAGGCATCTTTGATTATGGCCAGCCTTTTTTTTTTCTGTCTCCCTAGACTCAAAAGGAAAATTCATTCCTTATATGGGTCCAAAGCTACGCCACAGATAGCAATTATGACTCTCACTCACTTCAAGCACCTCTGAATTTCCAGCTATCTCCTCTTCAAGAGGATGATTGTAATAATTTGCAACAGTACATTAACCATGCCAGAGCTAGTTCTTTCATCTTAAAAATGATTACTTAGGTGGCATGTTTCACAATGGCCTTTTAATTCAACTCAAAATTTATATATTTCTAAAATGCTATTAATCTCTTGTCTTCTTTATATGATGTACAAAATCATGTTTAAACCATATGAAGCACCATTCCACTTGGCAAAAAGCTTTGGACCTGAATCTATATTTCCATGGTGCAAACAGGTTGTGTCTATTATAATCCTAGTAATGATTCTATTAGTTTTTGTGTACTTAATAGCTGTTTTAATTTTTTCCTATCCTTCGCAGTTGGTCATCCTCAAATGGCCCAGCAACAATTTAACTCCAATTATCTGGGTGCCTTGGTCATCTTCTGAGACCTGATGAGCTCTCTGCATAGCCTAGGATAGCTGTGAACTCACAACTCTCTTGCTTTAGCCTCTGGGATGCTGTAATTTTAGGCATAGTCCACGCTCCCCCCTCTCTCCTTCTCTCCCTCCATATCTCCCTCTCTCTTATCTCCTTCTTCAACAAGAAAGTTGTTTTATGCTTGTTAGACAAGTGGCATTGAGTTACAACTCCAACACTTACCATTTTTTTCTTTCTGCCATATCTAAGCCATAGTATGTCAAACATGCTACAAAGACCTATTTTTTTCTTACCCTCCTTCAAACTGTCCTCAGATCTAACACCATCTCACTCATGCTTGTCTACAAAAACCTTTCCTCCCATCTTCTGATCATTCATCATTAGATTTTTGTATTAGAAATTCCATTAGCATATTTTGTCCATGGATGACCTATGTGGAGTGAATCCAAATGTCAATGTAGGTGGTTAATCTGATTGTGCCAACAGCTAGAGCACAAACTTTGGCAATACACACCCAAAACTACAGGATGCAGCAAAAAAAAAAAAAATTGAAGAGTTGTGATTTTACAAATGACCCCAAATGAACTGGATATGAGTTAAAAGGAACCAAAGGAGGTTAGCAGAGGCTTCCAGAATAAAATATACTTTGTATATTGATACAAAATTGAGATTATATTTGGCTACATTGGTATTGATCATTGTGTATTGATACAAAATTAAGGTTAACTCTTTTTAAGGTATTGTACCCATGTAATGCTTAAAAATGCAATCTGAAGTTTTGGTCTTTTGATAGCAACTGTCACAAACTGTTTAGGATTATTAAGAAATGCAAAATAATAGTCATTCAAACATGTCATTTTGTTAGGTACTAGCGTAGTTTATCACAGATGCTTTCTAAGTTAATGAGAAATTAAGTTGTTAAGAGACCAGCAGCATTAGCTTATCTAAATATAAGAGATAGATAGGGCGTCTTCAAAAACCTCAAGAGATATGTAGAATATGGCATTCAAAGATGTCTTCTTAACTTAAGATTTTTTTATATTGGGACATGTCGGCTCCTGACAGCACCCCCCATTCTACTCCAAGTAGATGATGAGCATCGAAGAATCTCCCTTTGGAGATGGTCGCATTAGTGGCAAGCTTGTTTGTCACTTGGCAAGAAAAATCCCTTGCTTCAACTGTAGACAGAATGTTGTCTGAAAAGGACAAAATTTGGAAGCCGGTAAGTTGACAGCCTAGTTCTGCCAAGACAGGGGAGGCAAGTTCTTCATAATTCCTGCTTTACAGTTAATGTCTGTCAGAGATACTGGGCCAGGAGGCTGAAGATAGATGCCTCAATTTATGGAGAGAAACTGGGGACTGTCTAGGCAGCCAGTTGTCTGTCATTTCTTAGGTTTGGAAGCTGCTGGCTCTGCACTTCCTGTATATTCAGATATATTTATTCTTTTCAAGTCTCTGATGTGGTTGAAGAATAGATAGTTATAGTCTCACAGTTAAATTTTATGTTGTTTAGGAATTAAAGTGTTCTAGGTCTAAGACGATGTTTTTTAAGTTGGTAATGCAAGTTAGGATGGAAACTGAGTTAGGTATAGAACTTTAAACTTATGGAGATATATAGATAATAAAATATTAATATCTGTAGCCAAATACATATGGACTGGACATTGGAAATGTGTGTTATACCTTATAATTTTCATACTTGTGGCCTAATTATTATTATTGTTTTATATTGTATTTATTGTTATAAGAAAAAGAACCTTTTAATAGACTAAAAGGGGGAGCTGTTGGGGGGAAAGATGCACATTAAATTTTAAAAAAGCAGATAAGAGGGTGAGGGGAAGAGGGTAGGAGTGTGGGTCTGGGAGGGAGAGGTAGGAGGGGACTGTGATTGAGGTATAACTTGAAGAAATAAATAAATGTTAAAAAATAATATACTGTCAAGAATACTTTTTCTCATATAGTGGTTTCACCATATTGCCCCTTCAGTAAAACAACTTATATTGGATTTCAATTAGCTTTGAAACAAAAAAAGTTTAGTGTTCGGTATGACAGCCAAAGACTTTCAACACCCTCTACTTCTATTACTTACTTTTCCCTAACCTCTCTCCTCAGTCCTATGGTCTCCTGTCCTGAGTCAGCCCAGCTCACTCTTACCATGGGTTTCCATTCATTTTTTCTCTTTGCCCTAAAATATTTTGTACTTCCCTCTTGCTGATCTTTGTTTACTGGCTAATCAAGACCTACTTCTAGATATGCTTCTTTTCAATAACTCACCCCTACTTCACACACAGCATCACCGATATATTTGTGTGTGTGTGTGTGTGTGTGTGTGTTCCAGAATCCACATAGCTACCTTGGGAACTCTGATTTTATTGCTAGCTCCATTTTCAAGTAAAGAAATTTGAGATTCAGAGATATTAAATTATAAGCATAAGGCCATAATACAAGCTTAGTATGTATGTGCACATGCATCACGTAATACACAGGGAGGCCAGACTCCAAATTGCAGAACTTGGTTCTCACCTTCTAACATGTGGATCCTGGGGCTTGGACTCAGACTGTCAGATTTGGAAGCAGATGCTTTTACTCATTGAGGTATCTCACTAGCCCCCAGGTTCTTATTCTTCTGAAAAGGAAGGTGTCTCATGTTTCAATCTCCTCTTCTCTTTTCCTGTGGCTCCTAATTGGGCTATACACACTTCAGACTGGCTGGTAGTAAATACATCTTAACTGTGGGATGCTTCATTTCAAGAAAACATAAAAATAAAATGAATAAAATGGACATACTGTGGGTGAATTATTTATTATATACATACATATTAAATATAATTCCTCTAAACATGGGATTCTTACAGTGGGCTTGGTTATAGGTCATTAACTGTGTGTGTGAGAGAGAAAAAGAGCAAAGTTGCTGAGAAACCCTAAGGTAAAAATGTGTCAGTGCCTTCCTTATAGGCTTAGGAAGGAAAAAGGCATTAGAGCAATTTCTCACTCTGCTACAGTGAGGATTTACATAGCCATTGTCCCAGATCAGCACTGTGCTCTAGTTTTTCTCAGCTGGAAGTTGAGTGACACAAGTCCTAAATATCTGTCTCACCAGCAATTATCTCAATGGATCTGTGTTTTCTTGTCTATAAAAGCCAAGGGGTAGGCTTACGCAATGGAATCCCAGACTTCCTTTCTCACACATTTGCTATGAGGCTCAAGATAGGTAATGTAAATTTAGATGTAGTTTAGAAGTCAAAATGCATTATCTGAACACAACTTGAAAAACCTACCACCTTGTATCGCTTAAACCTTAGGAGACCAAACTGAGTGAAGGATAACAAGTTTGCCTTTTAATCCCATCTAAATTGTCAGAATTGTCTACCTTCTTCATAAATGTTGTTTATAACCTCATCTATTTTATTTAGAAGATTATATTTAGGTTATTTTATTTAAATCTATTTTGGCTTTGAATATTGCCAAGAGTGCAATGGTGGGGAAGGTAGGCAGCAGCTAAGACTCAGGAAATGCACTGACTTCTTTCAAAATTTCTGTTAAAAAATAGTTTAAATTTAAGAAATTTAAAACTATTGATCCAGAACAAACAGGCCTTTTAGCACTGCACTATCACTCACATTCAATAATGAAAATGAAATGTGAAAAAGAGTGAAGAGCTTCAATGTTGTAGTGGTTCTCTGGCCTCTTCTTAAATGATCCTTAGATGAAATACCAAATTCTTCTGAAAAGCATTGCAGAGAAAAGATGCCCTCCCCAGGAACCTGCATGAGTGAATGAGCTGCTTAGCAAACACTTCCTAAATCTTAATCTGGTTTTGTCGTTGGATTAGAGTTTGAGGAAGATACATTAGCATCTATTCTAACCAAAGCCTTTTCTGGTTTTGCTTTATTTTGTTTTATTTTTTTTAAATAGGTTATGGAGGAGAGGACGTATACTAGTTGCAACAAAAGTACCCCCCCCCCCCAAACCCAGGCACTAATCAACCGTTCTCCCTGCTGCCAAAAAAAGACATATATAAAGCACTGTATTCAAAACTGGCCACAGGAAAGATCAAAACAGACAAATAAAATCAGCCCTTGCTCTTGAACTATGACAGACATCCATCTTTTGAAGTACTGAGAAATCATTTTCAAAGACTCAAAGCTAATCATAATGTAATTCTGGCAGTACGTATGTCCATACCCTAGTGACACAAACCTGTACACAAACAACACCCAAATGACCTTGCAGCAAGAGATCACACCATACATTTTAGACCCATCACGACTGAGCATAGACAGAATTATAAACAAGAGTTCATGGAATATACACAATGATTACTCCAAGTTATCTGCTAGGGCTGTCTTGCTTAATGGCAAAATCATCTGTGTCAAAACCTGAGAAAAGCCATCTTATTCTGTGACTTTACAGCCTTCAGCGTTTCTGACTCCATTTTGAAGCTTTGCAAAAGGAACATTAAACACCAGTTCCTTCTAAGGATTTTGTTTGTTTGTTTTGACCAGGGTATAAAAGCCTGAAAAGTGACCTCCAAGCCTGGGTTTACCAACTGGTTAGATGTGACACTTACGGTTTCTCAGATCTGAGAGAGGAGAAAAAATCCCAAAGAGGGGGAAGTAAGTGGGAACATAAGGTGAGTTTATTGGAAAAAGGCCTGCCAAGTAAGAGTTGAAGGGTTCAGCTCCCCTGGGCTTCTTCCATCCCAGAGCTTAGAGATGGTCCCTGGACTGGGCTTAGTAGCTGTCAAGCAGTGAAATAACGTATTCAGAATGGTAGGTTCAAGTAAAGATGCTGCAGCAAGTGTCAGAGAAAAGCTTACTGCATCATAGATTCTGGTCTTGGGGGCGATATATGAGACTCTCTTCAGTGGTATTCATTGCTAAAACATAGTGTTGAGAACAGAAAAATACTGCAGATTCTAGAAAATCATTGGTGAGTAGCAGCTAACAAAGGATTAGAGACCAGTGGATGTTGTACTCTGAAAGAAGATTGATGGGGGAGGGACTGCAGATGGAGGGCTGCCATCCAAACTGCAGCATTCTCTGTGTGAGAGATACAGTCACTTGTCATATTTCAAATTAGGTTTACAGGTATTCTTCCCCCACCTTGCCGTGCCTTGATGGAAAGACTTCTCGATTTTTAATTCTGTATGGCAGCATATTGGCGTCTAAAGTCTAGGTCTAAGATGATGGTTTGTAGGTATATGTGCATGACTAGCAAGGACAGAAAGAGCTCCTGAGATCTGCTAATGTCGTCGGTGGGAAGAATCCTGCTGCAGAGACCTGTTCTTTTCGCAAAACAATTTTCCATCCTTAATGTCAGAGTGCTTCAGGAGGTTTAAAAAAAAAGAGAGGTGTAGGTTTTTAAATTATTTTTTTGCTTCAGTCCAAGACATGATCATTTGTGCGCGGGTGCACACACACACACACACACACACACACACACACACACACACACACACACACACACACACACACACACACGTTAGATTTAAAGTCCTGCAGATGCCCAGGAAGTCCAGCTAAAAGCAGAAGACAGTATCTCCTATGCCAAAGCCTAGCTAGACAGATGCCAGATAGCTGCGGAGGTCAGCATAGCCTCAGCTGCTGAGCTCCCAGCCTAGCCACCACCAGCGCCAGGGCTCTCGCTCGCTCGCCTTGCTGTCTGGTGCTCTGGGCTACATCCGCAGGCTGCAGAAAGCCAGGGCTCCAGCTCCCCCCCACATCACACTCTTTTCCCAAAACACCGCAAACCTCGCACTGAATCGCAACCTCCGCAACTGTTCTGATTTACAAAAGCACAGAAATTAAACGAACGAATGGACGAACAAACAAAACAAAATCAATCAAACAAACGAACAAACAAAAACCCCTGAGACTCGGAGGGTCTCCCCACCCCCACCCCACCCCGTCTCTCTCTTTCTTTCTTTTTTTTTTTCTTCCAATCTCTGCAGGTTAATTTCTTTTCCTGGGTTAAATAAAAGGGATTACTTGTCCATCCTGACTTGGGAAGAGGGCAAGAGGTTGGTCCCAGGCTAGATCCACCTGCTGCTGAAGTGAGAGCTTATGGAAGCTTAAGACCAGCAGTAGCTCCGCAGAATGTAGAAGGATTGCAAAGACCCTCAACTTCGCTCTGTCTCTGTCTCTTTCTCTGTCTCTCTCTTGTCTCTCTGTTTCTGTCTGTCTGTCTGTGTCTATCTCTGTCTCTCTGTCCCCCCCCCCCCCATTCATTCTTGTCACTAAAGAGTTAATCCCGGGGCTGGAGAGATGGCTCAGCCATTAAAGGCTAGGCTCACAACCAAAAATATAAGAGTTAATCCCGGCTGGGTTCCAAGTCCTCCCCACAAGCCACTCCATTCCCCCTCCTCTTTTTTGCCTTCCCCCCTCCCTTCCTGCGCACGTCGCTAAGAGGTCATCAAGCGCTCTGCCCAGTCGCGTTCTCAAGCCTTACTCTTTCCCGCCCATCAAACCCGTAGCTGCTTACGAAGAGGTGTGCGCTCACCAAGGGGCGTGTTCCAGCTCCCAGAGACTCTGCGCGCCCTGGGTTAGATCTCAGAGCTGCGCTAGCCATGGAGCTAAGCGGGTGCAAACTTTGGCACCCCGCAAAGGGATGGCAGATAAGAGTGGGCGGACCGCCTGAGGGCTCTTTAGCCCTCCAGTCTTAGGGGCACCGCCTGCCTGGACCCCAGACGGTGTGCTGCGATGGACGGTGCCGATTTGGTGGCTCAGGGCACTGCCCAGCCTCAGGATGGAGAGCAGCCTGCTGAGTCCCCAGAGCCGCCGCCGCCGCCTCCCGTTCCGCCGCCGGCTCCGCTGCCTCTGGCTCCACCGCCGCCGGCTCCTCCACCATTCCCCGAGCCTTCTCCAGAACCAGTACCAGAGCCTGCTCTGGGACCCTGTCCAGAGGCAACTCCAGAACTAGCCACAGAAACAGACGCAAAATCTACCCCAGAGCAGGACCGGGAGCCGGACCCAGAACCAGACTCAGAATCGGACTCAGAGCCGGACCCAGAACTTGTCCCAGCGCCGGCCCAAGAGCCGGTCCCAGAATGTGCCCCAGAACCGGCTTTGGAGCCGGTCCCAGAATCTGCCCCAGATCCAACCCTAGAGTTGGTCCTAGAACTGACTAGAGAGCCCACCCCAGACCATGACACAGGGCTGGCACTAGAGCCAGCCCCAGAACCAGCCACGGAGACAGAGTCATCCCTGGAGTCGACTCCAGAGTCTAGTCCAAAGATGAGTACACTACTACATCTGTTGCAGGTGGTCCCTGGAGAGAAAGGTAGAAAGTCATCTCCATTGCCATCGCCCAGAACGCCAATAACGTGGTCCAGAATAAAGGTAAGAGAAAGACCCCGCGGGGAGGTGGGGAAGCAAGGCGAGGTCAGAGGGCTATGGAGTTTGCTAGGCTCCTGGCATCCTTTGAATCCATTTGACTGCCACTCGCTGACCAGAAAGATGTGGGAATGGGAGAGTTCTGGGAAGCGGGAAGTGGTTGGGAGGCGGGAAGCAACATGTGGGAAAAGAGAGTAGGCTGCTTGGGGTTAGGAAAAGAGGTGACAGCAGAAGTGGGAGTCAGAACAGTTTCCCTCATAGGAGGAAGTAACAGAGCAGTGGGCACCTATATCTTGGAAAAGGCAGTGAAAGGCACCCCCGGGGGAACGCAAAATACCTGAAGTATTTGGGGCTGGCTAACGGTACTTAAGGGGATGGCAGTGAGGGGGGAGGGCTACGGGACACACCTCTGCCACAGTCACTGCCGCAGAGGCCCAAGCTACAGAGCTTCTGCCTGCTTGGGCCCCTCTCTGCCACTGATAGGGAGGGGGTACATCAGCTGAGATGCTGCAGAAGACATTCCAGGGAGGTGCCTGGAGCCTCTTGTCCAGTACTGGGCACTGGTACTCCAGGCAGAGGTGAGGGGAAGGGCGGCGCCCACGCGCACTGCAGGGGAAGGGCAAGGTTCACTGGGAGGAGGGGGACAGCATTCATGTGACGAAGCCACCATTCTGTCTGCAGGATTTCCCAGCAAGTAGGTGCAAACACAGTGATACAGTGACGCGCCGCGTCACAAGCGGGCAACTGTCATCCCGCGCCAGGACCAGTTGGAATAGTACTGCAGTCCTTGTTAAGTAATGTGAAAACACGAGTTGGGTTTTGCTAGGAGAGCATGTGAACCACAACTTTCATCTCTAAGCGGCCAACAGTCTACAGCAATTCCTTGTGAAGCATTGCAGTTAGCTGGGGTAAAAACTGAATGAAGGGTCCTCTGGCAACAGTCCAAGCCAGAGCCGCAAGAAAGGTTTTCAATGTTCATCCCCAGTCTGTCTGATTTTTTTTTTTCTCCCGTCTCCGGTCCCCACAATCCAAACCCGTGAAAATCACCACAATGCCTATGCCTCTCTTTAGCATCCCCCAAAGCAAAACACACAGATAGAGGTACAAGCAAATAATGCAACATGCCAAGGACAGCCCATCCAGCTGCTTGGCAGGGGTAGGGACATGTCTGGGGAATCCTGCTGCTGTTGACTACACACTTGTAGAATGCAGGATGCAGGGGTTTGGGGGTGGAACTGGCATCATGAAATAGTTCCCCCAAATATATGCAATGATAACATCTGCAGTGAAAGTTTCAAAGATGACAAAGGGGTGGCAATTTATTGAAATAAATGAAATAGGCTGATAGTGAGTTGGACAATTAAAAAATCAAAATCTCAGATATTCTTTCTTACAGAGATTTCAAGAAAGGGAGGGTGGGCAGCTAAACACGGAGGTCACCCTAACCCTCAGGGTAGCTATTGTCTTTTTGGAAAGGTCTGCACCAAGCTGGTGAGTGGGAGATGGGCAAGAATCACCTGACCTGTGGCCATCTTAAGTGAAAATTTGGGAATGAGGCTAAATAACTGGCCTAGCTCCTTAATTACCTGGATGGCCGGCGAGGCATCCTCCTTTTGGCTCAGGAAGGCAGACTGGGAGACCACGACCCTTTTCCCCAATCCCCAGTGAAAATCATCCCTCCTTAGCTGTGAAAGCATATTCTACCAGACTGACTGGAAAATGTCTATTGCCAGATATGGAGAATTCCGGCAAGAGGAATCAGGTTAGTTTCCTTTATGTTGTACCTGTTCACATATACTGGCTGGGTGGCTCACTGACACGGCAGCATTCGTAGGACATATAGACCCCAGGGGCTGATTTTGCCTTCAGATAAGTCAGGTATTTGTTGACACACTTATCTGTAGAGTAGGGGACCCTAACTATCCACCAGAAAGGACCTGTACATAAACTAATGGAGGCTCTGGAAGAGTCGGAGGATGCAAATGAGTGACGTAAATGCTCACATTGTTAAGGAACTCAATTCTTTTCCAAGATCTTTCATATTGATATGCAATTGGCCTCTGGTGCAGTTGGCAACTGCTGATTTTCAGTGATATGGCCATTTTCTTCTGCATTCTTTTCAATCAAGTAGCATTTACAAGCACCTGACTTTTAACATTCAGTACAAGTAGATCGCCTTATTAGCTGGGGTAAGAATGTTCTCAAACACTGCCTCCTTGAGGAAAGCGTAGGAAGACACATATCACACACACCACACACACACACACACCACACACATACACACCACACTCACAAATACAAACATACACGTCACACACTACACACACATCACACACACAAATACACACACATACAAATCATACACACACCACACACAAATACACACACACACCACACAAATACACATATCACACACACAACACATCATACATACACCACATCTCACATACACACAACACACACACAGACACATCATACACACACAAACCACACATACAAACACACCACATCACACATAACACCACACATACAAATACACACAAACCACACACACAAACACATCATACACACACATATACAGACCACACACCACACACACATGCATACATACCACATATACCACACACACGAACACATCACACACCACACACATACATACATACACACACCACACACACATGCATACATACCACAATACCACACACACGAACACATCACACACCACACACATACATACATACACACACCACACACACATGCATACATACCACAATACCACACACACGAACACATCACACACCACACACATACATACATACACAC
>CAJQZJ010000027.1:896557-950977 GCA_907164525.1 Lophiomys imhausi
TTTTGAGGGGCATGGCTTACTTAAGTCTCCCATGGAATAAAAGCACATCACTTTGTGACTGAAGATGGGTAACCTGTCAATTCTCACCAGTGGGCCCTTTTTGTAGAGTGCCCAGAACAGTTTTGTCAGCAGCTTCTCAGCAGCACTCAACTTTTCAAGAATTTCTGGATTTTCTTCTAACAGTGGAAAATAAAGCTAAGGAACATGGAAAAGTTGCTTGATGGGGCATCTTAGTCCTAATAGCCTCACTCCCTTTGAGCTTATGGGGGCCATTTTCATTCAAACTGCCACATACCACTCTCTGTCCTCCATAATTTCAAAGGCATATCATAGTGCAAAATGCATTCTGTCCAACTTCAAAAGTCCCCATAGTCAACCACAGTCTCAACCCTCTTTAAAAGTCCTTCTCTTCTGAGACTCGTGGCAATCTGTTAACTGTAACCTCCTGTAAAATCAAAAAGCAGATCACATACTTCCAACCTACAATGGGACAGGAAATACATTACCATTCCAAAATGGAGGGAAGGCAATTTAGTGAGTAAATACTGGTCCAAATCAAAACCGAAATCCATCAGGGCAGACTCTAAACTCTGCATCTCCATGTGTGATATCAAAGTTCTCTTCAGGTCTCCAATTCCTTTCAGCTTTGTTGATTGCAACACACTGGTTTCTCTCAGGCTGGTTTCACTCTCAGGCTGGTTTCTCTCAGACTGGTTTCTCTCAGGCTGGTTTCCTTGGCAAGTATCCCATGGCTCTGGCATTTCCAACACCTTGAGGTCTCCAAGGCAATCCAGGCTTCGCCATCACAACTTCATATAGTAGTCTCTCTAGGCCTTCATGCAGGGACATCCCTTACACGTGCCTGGCCTCAGAGGCTTTCCTTAGTTGAGGAGGAAGATTTAATAAACCCTTTCTTATATTCTGAACTGTAAAGTCAGAACCCATGTGCCCAAAGCTGCCAGTCTCTGTTGCTTGCTGGGGCTGGAACATGGCCCTCTAATTGAAATACATCTTCAGCTTTGTGATTTCAACGGTTTTCCTTCACTGCGTACGCTTGGCAGTCCTGCAGCTCGCTCTGTAGAACAGACTGGCCTTGAACTCAGAGATCAGCCAGCCTCTGCTTTCTGAGTGCTGGGATTAAAGGTGTGTGTCATCATGCCTGGCCCTAAGATTTCCTTTAATTCTTTTTCACAAATTGGAAGCTTTGCTGTGTGGAGTCTTACCACAAGGTGACCACTCCTTTTAGTCCCTTTAGCATAATTTTTTTTTCTGTTTTTCTCTTTGAGCACTGGACTTGACTCCATTACATTTCCTGGTGCACCTTCTCTTCTCAAACTGTACATTTTCTATTTTTCCTTACTCAGCTTGCTCCTTTTCATTATAGATCTGCATGAGGCTGACCAATAATATCTAAGCAACACAGTCAATACTAGATTGTCTAGAAATCTCCTTTGCCAAAGCTGCTAACCCATAAGTCTTCAATTTAGCCTCAGACAGATTTTTTGGACACAGACAGAAAGCAGACACATTCGTCACCAAAATATTACAAGAATGATCTCTAGGCCATTTATGAATATTTTTCTCCTTTGAAGCCTCTTGAGCCAGGCCCCCACAGTTCAAATTGCCCTCAGCACTACTTTCTTCCATGCTCCTACTGGTATGGCCCATCAAGCCCTGCTTAAAGTACACAACTACTTTCCAAATCCAAAGTCTTAAAGTCCATATACTGCCAAGAAACAAGGTAAGGCATATCAGCAATACCCTGGCCCTAGTACCAACTTCTGTCTTAGTCAGTGTTCTGTTGCTGTGAATAGACACCATGATCATGGCAACTCTTGTAAAGGAAAACTAATTGGGGCTGACTTATGGTTCAGAGGTTTAGTCCATTGTCACCATGGCAGGAGGCAAGATGGCGTGTAGGCAGACATGGTGTTAGAGAAGTAGCTGAGAGTTCTACATCTTGATCCACAGGCAACAAGGAGGTGAGAGAGAAATGGGGCTTGGTTTGAGCTTCTGAAACCTCAAAGCCCACCCCCCGTGACACACTTCCTCCAACAAGGCCACATCTAATAGTGCCACTCTCTATGAGCTTATGTGGGCTTCTTTCATTCAAACCACCACGGTGGGGGGGCTCTTTTAGCCAGTGTAGTACAACATCACTGACTGTATAGCAAACAACTCTCAGAATTAGATAATATATGTGGAGGACTTAAGAATGCTTAATAATCCCTGAAATTTTTTGACTTTTTTTCTTAGATATACAAGTACACTGTTAATCTTTCAATCTAAATATAAGTACAAAGGCTCCTAGTTACCAAATTTCATTACCTGCTTCATTTTGAGGAATGAACTGGGTTCAAGTGTGAAGGATTTCCTGATGAAAATTTCATTTTTTGACATAAAAGGTTTAGGAGGAAAACGTGATGCATTTGTTTAAGTAAGGACAATATAGCTCCCCCACCAACATAGAGAGAAACATTGGTACTAAATTAAACTGTGATCACCAAAAGTATCTGTAGCAGTTATGTTATACTTGATTTGAGGCAAGTTCATGCTATTGAAAGGACCATTTTGATAGACTTACAGGATATTCACTGAAATATTGTAGAAAATAAAGTTGCAAGAGGCAAGGTCTACTGAAATCAGAAAGACAGCTAACAAACATACATCTTCTTGATACTCGGCCATCACAGGGCTATATTATTAGTGCAACATGGTTGAAGTGGAAAGTGATTTCAGGAGTCACTGCAAATGGCTTTGTATGCCCCTTTAGCCTATTAAAAGTAGAACTGAGAAGTGTTGTCCGTTTGTTTGTCTTTACTGTTTCAGGTCATCTTTGACCCACATTCAAATTTTTGTAAGTCTGGTCTACTTTCTCTATGATATGTTCCACATTAAAATGGTAGCCTGACATGGATGCTGGGAATGGAACTCTGATCCTCTGAAAGAGCATCAAGTGCTTTTAACCTCTGAGCCATCTCTCCAACACCCACATCACAATGTTTTATATAGTGAGAATAGGCAACCATGTTTAGAATCCAGTAAAACCTCCTATCTTCAGTATTACAGACCCATAGAATGTGTTAGACTGACTTTGGGGATCATTTAAGTCAATGTTTTTTTTTAAATCACTTTAGTAATAGAATATTATAGTATTTTTAAATGAAATAATAAGGGAAAGTCTGATGTTAAGGTAGAACAAACAATGATTATTTCTCTTATGTACTAAAATGAGTTTGTAACTGAATTGCCTTCCCAATTATTTATTTTAGGCCGATATAACTGTGAATTTCCACACCTAATTTATAGCTGGATCTTTAGCAAGGAGGCTGGTGATACAGCAGCACATTGAAAAAGAAAAAAAGAAGCAAGTTGGAATTGAACTTACTATTCTCTGAGTTAGAGAATACTGTCATGGCAATATGGCCATTTTTGAAAGGCTCTTTCCTTTTAAAGTGGTTTTGTGTAGCACTGCTTTGGGTTATAGGAACATTGTTACTGGAAGTTGTGTTCCTGAGTAAGGGCATCACACCAGGTAAACCATTGATATGACACAAATATGTTGCAAAAGCCTGTATAAAGCTGTAAGCCTCTGTAAACATTTAAGGCAGAAAAGTTGTTCCAAGTCCTATAAAATGGGCATAAGTGTAAACTACACATTGATTTTATAAGAGGCTCCAGAGTACTATAAACTGTACATGAAGCATATAAAAGAGCCAATTGTACATAAATTGAATGTAGTGTTTATTATTAATTCAGGATTTGCACTCTGTATACATCCAGAAAGAATGTGAAATGGCTTACAAAATCAAGTACACTAACAGAGGACAATTCAACACAAATAAAAATAGAGCAAAACTATTTCAAAGCTGTTTTGTATGAGACATAAACTCATACATGCTAGGTATAACATGAATTACAAATTCAAGTAGGAGTGCCTTTGTTCTGCTGTTTCTAGTGGTTGGGGGATGTTGGGAAATGATTTGAAAGAATTAGGCCTCTTTGAGTTGGTATTTGAAGGAATTAAATGATGCCTATTTTATACGCAATATATCTTCTATAGCAAGCAGTAGTGACCACAAAACGAAGACCAAAAGTCTGCTGCCAAGACTGTGGTATAGGTGTTAATTAGTTGTCCTAGATGGCCGTGGGCTTGGGTTACTTTGGTATGCCCGATTTTTTCTAATATTCACCCTTTCAAATAAACCCTTGCTCCATGGTACCTTGTAGCCAGAGGTTCAAGAGCTGGAATTCTGTAAGAATAAGGTCTTTGGAGTTCAGTAACTGCTTGCTTTTCCACAAATGGCCACAGAACTACCTTAGAAAAAAGTAACAGTTGCACCAAAAAGCTGATTTTTAAAACCTTTTATCTTTAATTGACACGTTAATTGTATATGTTTATGGGATAGTTGGATTTCCAATAGCTGTATAGAATATATAACAGTCAGATCAGAGGAATTAGCCTATATAGCACCTCAGGAATTTTACTAGAGACACTCTAAACATACACATAAAAATAGAAACATGCAAATTATATTTTATTACACTATCATTTATATGTGTGGTATGATATTGCTTGTGACCACTTTTGATGTATCAATATGCAGATAAGTTTTAATATACCTGACCCTGAAAAATTGACTTAGTAGGTCACATGACTTACCAGTAGGTGATGGGTGGTTGGTAGGACTGTCTTAACAAAAATTTGGGGGCTAGAAAGATGGTTCTTCAGTTAAGGCACCGATTGTCCTTCCAGAGGACCTGGGTTCAAATCCCAGCACTCACATGGGAGCTCACAGCTGTCTGTAACTCCAAGATCTGACACTCTCACATAGATATACATGCAGGAAAAACAGCAATGCACATAAAATTAAGGTAAATAAAATAAAAATAATAATTCTTCTAACTTAGTATGTAAAATAAGGAATTTCATTATAATATTTTCATGAATATATCACTAAATCTTCATCTTATTTACCTGCTCTCCCTATCCTTCCTTCTTTCTTCCCACTACTCTTTTCCCTTCTTCCAAAGACACCTCCTTCTGCTTTCATGTCATATGAATTCATATATATAGATATAGATCTCTACATTGTGCATATAACAGAAAAATGTGATATGTTGTCTTCCCCCCCCCACACACATTATCTTCTCTTCCTACTACCTTCCCATTTGTCTCTCTCTCCATTTATGCTTCGTTCTCCCCTTTCATAGTCCATAAGCCATTGTATCTCTCAGAGGGCTGTAGATTTTTTTCTAACTTCCATAGAGGTACTTTATGTGCCTGGAGCAGCCCTGTATTTGCCATATTGTCTTGAATCACTAGTCTTTAATTTTAAACACACTTAGTTTTGAAAAATGAGAACAGCAATCCATCAATCCAGCACCCCCTCCACCACACACACACACACACACACACACACACACACACACACACACACACAATACAGATTTACTAAAATACTCAAGGATAGCCAAATGAAGAGTTTTTTTTCCTTTTTTTTTTTTTTACAATACTTGGATTAGCCCTAGGACATACAAGGCAAGCAATTCACCACTAAACTATAGGCCCAGTCACAAACAAAAATATATTGTATTTATTTTAATATAAACATTATGTTTATTGTTTATATTCATAATATAATGTTGCAAAGAGTAACATTAAGCTAATAGTTATGTATTATTTGGTGATTTGGCAATCTCCATTAATCTTAATTGTTAATAAGAATCTAATCTAGCTATTTTTTGTTGTTGTTTTTGTTTTTCTGTTTTGGGGGTTTTGGGGGGGGCCTTAACTGAAAATATCTTGACTCATTACCTTAGTATAAAATTTTTCTTATAGCGTGTACTTGAATTTGTAGGTAGGTGTCCAGGGTTGTCTTTTTCATGAGGACTAATAGCAGCCAAGGTTTGATGTTGTTGGTAGTGCAAGTTGTACTGAGATAGCTTTACATTGATAACAGGAAAAGCTTTCGTTACTTATACCAATGCCTCTAATCAGATTTGCAGCCTGATCGTGAAAATGGCTTAGTCACGGTAAAGAATGTTAAGAACAGAACCCCTAACAGCCATCTTATATCCAATCAGAAGGAAAAAGCATTTCCCTTCAATGGGATGGGCAACTTCTACTACTTGTAGAATAAATCTATATATTCTCACATTATAATTTTGTGTCTGTTGTATGTTGTGTCAAGGTATCATGTCTAAGGTGGCATCTTTCATGTCATAGGTATCATGTTTTTATCTTAACAGTTGTTTGGTAGATGGTAGTCAAGTGCTCTAACAAATTCAATATATTATAACAGTTTCTGACAAGTGCAAATAAAGTATCTTTAGGAAAGGGTACATTTTTCTAATGTTTACAAAATTATTTTATGAGTTGACTTATACTAATTCTTTACTCAAGTGTATTCCTTAATAACTTCTAAGAAGCCAGTAAATGACACACTCAGAATGATTTCTAAGAGTAGCTTATTCTATCCCATATCCCATTTAATATAGGCATAATTTAAAAACAGAAACTTATAAAAAGGATTAAAAATTTGAATATAAGAGGATATTTAGCCATAGATAAATAGTGATGTATTCGCTCTCAAGTATATATACTCTAATTTTTGAACAGCCCAGTGGATAACCTGGTGTGCACACTGATAAGTAGAGATTTATGGGAATATTTGTTTTGCTCATAAAATAAAGTGGGGAGGGAGAGGGAAGGGGAAAGGCATCTCTGGCTCTTCTGGCACCTGCTTGCCCAGCTTTTCTACTTAATCTGTTTTCAGGCAGTGAATCAAAATTTATGTACTGTTATGTGAGTTTAATTCAAAAAACCTTCACTGGAGGATTATTGTTGGCAAAGACCTGCGCTATGTAGATGTGAATCTATTCAATCTTGTAAGGCTGGCTGAGAGAAGCAAGATTTGAGCAGTGCCTAAAGTTTGGGAAATTTCATGAACAACTATTTAAAAAGAGATTGATGAGGCAGAAGGATTTTTTTTAATCTATTGACAATTTCATATGCAAATACAATCATTTTCACCTTCTCTCTCCTCCTCCAACTCCTCCCATGTTCCCCCTCACTTCCTCTTTAATTCATGACCTCTTTTAATTATTGTTCCATTTACATATATGTATATGCATATATGTGATACATACATATACATACACACACATATAAAATCTCATCTACTGAGTCCATTGAGTGTTGCTTGTGTGCACATGTATTTAGGGTCGAGCCTTTGAAAATAGATAACATATCAGGAGGCTCATTCTTGGAGAAAACTTATTCTCTCTCTTCCGAAACCATTGGTTGCTGTAGCTCTTCATCTAGCTAAAGGAAAGCCACAAGAGTGGCAGAAAGATTGTAAGAGCCAATGGACCTCAATGTGTGCATGATACAGTCTTCTAAACATGACAGGAAAGCTGTACTTATCAATTCTCAACAATATGGTTACCTAAGCATGACCCACACCTGTGGGAAGAGCTACGGGCAATCAATGGCTGCTGAGAGAAGGAGAATCTTAAGTATAGACAAAGGATGATACTTTGACATTCCTACAAATACTGACATTTGTGGAAGCATTAGTGTGTCAGCAAGAAAAGCTGGAGAAACTAGTAGAAGTTATATTGCTAAGTACCTTGAATGCCAGGTGAAGGAACGTGTGTTCTGTTTTATAAGCAGTAGAAAATCTTAGGGTCTTTTCTTTTTATGGAAAATAATCTGTTGAGATTTAGATTTAAGAAAAACTCATTCAAAATATAAGATAGACTGCACTGGATGACTTTGTAGATAAGGACATCAATCTAAATAAGAGGTACTGATAACTTGAACACAGCACAGTAGAGTTAGTTAAAAGATACTGACGGGATTTAGTCTATGTTTGATTTCATGTGGATGACTGGGGAAGGGATAAGAGTGGAAGATGATTCTGAACTTTCTGGCTTTGAGTTGTAAAGTTTTAGAGAACATGGGAACAGGAGTTAGCAAACGATTAAGAGTTAGGTTAGGTTTTGAGTCTGGGATACTGGTGAAGATGGCGCTCAAGATGGTGATTAGAGAAAAGCTAGAACTCAAGAGTTAAAAGACTCATATGTTGTGCATATTTTTCCATGAAAGGTGGTCAAAGTGGAAAATACCTGCACATCCCTCACCTTTATCAAAAACAATGACATCAAACCATTAAAGGGAGGTGTATGTGGACAAATGTCTTTCTAAATGGGTAGGGAAAAGTACTTGAAGTAGGGGTTATAGTATTAGATGGTAGAAGGAAAGGAAGATGTGAATTTTAAAAGAAATTTTATTGCTAAAAATGATTACTGTGCTATTATTGGATAAAATGCAGGTGGGCTTCTCTCTGGGCTTTCATTACCCAAGTGTTCATTCTTTAAAGAGAGCAAGCTAAGATATTTAGGATTTTGCATGATTGCATTGAAATGTTGAGGAAAGTGGAAATTTTCTTCCAGAAAACTTGCCTTGGCCACTGTTGTCTTTTAAGTATCTGTTGTATAAAAAGCACCTTAGAATAAATGGCTGCAGGTGGTGGAAGAAACAAAGAAAAGCCAGATAGAATAATCAGGAAATAAACTAATAAAAGGTTTGAAAGTTGCACAAGGACCAACCCTTTGCTAGTTATGGAAAAAAGAATAAAATATGTAAAGTCTACATTCTCATTTGGAAGACAGAAAGGCACACTGAGATAGGTAAATAACAATTCAAGCCAAGTTGACTTGGTTGTACCTGTGTAGTACAGATAATGGAATTTCAACAAATGATACTGGAAAAGTTGGATTGCCTCTTGCAGATGAATCAAACTAGAACCCTTCTTTCACCCTGCATAAACATCAACTCCAACTCCAAAGGTATCAAAGACCTTAATATGAAACTTTGAAACTCCTACAAATAAAAGTAGGGAAAAGCACTTCAAGAGATATCTCACATTCTCAACATCCAGATTTGGTTCTCAACAGTCTGTAACTCTAAATCCCAGGGGATCTGATGCCTTCTTCTGGTCTCCACAGTTACCTGCACACCTGTGCCATACACACACACACACACACACACACACACACACACACACACACACACTGTAGCTGGATTTTGTTACTTTGTGGTTTCATACCACCCTTCTCCACCTTTATTAACCCTAAATACTAGATAGGAGAGGAAAAAAAGAGTAGAGGGAAAAGGGGGTGAAGTTATCATTAAACTACTTCCTGCTGATTAGGGGCATCAAGTTCCTTGGGACAAGTTTGATCTTCACAGACAGGATATGTAATTCCTTGTTTCTTTGCATATGACTACTTGACAAACTGCAACCAACTGCATCCAACCATCATCCAACCACCATCCAGCCACCAACTAGTCACCTACCAGCCACCAACAGCCATCCTGCCTCTCAGAGCCCTCTCCAGGCCCTAGAGTTTATATATCCTCTGAAAAGTTCCCAGAATTCCAACAGTTCATACTCACAGAGACTCTCTGGAGCTCTCAAAGCCACGCCTTTGTAGAGCAAGGCAAATCATAGTCACCTGCTGTGAGGCAGCCCTATATCCCCATACCTGGGATTAAAACAAAAACCTATTTCCATAACATTTCTGTGTGTTTTAAAGAAACCAAAAATTCAAAATTCTTATAACACACACACACACACACACACACACACACACACACACACACACACATCTTTTTAAAGGGGACCAGCAAAATATAGAGTACTTAGAGAGTTCTTTCTGGTAGAAGTGAAATCTGCTGAGTTTAGCTCTGCAGAGCAGTGTGAAAGCATAAGGAAAGACTTGGAAATCAGTGAGAAAGCTATTTGGCTGATATCAAAAAGCTTAAAAAAAAAAGTTTTGAGGGAAAGGTAGAGGAATGCGGGCCTTACTCTGTACTAGTGTATTACTTAAGGCCCTTGAATAGGAGAGTAGCGCCATAAAAGTACTGGTTTAAAAAGATGTAACAGTGAAAAGAACCAATTGAAGGGAAATGACACAGAAAGTAGAACATTAGCTAAGTTGTTGCAGAAATCCAGGTGAAAGATGGTGGTGGCCTGTTTGTTGAAAAAAAATGTATAAACTAAAAACATTTAAGTCAAGTTTCTGTGGTACGTTCCTGTAATCCCAGGAGCTGTGACAGGAGAATCATAAGTTGGAGACTAGCCTAGGCTACATAGTAAGATCTTGTCTAAATAAATACATAATGTATTGAACATCTACTCTGTGTAGGACAGTGTGCAAATAACTATAATTTACCAAAAGAAAATTATAGTCAAATAATATAAATACAAAAAACTATATGAATTGTTATAATCTCAAGAAGAAAATGAAAATGACTACAAGAGACACTCTTAAATTCAAAGGAAATAATCAATTGAGACCTAGCATAAAATGGCATTGACTTGGATAATACATAAGTAAAAGAATATTCTCATTTTTTTGGAGAAAGGCTAACAAGAATGATGAAAGTGGAACAGTAGGCAAGAAAACAGTGTGAAAAAAATAAACTCTTTCACAGGATTGCAGATTGGTTGCTAAAACCCACACAGTGGCTACCATCTGTTACTACAGTTCCAGGGGACCCAGTGCCCTCTTTTGGCCTCCTTGGGTACTGCATACACATAGCACACAGGCAGACATGTAATGTAGGCAAAACAACCATACACAGAAAATAAAAATTAATAAATCTTGTTTACTAACATAATAGGCTAATAGTATTATCTCAGAATTGAGATTTAAGAGACTGATTTTACTTCACTGTGCATTTGTAATTTAAAGCAAACCTTTTAATTCCTCATTTCATATTTGTGAACAAGCATATTTCTAATCATAAGTATCCAGGAAGCATTTTAAAATTTTATCCTCATAGGTATTTTGAGTCCTTGGAAATTCTGTAGAGTATTTTACATATTTTCAAAATGAATATGACATCAGTGGACTTGGTTCACTAAAATCAAGCAGAGAGGACTAGGATGCACCTCGGTGATAAAACCCTGGGTTTGAACCACAACATGGCAATAAACAAATAAATGAATACACAAACAAGTATAAGAAGACCTGGTCAGAGCAAACACTCTTACGCTTTAATCAGCTCAGGACTGTGTTTTACGGCCATCTCTGCCACACTGGTATTACCACAGCAGCCTGGATCGTCTCACAGGGTATTGACCGTGCAGTACTATAGCATTGAGATGGTTGTTATCGCTGAGAAGAAATTTCCTAAGGTAGTGAACAAGGGTTTCTCTATTGCCACTTCCCCTCTAAAGGAGAGACTGTGGGAGGGAAAATGTCGTAAGCTTCTTTTGAACAATATTTCTCTGTCCAACATCTTAATGTCATCGTGTATAAAGTGAACGCATTAAGATCTACTCCTGTCAGAGAAGTAATGCCTGTGCTCCATCAATAAATATAAAGGTGTGAAGGGTGAAGCTAAAGTACAGGAGTTGCAGCAGTCAGTGGGCTTTAGAGTAAGACACATTTGAGTTGATATCCCAACCTAGTCATCTCTTAGCTAGGTGACCCAGAGCAAAACAACAAAACAACAACAAAACAAAGTAACTTTTCCCCCATTTGCCTTAGGAGTTGAATCATTTCAACCTTGTAGGGTTAGCCTAAGGATCAAATAAAAAATCAAGTGCTTGGATAAGTGCTTTGTACCTAGTCAGCTTTTGAAAACAAGGTAGCTCATGACACTTATTTTGTTTGAAACAAATGCTGTACCTGACCACTGCCACTATTACCCTTCCTTTTTTTAATGTTTATTTTTACTTCAAGTTACATCTCCATCATAGTGCCTTCCTTCCACCCCTCCCGGTTCCACCCTCCCACCCTCTACCTCTCTCCCACCCATCCCACTCCTCTGATGTGGAGTGTCCCTACATATCAGCCCCTCTCAGCTCAACAGTCATATGAGGGCCAAGAGCTTCCTCTTGCACTGGGGACCTACATGGCACCACCCCTAGGGCAAATTGTCTCATTAATAGGTAACAAAGTCTATGTTCCTGATCCTTTTGGTGTGTTTGTTGTAGGATAGTTATCCTGTACTATATGGCTAAAATCCAATTATAAGTGAGTAGATGCCATATGCATTTTTCTGAGTCTGGGTTAGCTCACTCAGGATGAGCTTTTCTAGTTCCATGCATTTGGCTGTGAACTGCATGATTTCCTTGTTTCCGATAGCTGAGTAGTATTCCATTGTGTAGATGTACCACAGTTTTTTAATCCATTCTTTGGTTGAGGGACATCTGGATTGTTTCCAGTTTCTAGCTATTACAAATAAGGCTGCTATGAACATAGATAAGGAGATGTCCTTGTGGTTTCATGAGGAATCATTTGGGTGGATACCCAGAAGTGGTATGGCTGGTTACCCTTCTTTTTCTAAAAGGTGTGACCCCCATGCAAAAGAAAGAAAAGCAGGAACAACGAGAGTATCATTGCTTCTCGACAATGTAGAGTCACATATCCTCTGTGTGTGTATGTATATGTATGTATATATGTATATGTATGTATATTTCCTATTTTTTACATTGTCAATGCTTTTCAGTCTGGTGATTGAACATAGATCCTTGCATATTCTAGGCCAATACTATTCCACTGAGTTACATTTCAAGCTCCATGTTGTGGTTTTCTTCTTCTGGTAAAGAGAAGTGTCAAGAAAGAGATTTGTGTTTTAACTCAATAAGGATTTTTAGGAACTTAAAATAAGCCTTGTGATGAATTATAATTAAGAACTTCTTTAATCATTGAATGAATAGCTTTCAAAGTTTAGTATTAACTTGAAGACAATGTTTGAAGAAATTGCTGCAGAAACCTAAGTGATGAGAAGAGTTATTTTCTCTTGGAGGCCCACTTAGGTAGACTTGTCAAGCAGATAGGAGAAATACTAATTCAATATCCATATAGAGTTTCCCTGTTAGATGGATGAAAGAATGACATTAAATTCCAAAGCCCATTTGTCATTCTTTCACTATGACAAAAAATTGTTCTGGTTGCCTTTCCCCTTTGGCAAGAGTTTTTCTGAATCTACTACCAAATAATACTGACAAATGTATTTTCTCAAGATTGCCTTGTAGCTTGTCATTACAACATAGCAAACAAGGCAGATCCAGTATCTGATATATGCTTTGATATCCAAGGGAAGGAATGGGGAAGGAGACAAAGATGTCCTGTTTATGTACTGATAACATTATATTTGCTGCCATTAAAAGACTAGAGTTCTGACATTATTTTTGACAGCCTTAGCAAGTTGTGTATGTTCCTGAGAGACTACTTTCACTACATGATACTGTAGAACTAATTTTCCATTGCTAAGGGGAATAAACAAAGATCTAGATATTTAGCTCATGATATGTTTGTGATGTCATAGAGGAAGCTCATGGCAGAGCATGTCTCTGGTCTTCTGCAAATTCTTAGACTCAGCAGGTTAATATTAGCATTGGAGTGGCTGAGGACATAGCTCAGCTGGTAGAGTGCTTGCCGAGCACACATGAAATGCACAATTTGAACCACACCACCACATAAAACTAGGTGTGGTGATGCACACTTGTAATTCCAACACTCTAGAAGTAGAGGCAGGAGGATCAGGGAGTTCAAAGCCAGCTTTGACTACATAGTATGATGATCAAGGCTAGCCTGGGCTACATGAGACCCTGTCTCCAGAAAAGTGACATTTTAAATTCAAGAATTTTAAAATTAAATTTATTTTCAAATTGTCATATATTTGCATTGTATTTACATAACTTAACATTCCCCCTCATCTTCCTCTCACCCCTCACATGTCTCAAATTCATGGCCCCTTTTTAAAATTATTGTTGCACATACACACATTTATAAATGAATTAATAAATATGTAAATACAACCTTCTGAGTCCATTTAGTGTTGTAAATATATGTTTGTGTGTGGTGTGTGTGTGTGCACGCATGTGTGTGTAAGGCTGAACACTTGGTATTGGATTAAATAGTAAAGGCACTCATTCCTATGAAAGACAAATTCTCCCTGTCTCAGAATCTTCAATTGCCTAGAGCTCTTCCTCTAGGGGTGAGGCCCCATGAGATTTTTCTCATCCACAGTAGCATGTCAATTGGCGCCATTGTTCAGGTCTTGTTTAAGCAGCCATATTGTTTCGAGCTTATGGGTGTGCAGCTCCCCTGTCATATATAGAAAACACAGTCTCCCAGCAGATATCACAGTCCTCTGGTTCTTAAAAATATTTTCCCTTCTCTTCTGAGAGGTTTCCTGAGGCATAGGAGTAGCTTTTGTGTTGAAGATGTGTCAGCGGGGGATGAGTACCCCACAGTTTTTCTGTATATTTTGACTCGGTGTAGATTTCTGTGATGGTCCCCATCTGCTACAAAAGAAGCTTCTTTGATGAGGGGTGAGAGCTACGCTTGTCTGTGGATATACAGATATGTATTTAGAATGCAGTTGGAAATTAGACCGCTTTAGGAAAGTGGCAGTTGTTCTTTCTCCTCCAGATTCCATGGCCTCACCAGCCATGGATAGGAGACTAGATTTACGGTATGATTACCAAGCATGCATTTCCTCCTATTGAGAAGGCCTTAAACAGCTATTGGGTGATGCCAAGATGTAAGTGGCACTATTGTACCTTTTAGGGATATCATACCAGCTATCTTGGTTACTTTTGTGGTTGATGTGCCATAGCTGAGTAAAACTATTCATTGATTTTCTCTCCTTTGGTAGCTTACAATAGCACCTTTTGGTACTATAAAAGCTAGTTCTCAGGGAGAATGCTTCCAGATCAGACCCAGTTTGATTCCTCTGAGACTTGTGTCTGAGGTGCATGGTCTCTTCAGCAATAGAGACTTACCTTCAAATCCAGGGAGGCAACCAAGGGCAAAAGCAATAGCCTATATTGTTTAGAGGAGTTTCTTGAACTCCCCAACCAGCAACTCAAAAGCAGGTTTTTCATGTCTAGTACTGGACTTTCTTTTAGATTGTTTGTGGTTCTTTGAATGGGAGGAATTACCACTCCAAAAGGCATAACTTCACTAAAATATATGTATATGCAAATATATATAATATACATAATATAATTTCAGGTAAATATAAAATAAAATGACTCTGTATGGCTTCTCAAACATCCTCAGTGTTAATTTTCCCTCTTCCCTCTTTCCTCTTTCTTCCTCTGTATTTTCCCTCCCGACTCAAGTAAAAGCCCCTGCCCTATTTTCCCTATTTCCTCCTTCATATCATCCAGGGGTATTGTGATAGACAATGCTGCTTTTCAAAATGATCGTATTTTCGAAACACAGCTCAGAGTGAGACAAATGGCTATAAATGGCTGCATAGAGATGGAACTGTACTTGTGGAAAAGTGTGAAATGGAGCCAGCTTATGTGTTACCCTACAACAGGATCAGATTCTTGCCAGAGGCGACAAACAATGAAGAGCTGCCACTTAAAACCCACCAGTGGAACAAGGGCAGCAAAAAAAGCAGCAGTATTCAAGTTCTCATCTCCACTCTACCCAGCGGAATTAAGTGCTGTATGGAATAAGAACAATGGCTGCAAACTAAACAGCTGCTACATGGCTAGATGAGAAGCTTAGAGGATGAAGAGCGGCCTCTAGAACACAGCCCAGCTTCATCGCCCACTTGGAACTTGGAACCCGGAAGGTGTGCTAAAGGACAGTAGCCTTCAAATGGGCTACTGTATCTCTGAGGCTTTCACTTCATCTATCTCCTGGCTGGCCAATCCCTGGGCTACTGTTCTAAGGGGCATGTTGCTCTTTTTTTTTTTTATGAAACCATATTATAATTCTCATTCTGAAACTTGCACTTCCTGCCCAGAACCTTCAGTAACCTGGAAACCTCTACAGAGGGCAACAGACACTTGTGAGTTGCTTTAGGGCCAACAGCAGTGATCTCTGCCTTATTCTCACCTGCTCTAAGATAAAAGGGCCAAAGAGTCTATGCTATATGTAGCTCATTCTCATACCCTAATGATTATTTATATTTAGCAGAGTAAATAAAGCCTGTGTCCCAACCTTCCCTTCAACAGGTCTCTGCTGCTCCTCTAGGGCAGCTAAGACTATTATTCCTAGCGAATCCTGCAGGGGGAGTTCCAGGTCCGGGAGTAAGAGCCTTAAGCTTTTGTGGAATCCAGCTTTACCAACTTTGGCATTCTTTGGAATGTGACTCATGCAATGCACCTACCTGATGGGCTAAGTCACCAGTATAAAGGGAAGTTAGTCATCTAGTGTTTCTCATGAGCTCTTTAGACTTAAGAAGATTTTACAGACCCTCAAAAGAGCAAAGTGAATCTGTTTGGAAGCTGACTCTATTTTTATACACATTCAGATATTTACTCCTAGTGTGTTGCTCTTCCTACCAGTATGAGTTAGTGTTTCTGTGTAGGAGTTTAATATTATATTTTTTAAAGTCAATCCTGTGAGGAACATTCTCAGGAGAATTAGTACAGTCATTTGGTTAAAAAGTATTTTCCACCTCCAGATGTCCTTCAGCATGCTGTGCTGATGACTCTAGAAGGGTAGGGGGTAATTCAAATCAAAACGCTTTAGGGAGCTCCCAGAAGATAAAATGACGTGATTAAAGATCAGCCATTTAGAAACTAGGAAAAAGTATCAGGGCCATAGATTTACAGGATGGAGATTCTGGAGATGAGGTGGAAGGAGACAAAGGAAAATTAGTAAAACGTTTTAGAAACCCTCTTTCTTAAAAACTATATCATAATCCTTGTTACATGACAATTTTTTCTTTCACTGTTAAAGACTAACACACAAACAGTTCTTGAAGTCCAGCTATCTGGGAGGCTTTATTTTATTTTATTTTTTGTATCTGTTTACTTTGGATTTAACAAAGGGCCAAAGCTCTATCTTGATCCCACTAACAAACTCCTTATAATACTTACCTGAAAATAGACTCAGTACACGTAGTGTGTTGAGTACTTAAGTTATTTTTAGATCATCATTGTGCCAGTTCTTGGGGGGAAAAAAGCATCATTTAAGCCCAGAAGTTTTTCAAAACTGAATATAGAAAAGCTGGACCTCTGTCCCATCATTCTTGAGAGAATTTCCCACTGTCTATCTAAGCAAGTCATTTGAACTCTCTGTCCTGAATACAAGTGATTATCATGAAAATACCAGGAATTAGCAGTTAAGTATTCGTACAGAACAAGATATGGCATCAGAAAGCCAGCCCTGCTGTAGCTCAAGTTGAGCCTCAGGAGTTGGCTGATACATTTAGTTAACGCTTGGTAATATAAACTGGAATCTGGTTTCCCTGTCTTCCCTTGTGAGTTCCGGGTGGTCTTGACATGTTGGTGTCTTACCAAAGTAGATGTGTTAAACACTTGCTAGACAGTAGTAGCCTTGGTGCTCAATTGCTGTAAAGGTAAATAGTATTTCTCCTAGAAGAAAGGGGATTTTGGATTTTTGAAGACTTTCTGTTGTGTAACCACATCTATTTCAAGGTGAGAAGTCCAAAGATTTGTAGAACCTTGTACAGACAGTAATCTTGCTTCCTTATTTAGTCTACATAGAGGACAGTATAATTGAAGAGAATTCATAGGTTCCTGAGCTATTTCTGCTCACACTAGGCATGATAAATAAACTATCTGGATTATGTATTTCTGTGAATTCCACCATAGTGCATATGAATTAATAATTATGCACAAGCATAATCAGAGCAGCAAACTCTAATTCTTCTAATTAGGCCAGATGCAGACACACACACACACACACACACACACACACACACACACAGAGAGAGAGAGAGAGAGAGAGAGAGAGAGAGAGAGAGAGAGATACACATGTGAACCCACATAAAAGCCTCAAAAGATGGGAACAACAGAAAGAACTCCATGGGGAATATCTTCAAAAGAATCATATAAACATAACACAACATTATGGTATGAAATAGCATAATCAATAAAAATAAAAATTGATAAAATAACCCTCATCAAAGTCTAAAGCATTTTCCTTTCTTGTGAAAGGCTGTTAAAAGAATGAAAACATAAATTACAAGTTGGAAATATCTTCAAATTACATATCCAACAGAGGACTTGCTGTATCTAGAGTCTATAAAGAACTCTAAAATCTCAACAACAAAAAAAATCAAGTTTTCCTATGAGAAAATGATCAAAAGACACAGACAGACACTTCATCCAAAAAGATATTATAGATGAGAAATAAACACAAAAGATATGTGGGACACCATTGACAATTAGGATAATGCAAACTAAGACCACAGTAGGATACCACTACATACTTATTAGAATATCAAAACTAAAAACATAGTGACAATATTACATGCTGAGAAGTATATATACAAGATGTATTTGTCACATGTGGCTTGAGGAAATTTAGACTAATACCGCTACTCTGAAAAATAGTTTAGCAAATAATTTTAAAATGTAAAACTTACTGTGTGACCCAGCAACTATACTTTGGAAGACAATTCCTCCAAAGATTTAAGAATCTACTTTCATCCAGAAAAACTTTGCAAATATCCATAGCAGCTTTATTCATAATAAACAAATACTAGAAACTGCCCAAATGCCCTTCAGTGGGTGAACAGTTAAACAAATTGTGGTACATCTGTACAATGGAATGCTCTGAGCAACATAGGAACTTTAATGAGCTCCAAGTGTTAAAAGCCAGTTTCCAGAGAATATACAGTGAATGAGTCAATTTCTGTTCCAGTGGGGACACAAATTTTAGAGATAGTGGTAACTACTGGTTGGGAAGGGGTCAGAAAAGGTGAGCATGGCAAGAAGCAGACAGCTTGAGTGAGTCTTGTTGTGATATGGTTCAGTATCTTCATGTGGAAACAGTTACACACAACTACACACATGGTTGAATTTTATAGAGCTACACACACGCGCACACACAATCGCACATGCATGCACACACTAGTGTTCATGTAACTGGTGAAATATAAATAAATTAGTGGACTGTTTGGACTGTCTCAAAGTAAATCTCCTACTTTTGATATTGTATGATTACAATCATACAAGATATTTGGGAGGACTGGGTGAAGGGTGAGTGGGACCTACGGAGGTCCTACTCATACTTATTTCTTTTGAGTCTATAAACATTTCAAACACTTGAAATGTTTTAAAACCCAACAGTAACTTTCCTGAATGTTGTGCGTTTTGCTTTTTATGTAGGACATAATTTATTTGCTTTGCATTTAATAGCAAATTCTCGTTTTAGTCATCTCTGTGTACTTTTGTGCCTAAAGCAGTAAGTATATAGTAATGTATAAATGAAAATTAATAGAACCTGTGGCATGAAGATTTGTAATTCTCACATGCAAGGATATCAAAGAGAGAATACATGCTACTAGGTTTGGCTTGGAGTTTCCTGGGGGTAGAATCATTGATATATTATGGGAAATAGACCTTACAGTGACCTCCAGTAACCCTTACCTCCTCATGTTTACTTCTTTGTATAATAGAGTAATCTGAGTAATCTATGACTATTTTCTATTCAACAGAACATGGGCTATCACTCTGTTGATAATGTTCTTTGCAAGTAAGCTAGGCAGATTCTTTCCACCTAATTAGCCTTGTATAAATAAACAACCATGGAATAAGTCATGTTGCGGAAGCCATGTAGCAAGGAACTGTGAGTAGCTTGTGCATTGCAAGCGGGGTTTCCAGCACCGAACTGAAGCCTAGGTGCTGAAGCCACAAGAAACTGAGTTCCCCCAACAACTTGTGAGAGCTTGGAAGTAATTAGTCCTCCAGCCTCACCGCTGATGAGGCTTCAGCCACGCCAGGCATTTGATTCACAGTTTGATGAGACTCTGAAGCAGATGACTCACCCAAGCTGGAGTTCTAACCACAGAAATGGGAAATAACAGCTGAGGGTTACTGCTACATTTGCAGTAACATACTACTCAGCAATGAGAGCCTACATATCAGTCCTCTGTAGAGTCCTACCTAGAGTGGAGGCCACAATCCACACAGGCCTACTAAAACCCATCTTATCAGTTTGAAAAAGAAAAAAAGGTCAAAGAAAAGAGCACCTCAACACTTTTTTGGTGGTCTTGTCCTGATGAAATGTCTTTTCTTTTTCCATGGATGTGACTGAGACCAGAGCTAAACTGTAATGGAGAAATAGGACTGTTTGTTCGGCGTTTTGTGATAATTGTGATTCTAGTCACATCTCAATTGTGATATGACTAGTGATAATGCATCTATACGTAGCTTGTAAAATGCCTTATACACTCATTGAAATATGGTTATGTGAGCATGAGTGACTTTGTGTTCAAATAAGAAAATAAATAATATTCAATCTTATATGTAAGTAAAGTACTCCAGCTTAAGCAGAATGACTGTTGAAAGTTGAAAAAGTGTCTGCTTCACACATTTCTTAACTCTTAGCTGCTCTAAGTTGTTCATTTATGCAGAATTAGCCTTGTAGTGAAAAATGAATGAAGTATTTTGATTCAAAATAGATTAAAACAAAATCTCTTTGGGAGCTAGTAGGATTGGAATATAGAACTCAGCTAATGATATTGCCATACCCATAGATCAGTGCCAAATTTCCATAATCTTATGCACAGTTCCTTGCAAAGAGATGGCCTTTCTGTCCTTTGAAGAAAGTCATGAGGGCTGTCTGTAGACAGAGTTTCCTTACAACTCTTCTTTCTGTAGTAAGCAGGGGAAGTTCATGAGCATGGGCTATGCCTGCCTTCCCAGCACTAACTTTCTATACTAAAGCTCCTTTTGTTTCCGCACTGCTCTTGTGTTTATATAGCAACGTTTTAGTTGTGCCTGGCAGAATTAAGGGCAAAGTAGAATGAGCAGTTCCTTTATCTGCAGCGAAGATAAAACTATGAAAAATTTAAGAAAGAGAAGAATAGGGTTAGAGACATAGCTCAGCAGTAGAGCATTTGCCTCACACGCATGAGATCCTGGATTCGAACGGCAGTGCTGTAAAAGAAGAAATTAGAAATGAAAGAAAAGCCACGTGTAAAGAATAGCCTAAATACATTGTCATGCCATATTGCTGTGAGCAAGGAGAGGGAGTTTCGAAGGTATAGTTCACTCCAACTTTCTTAAGACTTTCAAACCTCCGCAAACAAAATAAGAGCATGCATGTGCTATTTTTCCCAGTGTAGAACTGTACACTTATATTTTCCTCTTGGTTCAGCCCCTGGCACTGCAAACAAAGCAAAATAAAATTCCTAGCAAGAGTTCTATTTTGATTTAGTATAAATATTTAACAGAGATTGTTGTGTGGATGCGGGCTTCTGGGATCCATCCAGCAACATCACAGATAAAATCTTATTCTTCAAAAAGTTTTCTGTGTGATAAAATGATCCTTGTGACATCTTCCCTTACTGCATTGAACTAGTTTTAAGTTTTCAAGGGTAGACTTTAATGGATCTCTTCCCATGTAATTGGCCAAGAATCAGAATATACTGTGAGTACAATTCCTGTTGGTAAATGGTGATGATGCCTCAGTGAGGGCAGATTATATCAGTTCCTGAGTGTTATGTTTTTCCTAACTATGGGTAAAAGAATACAATAGAGGAGGACGTTTTCAAATCAATCAGCCTTCTGGGTCATTGACATTTTTCTTTCTGTTTTAATACAAACATTAGAGAGCATTATATTTGAAATGTTATGTTCTAAATTTAAAAAGACACAAACACCTGTGTTCATGATCTGTTCTAACACAGTTTTCTCAAACCTAACATTCCTTTCAATTCACCTTAATTGTTGGTACCTACATAGATGGTCTCCTGATGCTTGAAAGTCTCCTTTTCCTCACGACCTCACACCTCCCAGCAGATGAGGGTCTTTATGTAGACAACAGGCACAAATTCCTTTACAGATTTCAATTAGGTTTTTCTACTTTGAGTCTTTGCTTCCTTTCCAAGGGATCTTTGTCCTTTTACTTATGAAAAGTAAAGAATCTCTGCTTCCATACACTAAGCCACATACTCTGAAAGCACCACAATCTCTGGTTTATTATAGACCCACTGATCTTGTACTGTTCATATATAAATTGTCCTCCCAAATTTAGGACAAAACACTGATACTGTGTAATTTCACATACAGTTGCACTTGTGTTGTAATTCCAGCTCCAAAAGTGTTACCATCACAATCATAGAAAGAAAGGAAGGAAGGAAGGAAGGAAGGAAGGAAGGAAGGAAGGAAGGAAGGAAGGACCACATATTACATTTCTACTCCCATAACCTGTAATTTCATATGTTAGCCTCATCCTTACTAACATTGAATGTTATTATACTTTTTTTAACAGCTAAAACTGCTGAGGGTTATAAGCTAGATGACTTTGTCAAGGACACACACCTAATACTGCAAGTAATGGAACAGTTTCAAATCCAGACTTATATGAATTCCAAAGCTACATTCCTCTTTACTACACCAATTTTTTTTTTGCCTAAATATTTGTTTTGCCTAAATAGAAGTGCTTGGATATATAAAAATATTCATGTGTCTCCTGCAACTTTTAAGAGTCAGTTGATAAGAACTGGATTCCTGGACACTTGAAAATACTTCTTTCATTGTCTTCCCTGGATATGATTTTCGCTACTCGATTTGACTTTACAAACATTCGTCAAATGTCTCCTCTGTAAGTTGTGGCATTGTGGGTACTATTCCTGTCAGACATAACTCAGCTATACCCCACAGTGTGATTTTCCAAGAGAATTGCAATCTGACTTTGCCTTCTGGACCTGCTAAGTTTTGACATAATTTGTGTCCTGTGATGAGGGGCTATCTGCGAAGTCTTAAATTTGGTAGGAATGCATTTATGTAATATTTTTTGTTATATTATGGCTTCCCTTGATAAATCAAGTGCCAAATTTCCATAACCTTATGCACAGTTCCTTGCAAGGAGATGGCATCTTGGGGAAGTGATATAATTTGTTTGTATTGTATGTTACTTCAAGCATCAAACTCCATGCAAATGTTGCTATACAAGTGACAAATGAACTCACACTAATCTCTTATAGCTTCACAAACTATCCACTCTCCCACCTATAGCTAATCTTCAGTTTTCATAAGAGAGGCATTGGGCACACCTCTATGCAATGTATAGAAATTAACATAAGCTTTGGACTCATACAGGTTTGAGTTCAAATTCATCACTCTTTAGAACTGTGCATGATCTTGCAGAAGTGAATCCACCATTCTGTGAGCTTCCATGACTTGTCTATAATAAAAGGGGATTAATACTACCTTTAAGTGCTGCTATGTTAGCACTAATGAATACCAAGTACCTAGCAGGATATTTCAGGAAAGATGTGGATGTCAGATGCTGCTCTGGTAGGAACATTGCTCTTATTTTCATGAATAAAGAGATAAAGGAGTTAATTTTGTATCCAGCCACCTTGCTGAATGTGTTTATCAGCTGTAACAGTTCTCTGGCGAATTTTTTTGGGGTTGCTTATGTATACTATCATATTGTCTGCAAATAGGGATAATTTGACTTCTTCATTTCCAATTTGTATCCCCTTGATCTCCTTTAGTTAGTTGTCTTATTGCTCTAGCAAGAACTTCAAGTACTATATTGAAAGGATATGGCGAAAGTGGACATCCTTGTCTTGTCCCTGAGTTTAGAGGAAATGCTTCAAGTTTCTCACCATTTAATTTGATGTTGGCTACTGGCTTGCTGTATATTGCCTTTATTATTTCTAGATATGGTCCTTGTATGCCCGTTCTCTCCAGAACTTTTAGCATGAAGGGGTGTGGGATTTTGTCAAATGTTTTTCCACATCTAGGGAGATAATCATGTGTTTTTTTCTTTCTTCTTGTTTATATGGTGAATTATGTTGATGGATTCAAAAAAATCAGAAGCCTTTCTTTATACAACAAATAAATGGGTGGAGAAAGAAATCAGGGAAACAACTCTCTTCACAATAACCACAAACAATATAAAATACCTGGGGTAACTCTAACCAAGCAATAAAGGACCTGTACAACAAGAACTTCAAGCCCTTGAAGAAAGAAATTGAAGAGGCCATCAGAAGATGGAAAGATCTCCCATGCTCATGGATAGGTAGGATCAACATAATAAAAATGGCCATCCTGCCTAAAGCAATATACAGATTGAATGCAATTCCTATCAAAATACCAACACAATTCTTTATAGACCTGGAAAAATCTATTGTCAATTTCATATGGAACAACAAAAAACCCAGAAGAGCTAAATCAATCCTGTACCAAAAAAAAAAAAAAAAAAAAACATCTGGAGGTATCACCATCCCAGATTTCAAGTTGTACTACAGAGCAATAGTATTAAAAACATCATGGTACTGGTATAGAAACAGACCAGTGGATCAATGGAATTGAATTGAAGACCCAGAAATGAACCCACACACCTATGGTCACCTAATTTTTGACAAAGGAGCCAAAACTGCGCAATGGAAAAAGGACAGCATCTTCCACAAATGGTGCTGATCCAACTGGATGTCCACATGTAAAAGAATGAAATTAGACCCATACTTATCACCTTGAACAAAACTTAAGTCCATGTGGATCAAAGACCTTAACATAAGGCCAGTCACACTAAATCTACTAGAAGAGAAAGTGGGAAAAACCCTCGAAATCATTGGCACAGGTGACAACTTCCTGAACAGAACACCAACAGCTCAGGACCTAAGACCAACAATCAATAAATGGGACCTCATGAAACTGAAAAGCTTCTGTAAGGCAAAAGACACTGTCATTCGAACAAAACGGCAGCCTACAGATTGGGAAAAAATCTTCACCAACCCCACATCTGACAGAGGGCTAATATCCAAAATCTACAAAGAACTCAAGAAATTAAATGCCAAGAAACCAAATAATCCAATTAAAAAATGGGGAAAAGAGCTAAACAGAGAATTCACAAAGGAGGAATTCCTAAAGGCTGAGAGACACTTGAAGAAATAAATGCTCAGCATCCTTAATCATCAGAGAAATGCAACTCAAGACGACTCTGAGATTCCATCTCACATCTGTCAGAATGGCTAAGATCAAAAGCTCAAAGGACTGCACATGCTGGCGAGGGTGTGGAGAAAGGGGGACACTCCTCCATTGCTGGTGGGAGTGCAGGCTTGTGCAACCACTATGGAGGTCAGTCTGGCAATATCTTAGAAAACTTGGAATAGCTCTGCCTCGGGACCCAGCCATACCACTTCTGGGTATACATCCAAATGACTCCTCATTGAATCACAAGGAAGTTTCCTCATCTATGTTCATAGCAGCCTTATTTGTAATAGCTAGAAATTGGAAACAACCCACATGTCCCCCAACCGAAGAATGGATTAAAAAACTGTGGTACATCTACACAATGGAATACTACTCAGCCCTCAGAAGCAATGAAATCATGCAATTTGCATCCAAATGGATGGAACTAGAGAAGCTCATCCTGAGTGAACTAACCCAGACTCAGAAGGATGCACATGGCATCTATTCACTTATAGTCGGATTTTAGCCATGTAGTACAGGATATCTATACTACAACCAATGCACCAAAGGGAACAAAGGCATAGACTTTTTTGTTTTTGTTTTTGTTTCCTCTCCCTGTCAATGAGACACTTTGCCCTAGTGGTGCTGCCTTGTAGGCCCCCAGTGTATGAGGAGGCTCTTGGCCCTCATAGACTGCTGAACTGGGGTGGGGGACTGTTATGTAGGGACACTCCACTCCAGAGGAGTGGGATGGAAGGGTTAGGGGGTAGAGGGTGGGAGGGCAGGACTGGGAAGGGTGGAAAGAGGACACTATGATGGAGATGTAACCTGAAGCAATAAATAAATAAATAAATAAATAAATAAATAAATAAATAAATAAACGAACAAATAAATAAATAAGAGAGATAAAGGAGGCAATAAGGGCTTAGCTGAGTCTGTATTTCTTCAAGCTTCAGGCTTTTTTGTGTGCATATTGTCTCATTAGTGAGTTCGTTTCAAACTGGACTCTCCTTTGCCCCTTCCCTTTCTTAAGCCCTGTTTGTAAGTCCTGATCTGAATTAAAGTACAAACCCCTGCCCCTCAACCAGGACAAAATTGCCTGCTGTTTATTTGTGTGTGCACAAGATTCGATACTAGTTGTTCTTCAGATTGCAGCTGATAATGGTTCTCTTCCCATTTTAGTGGCTGCTGGTTTGTCCCCAGTCACTCAAAGCAGGGGACTGCACACATTGATGAGGGGTACAACCTAAGATCCAACCAAACGGTGGTATAGAGATTGTTCCAGGAGCATTAAGAATCCTATGCATCATTGGTGGGGGAATAAACATCATTTGTCTTCTACAAGTCTGTGAGTTTTTTGCTGCCACTCCCAGCCAAGCTTCCCATGTAGCAGAAATGTCCTATCCTTGTTTCTTTTCTTTGTTTCTTCCTCCCTTTCCAGAACTAGTGATCCAATTCAAGTGCTATACCCTGTAAAAAAATATGGCTAATTAAAGTATTTACCCAGTATTTATATTATATTTAATTGGTTTGGCAACTAATCCTTAACCAGCCATTAAAAATGAATACATAGACACCATGTGGATTTTCACAAGCCTAGGCCTGGATGGAGCAATCTTGGCCCATCTATGCTAGCTCATAATTCTATTACCCAAATATGACCCCATATATACATACATCCCCTTGGACTGCCATTTTCCACGATATGCTGATGTTCCTGGCCATGTGGAATGAGGTTCTTTTTTCTAACTCATGGTGTGTGCCTCCTTCCTGCTTCTGCCTGGCTGGAATCTCTTCTTCCTGCTGCTCGCTGGAATGCTTTAATCCTCTGTTTAAAGCGCAGGCTTCCTGCTCTAATCTCAGGAAGTCCCACCTTTCTCTGTCTTTGCCCAATCTCAGGCCTTGGCATTTTATTTAACCAATCAGAGACAATGTAAGTAACAGACAGCAAGCAGGAACAATTAATTAACATTTAGAATGCTTAACACTACCCCAACAATCCCCCCCTTTTCCTCTTTCTTCCCTTTGTAGTTTGTTTTCTGGTCACCTTTTTTTAAGGGAGGCATAGGCGATCCTGAGTTGCATAGCATAAAATTCAGATGATAGTCAGCCTTGCTCTAAGCCTGACCAGTGGGTATTTGATTACTGTTGTCAATGACCATTTAGGAACAGCCTGGCTAAAGAGGAGTGGGGGTGATTTTACAAGGTGTTTGCCCACAGGGAGACGTTTTTAAAAAGTTGCAGATCTGGACAGTGTTTCCTAAACTGTGAAAAGGGTAGCCGTGGGCCTTAGGGTCAAGCATCAGAATCGAGAAGTGGCTCCTGGGAGGGGAAACAGGGCAAAACAAGCAAGCACTCCAATATTTTTCAGCAAGATCCTTATAAGATGTTTTGTGCATCAGTTACATGACCAAAGTTACTTTCTAAAATGTTACCAGAAGTCATTCAAATCAAAGAAGAATTCCCCCTTGGTTCCAGTATGGTTTTACCTTCACAAACCAAGAGGATGTGTGTCAGTGACATTTGATTACCTCATACTTCTGATCAGCAATTATAGCAGAGAATTATATTACAGAATGGCTAGAAAGTAGAAATCATCTTTTGATCTGTGAATTGCTCATTAAAATAGTATCACACTGTAAGGAGCCTGTAAGCAGCCATAAAGAATGGCTGCAGGGAGTTTAGTAAAGTAATTTAAGTATTGGATTATAAGTAATAGCTTCTCGTTTAGCTGCAATGAGCTGTCAGCCACAGCCCAGCTGAGGCCCAGCTGTAGGAGCCAGATAAGAAGATAAGGAGTGCCACCATATGTGGATGACGTAGTAATTAGAATAATTAGCCCGCCTTATGCGGATATTATAATGAAGCCAGTAAAAAGTATAAAAGCCAGAGCAGACAAGCAGTCAGGGTCGCTCAGTCATGTACTGACGTCCAGCCTATGCCTCTGCTTGCTTCTATCCTCAGGCCTTGTACTGAGACTCTTGCTCTATCCTCAGGCTTTGGACTGAGACCATAAGCTTTCACTCTTAGTGGTTCGAGGTTCGTGATTACCCCGAGAGGAGCTGGAGCGACGGACAGGTTGTATAGTGTGTGATATGGGACTAACTATAGCATATGGTGGTTATACATGATAGTATTAGTTATTTTAGCATTAATGTGTGTTAAGTGTTTCTGTATAATTGAAGCAACCTATCCTGATCCTATAGAAGTTGAAATGTTCCATCTAGTATAAGTTGTTAATAATAAATATCATAAAGACCAGCCTGCCTAATTGTATTCCATTTGACCTTATTGGGTGGCGAGTGCCGTCACCTGGTGAAATATGGAGGTGAAGTAAAAAGAGGCTTGTAGCACCTAGTCCAGTGAGCCTGCCCACAAGTCATATGTATCCAAAAGCAAAACCCGATAGCATTTCTCGCCTTGATTATCCCTTAAGGTTGACTTCAGAGCCAAATAAAGCTCTTCTAGATCAGCCTATAAAATGTGACATAAATTAAATGACTATTAATTACTTTACCTTTTAATATTAAAAAAGGCAACCCAAAGCCAACACACTTTGATTTATACCAACAATCCTTCTATCATTTGACTTTAGTTATGGCACCATTTCTAACAAGACTAGCTATTTAGATATTTTCCTTCCCTTGAGGAAGTAATTGGTCATTCATGAGGAGTTTTAGTGTTTCCATTTATTAATCCATTAGAGAAATTACTTAAACTTCCCAAGACTCGGTACTTCCCTCTATAAAATACAACTATCACGACATCTACCTTTTAGAATTGTTTTCAGGGTCAAAAGAGATAACTCAAACAATATTATTAGCAAAAACTTTTCTTCATAGTAAGGACTCAGCAAAAATTAGCCGTTTGTGTCACTGCTCTCTCTGTTCTTGTAGTTGTTACTCCACTAAGCTTGAGACTAGCAGTTTTATTCCTAGAGTTTTCCCACTTTTGTTACCTAGTCAGTAATTTATCTGGAACCAAGGCCCATAACAAAGTTTTTCTTCAACACATTACTAATCATTGCTCACCCCTCCCTTTCCTCTCCAGAGCTAGTGACCTGTCAAACTGCTAAATGGTCTGTAAAGCAATTTTGTTCATGAAGAACAGACTTCTTAAAGAGAGCAAGGCTACCTAGAGCTTCAGGGACTGAATGGAATGTACTTTCATATATCTATGTATCTTCATGCACCATACCCCAGGATGACCTCACCCTTGAGCTGCTCTTAAGCTTGATCCTCTTCTCGCCCAAATTGATGAGCCAGAGCAAAGTATCCCCCTTCTATTCAGTCTCTATCACTCCCTCTTTCCTTCTCTCTCTCCCTCCTCCTGCCATTTTAGTCACTCGCACACAAACACTAGTGAATTCACAGATTAACCTTTTGTAGACTACCATTGGAACAAAGAAGCAAGTAGACTGAAACTGGTTTGGCACCAGATTCTGTCTGCCCTGTTCATAGTTATTCTCAGTTCTACACCTCAAGGCTAAGAAAATCTTGAAGTCCAAACATCCCCTCTTTATTATCTAACCACTTTATCACAGAATAGCCCGTCAGTTGAGTAGGTGCATGGGACCAGCTTAGCAATGAGGCAATCTTCCCAAGTCAGAAGTAAACATTTAATTCCCAAGAACATGTGGCTACGTGATATGGACTTACTACCTCCACATTCTGAGAGACATTTAAAGCCAGGGTTGGATAAATACAAGCACAGGAAGAACAGAAGTTGAACCATCAGCGTTCTGTCATTTGAATGAGTTGTAACCAGATGGACCACATACGGCAAGGGTCCTTTTTGGTATTAGCTTGAAAGCATAGCTAAATGCCTTTAAAAAGCCAAAGTCTCTTGATTTTGGAGTTCCCAATTGGTCTACCGTGTTGTCACAAGGTGAAAAAGTGAAACTATGTGAAAAAAATTGGGACTATAGCATTTTAGTTACCTCACCTGATTTTTTTTCTTCCCCATTTGTGAAATCATTTATATAGCATGGTTTTGGGTTTTTTTTTTTTTTTTGAAGGAATTTTAATTAAATTCTCTGCAAACATTGCTGATCCATTCTTTTTTTCTGTTGAATAGAAAAAGATGTGGACTGAGGTGATCCTTAAGGTGAGTCTGACATCAAAATCACATCATGATGACTAGAATATAGACGTCTGATGTGGAGCAGGCAAGTAAAGTCAAACAGATCTTGGTTCAAATCCCAGCTCTGATACCCATTCTGACTTGGAACTTGTCATTTGACTTCTTTAAGTCTCAGCTACTCCATTCCTTTCATCACATTCTTTCTGAAGACTTTAAGTGAAATAATACAAGTAAAACAAGGGGGAAATAGATGCTTGTCATCTAGAATGAATTCTCTTTCTGTGGAAGGGAATGGTTGAGCTGAAACTTAAGAGAAGAGCTTGTCATTCCTTCTGCTTCCATGAGAACCATCCTGTGAGTCCCAATAGGGTCCACTGGTCTTTAGGAGACATGGTTAAGATAAAGACGCCACATGGTTTGCTAGTGGCAACCTACAATTAGAAAAGTTTGATCATAGAGTCCTGAAAGCAGGAACATATTAGAAACTACATCTTTGAAAGTATGACAATCAGGTAGAATGGTGAAGGAAAAAACAGTTAGAAGCAGATATTGCTTTGTCATCCTGTAAAAGTTCGTGCTACCAGAGAAGTAAATTAGTATTCTGGCCTCTGTGATCCCAGACAAGTTGAAGACCAAGGTCTGGTATTTTTCCTTAGAGAATTTTTATGACCCCATAACCTCCTTCTCAGCGATCAAGCACTGTGGCAGCGAGGGTCTCTCACTAAACGTTCACTTACTTCCTAGTTCTAAACTTTAGCTTTTCCAGAGCTTAAAAATAATCTTCCTCTTCCCAATGGTGTTCTTTAATCTTCTTTGCATTTGTAGAGCAAAGCCCTCCTTCTGCAGGATATGCTACCTTTCTACATAAACTTCCGTTTCTCTAACCCAGTTCTCTCCCTCAGTAATATTCTTGAAGTCAAGCAATTTTTTTTCCTATTGGTCTTCTCTCATTTGTTCCCATGGTTTCTCTTGAATCCTAGATCTCTACCCATGTTCCAGGAGGTTCTGTTAGTGCAGAGCTGTGGTTACATGAAACCCTCATTCACCTTAGGGAAGTTGCTAAGGAACTGCAATCCCACTGAAATAGGATGTCCTAAGGCCCAGTCCAGGTTCTCTCATTAACTTATTATTTCATTTGGCTTCAGGCAGACCCTCTTGGATCCTGATTTTCATCACCTCCCACAGGGTCGGAAGGGCTAAAATGACCCCTTGCTTAGCTCAGAAAGTTAAAAAGCAGTTTTGTGGTGAGAGTGCAGACTTTGAACTCTGTAGGCCAGAGATCATATCTCAATCCTGTCAATAAACCCATAGTAGTAGGGTGGCTTAGTCAAGGATGCGAGCCACTCTGCCCAAAACAATCATTAACACGTGTGTGTAGGTCTGGGGGGGTGGGGTTCTGCCCAGCTCTCAATTCTTCCCAGTTATTGCTGGACTCAAGCCAATTACCAAAAGCCAAGTCACTACTTTCTGTACTTTGTCAACCAGGGCCCAGATGTTTACCTCCTCCCCACACTTAAGCAATTAGTAGTTCTTACCCGTCTTAGAAAACCCCAGTTATTAAAAAAACAAAGGAAAGGGGGGCTGTGTCAGAGATTTGAGAAGACACAGACTTATAAGCTAAGCTTTCACTCAGCACTGTTCCTTCCACTGAATTTCCTGCTCCGTAGTTTTTAGTTATCCCCAAACTTCTAAGTGTTTCAGCTTTAAGATCCCAGTGGATTAATTTTTTAAATATCTTACAATTTTTTTATTAAGCAGAAGAAAGATGAAGGGCAAGAAGTTTCAAAGAGACAAAGGTAATTTTTGTGAACAAAACCAACCACCTCCCTACATTGAATGTCCTTGTGTGCTAAGCATGGTTTTAAGCACTTTACACGTATTCTCCCACTTAATGTTTCCTTAGAGCAACGGCAGCAAGATGTCAATTCTTACTATCTTCACATTTTACATTTGACGAGTTCAAGGCAGAGAACGGTTAAATAGTTTACTCAGAACCAGAAAACCAGAAAGCAATGGAAAAATAGTTTAAACATAAGACAATTTCCTGAATTTTGCCTTTAACTACATACTGTGTGGTCTCATTTAAAATTTTTTTGTTTATTTTACATTCCAATCACCATCTCCCTCACTCCCCTCTTCCCAGTCTCACCCTCCCACCCACTTCCCTATAACCCCCAAACCCAGTACCAGCCCTCAATGGATTTCATTTTATGCCACTAATCTTTGATATTCATCTTACTTATGTTCTCATGTCAGGGAATGACACTTATATACAGAGAATTATTTAAATGCTATTTAATAGAATAAGATCTGAAACCACTGTCCATCAAGAGTAGACCATAATAATGAATCACATTCCATCTATACAATGAAATGTTATACAGTTGTAAAAAGAAGTGAGGATATTGTGCATATACAGAGCTTATGAGGGCCCCCTGGTATATTAAATCTAGAAAGTCAAGAAACATTGTACACAGAACACTATGAATTATACCAAGAATAGTTGTGTATCATACATTTGGACATATTTGTAAAATATCTTTTTAATCATGTGCAGAGGACTAGTTAAAGTTTTTACCTGTTTAGGAAACTAAATAAATATAACACCATGCTAGGCTTTTCCATATTTTACTGGCAGATAATAGAAACCTGGATGATCCTCAATATTTCTTCCTTTGCATAAAATGCAGTAAAAGTAGATTCACTATAGACTGTACTAGAATGACCAACAGATCTCAGTTTTCCTGTGGCTGTCCTGAATTTAGCACTGCAACTCTTGGACAAAGCAGGGAGTACTTCTCCCTATTTCTCATCCCTCTGCTATAACACTGAGCCAGCTCAAATTTGGTATGAATAGAACTATAGCCTCAGCCCCAGCCTCACAATTCATAAGGGACAAGGGACTCTGAGTGACAGATATATGCTCTGCAGGGGATCCTCATCTAACTGACAAGGAAATTGAGGCTCAGAGAGGTTAAGTGATCTGTCCAAGGTCACACAGCTAGTAAGTGCTGGAGCCAGTCTGTCTGACTCCTGCCATGTCAACAAGACCCCAGGGAATGTAAAGCTTTCAGAGAAACAGTGGATCTGGCCTTTTTTTTTTTTTTTAAGCCTAAAGCACCCAGAGTTGCATTTTAACTAAATCAAACAGTGTTGCTCTGAATCAACTTTGTCAGCCCATGTTGAGAAACGGATTTCTTCCCATTACCTCCACCCCCAAAGCAAAGAGAACAGATATTCTAGGTTTGGAGACTGATGAAGCCATATACAGAAAGGTAGCCTTTGAAGCTGTACTCATAGTGAGAGTCCAGTTCTTATTTGGGGAGTGCTCATCCCTCACTTCAACCCAGCCTCCTTCACAAGAGCAGTTCGAGCAAATAAAACAGAAGAGTAGCTACCAACTAACAGGTACGACCAGAGCATGCCATGTTTGCCTACTGTGTGATTGGGTGGGTATTCGATTCAAATTGGCTATGTAATAGGGGCTCATTTTACTAGGAAAGGGTAAATAATTCCCCCAGAGCCTCACAAGCCACTGAAAAGGAGACACTGGCAGGTAGCAGACGCTTTGGGGACTTGAGAGGAAGATAAGAAAAGGTCATGGCCACAGCTGTGTTTGCAGATTCCCAATTAAGCAACAGGCAGGCGTTAATTACCTGTAGGCAATCAGGAGCCCATTGACATACTTTAGGTGTTTTATAAATATGGAGCAAAAGAAATGCTTTCCCTTGGTATTGACAATTAATTTGTATGTACTGAATCTTTGAGAGTATGAGGTAGAAAACTTCTCTGCGCCTGGGCGTGAGAGTTTCTAGAAGTAATTTAATTAGGGATTGGCTTATTGGCAAGGTCCAAAATGAAATGAAGCTAAATTTCCCAATACTCTTGCCTTTTCTGCAAGATCTCCACAGATTTAACAGACATTTTGCATGATCACTGTACATGGGCTCTGCTTACCTGTGCTTCTGAGCCCTGCACTCTCGGGATTTGCCGATTGAATCTTGGGACTACAGATGTATTAACAACCCAAATCATTTCCACTACAGCACAGTCTGCCTTAAGCTATGCGGGCTTTAAAATTACAACTGACAGGAAAAACTAGGAGGCCTGTCTGCAGTGTCCTTGGTGTTAAGAAGCATCAGAGGGGGTGGATGGTGTGGCTTTTCAATATGTACAGGGACCTCTTTAACCCTAACTTCTGCATACTTGGTACAGCACAGATATTCACAATTGAAGCGTAACTGATTAGATAAGGAGAATTATGGCTCTATTTAATGAAACATTTCAGCCCCAGAATGCTGCAAATCTCAAAAATGCAAAATAGAGTAATATTTAAGAGGAAAACTGTCAACCTATTTGGTGGTGTCTTAAGAAGAACCATACCTGAGTAAATCATTTAAAAGAAACTGTGGGAAATTATGCTCAATAAAAAATAAAAGCAGCAAAGAAACCGAATTCATGGATTACCCTCCCCTCCCCCATAGGACAGAATCAAGCTAGAAGATGCTACATAAACATGAATTCTAATTAGTTTTTCAGTCACCCTTGGGCTGTTATTTTTTAAAAAGCAGAACTTCCTTCATGCTCACCATGGAACATTATGTCTCTACAGTTATAAGGATGGCTAGCTGCCCCTTGAGTGAAAGCTCATTAACTCAGTTCAGCTAATGACTGGTCAGAGTTGTTCACGGAACACAATCTAATTCTTAGCTATCTGTGGTCATGTCTTTTAGGACAAAGGTTAGTGGGAGTTGTGTGGGATTCTTATTCTCTCTGTTGTATACATACTAATTAACCAGGCATTGCCACTTTCCTTGTCAGGGGGAGAAAAAGCAGAGTCCACTAATATTTTGTAATTGCAGGTTGAGAAAAGTAGTGGAGAATGTGCAAGCCTTGAGATTTACTGTCAATTACAAAGTGTCACTATTTCTTCTCTTATACCCGTGGTTGTCATTGCTAAGTGATTTTAAATTCATTTTCCTTTTGGCATTGTGCTAGGCCAAAACATTGGAATTATTGTTAATATTTCTCTTATTTGTACTACGATTTGTAAATTGAAAATCTTCTCTGTCTTATTTACATGGTATGCTAAATATTCTCTTCAGAGTAATAATTAATGGGCATTTGTAGGTAATGTGAGGCAGAGTTAGAGATATGAAAAATTCTAAATTAAGGAATTCAGTTCATGTTATCTTTTGACATCATCTTGTCTGAACCTTTAACATGTTAGTCTATAATCCACACCAGATGAATTGTGTGAATATAAAACATTCTAGGATCTAGTGAAATTTAACTTAGGTTCTTTTTTATAGTAATGATTCATATTGGTTTATTGATGATATGAAATGTATCATATTTGTATGTATAGAAGAACAAAGAAAAACTACAATTCTCTCATTTTTTCTTTTAATAAAAGATTTTTTTCTCAAGCAAAAAATAAAAAATAACCTGGAAAAAAAGATTTACTGTCTGGAAACTGTAGACAATATAATGCATTGCTGTACAGAGAGGACAGTTACATGTGTGGTCTGCCAAAAGTCAGTGGCTAAGACACACTGGGAAGTTCCTGTCTTTTTGGGTCTGTGGGTTGTAGGATGGTTGTCCTGTGCTATATGGCTAATATCCAGTTATAAGAGAGTACATACCATGTGTATCTTTTTGGGTCTGGGTTAGCTCACTTAGGATGAGCTTTTCTAGTTCCATCCATTTGTCTGCAAACTGCATGATTTCCTTGTTTCTGATAGCTGAGTAGTATTCCATTGTATAAATGTACCACAGGTGTGGTATTTTTTTCATCCATTCTTCAGTTAAAGAGCATATTGGTTGTTTCCAGTTTCTGGATATTATGAAAAAGGTGACTATAAACAGAGTTGAGCTGATGTCCTTGTGGTTTGGTGGAGAATCTTTTGGGTATATGCCCAGGAGCAGTATACCTGAGTCTTGAGGTAGAGCTATTCCAATTTTCTAAGGTATTTCCAGTTTGATTTCCAAAGTGGTTGTACAAGTTTGCACTCCCACCAGCAATGGAGGAGGGTTCCACTTTCTCCACAACCCCACCAGCCTGTGCTGTCTTTTGAGTTTTTGATCTTAGCCATTCTGACAGGTTGAGATGGAATCTCAGAGTCCTTGTGAGTTACATTTCTTTGATGACTAAGGATGTTGAACATTTCTTCAAGTGCCTCTCTGCTATTAGAGATTCCTCTTTCGTGAATTCTAAGTTTAGCTCTGTTCCCCATTTTTTGATTGGATTATTTGTTTTCTTGGAATTTAATTTCTTGAGTTCTTTATGTATTTTGGATATTACCCTTCTGTCTGATGTAGAGTTGGTGAAAATCTTTTCCCAGTCTGTAGGCTGCCATTTTGCTCTAATGACAGTGTTCTTTGCCTTACCAAAGCTTTTCAGTTTTATAAGGTCCCATTTTTTTTGATTGTGGGTCTTAGAGCCTGAGCTGTTAGTATTCTGTTCAGGAAATTGTCACCTGTGCTAATGAGCTCAAGGCTTTCCCCCACTTTCTCTTCTATTAGATTTAGTGTGTCCACTTTTAGTTGAGGTCTTTGATCCACTTGGACTTAAGTTTTGTGCAAGGTGATAAATATGCATCTATTTGCATTCTTCTACATGTTGATATACAGTTACACCAGCACCATTTGTTGAAGATGTTTTCCTTTTTGCATTGTATGGTTTTGGCTTCTTTGTCAAAAATTAAGTGGCCGTATGTGTATGAGTTTATTTCTGGATCTTCAATTCGATTCCACTGATCAGTTGGTCTGTTTTTATACCAGTACCATGCTGTTTTTATTACTATTGCTTTGTAGTACAGCTTGAGATTAGGGATAGTGATACCTCTAGACGCTCTTTTATTGTACAGGATTATTTTAGCTATTCTTGGTGTTTTTCTTTTTCCATATGAAGTTGAGAGTTGTTTTTTCCAGGTCTGTAAAGAATTGTATTGTTATTTTGATAGGAATTGCATTGAATATATATATATATATTGCTTTTGGTACGACGGCCATTTTTATTATGTTGATCCTACCTATCCATGAGCATGGGAGATCTTTTCATTTTCATCTTCTGATGGCCTCTTCAATTTCTTTCATCAGGAACATGAAGTTCGTGTCATACAGGTCTTTCACTTGCTTGGCTAGAGTGCCCCCAGGTATTTTATGTTGTTTGTGGCTATTGTGAGGGGTGGTGTTTCCCTGGTTTCTTTCTTCTATCTGAAGGATTTGCTTGCCATGTTGTTTGCTTCTTCCATTTTCCTCACAGACCTTTGGTTCAGTTTACTGGCCCCCATCAGGCAAAGTTGTTTTCAAGGCATATATCTCACCTACTTGTAGAAATTCCCTGAAGTTTGCTTCTACATGTTCAAACTGTCATTCTGAGGCTGCTTTTTAAAATAAATAGATAGATAGATAGATAGATAGATAGATAGATAGATAGATAGATGGATGGATGGATGGATGGATGGATGGATGGATAGATAGATAGATAGATAGATAGATAGATAGATAGATAGATAGATAGATAGATAGATAGATAAATTTGTAGCCAAATGGATGGAACTAGAAAAGCTCATCCTGAGTGAGCTAACCCAGACCCAGAAAGATGTACATGGCATCTATTCATTTATAATTGGATTTTAGCCATATAGTACAAGATAACTATACTATAACCCACATACACAAAGGAACAGGAACCTAGAATACCTATCCTATAAGAAATTCCACCTAGCAGCAGAACAAAGCAAAGGCTAAGATACACAGTCAAGCATTAGGTGGAGCTCTGGGAGTCCTATATTAAGAGAAGGAGGACGAATAGAGAGACCTGGAGGGGTCAAGATCAACACATGAAGATCAACAGAACAAACTAACCTAGAGGCTTGCAGCTACTGAAACACTAGCCAAAAAAGGAAGAAAAAAGCTTAGACTAGACCTAGACCACCCCTCTATACAAACATAGATGATAGGTAACTTGGTTGTCATAAAAATCCCTTAGCAAGTGGGGTGGGGGTTTGGTCTCAATCATAGACTTTGTTACCTGTTAGTGGGACACTTTACCCTAGTGGAGCTGCCATGTAGGCCCCCAGTGCAAGAGGAAGCTCTTAGCCCTCATATGACTGCTGAACTGAGAGGGGCTGATATGTAGTGGCAACCCACCCAGGAGGAGTAGGATAGATGGGAGAAGGAGGAGAGGGTGGTATGGCAGGACAGGGAGGAGTAGAGGGAGGGGGATGTGATCAAGATATAACTTCAATTAATAAATAAATGTTAAAATTAATTAATTAATTTACACTTTATTTAAAAACAGTGATTGGGTTAGTATGTTATGCTTCTCTAAAGTGGAGCAGAGTTCAGAAAGCCACTTTTAGTTCTTAGATTTCCAGGTTTGGGCTTTCATAGATATTCAGCAGTTGATGATATAGAGCCTGTATTTAGACAGTAAGAAATCCTTATTGAGTCATTATCCTCTACTTTACATAAATTACATTAACATCTGCCTCCAGCTGGTAATGTGTGTCTTACATGAATAGATTTCTCATACATGAACTCTAAACTCGCTGCAAACTCCTCGGAAGTGATAGCAACTGTAATTCATAAATTGCAAATTCTGTCTGGCAGCTAGCCATAGCTTGCAAACTGTTCTCTTTGCTTTAAAAAGTTTTTTTTTCCTCCACTAGCTGCTAACATTGAAAAATTGCAAAATTTCATATAATAAACCAGGACTTGCAATTATGAATAAAGCTTCTATAAACATTTGTGTACAAAATTTTTGCAGCAATTTAAGCTTTCAGTCTATTAGGTGTAATCCAAGGATTGCAACTGCAGGATCATACATTCATTTTGCAAGAAATTGACACACTGTCTTCCAAATTGGCTATAGCGTTTTGCATTTGTAACAAAAATAAGCGAGAGTTATTACTGTAAATCCTTAGTACAATTTGATGTTATTGGTATTTTGGATTTTAGCTATTCTAGTCCTCATGTAGTGTACGTATATATAAATTATAAAGTTACTTTCTTGATGCTGGCTATAGGATTACAATGTACATGTTAACTTATTAGAATCCATTTCTGATTTATAATTGCTTATAGTGACATACAAAGCTTTACTCCTACATAGACTTGCTAATGCCTCCTTACTAGTAGAGCTTGGCTTGGGTCTCTTGATTTGAGGTTGGATATTGGGTTATGAAGACTGCGTTAGAAGATGACCTAACAGTTAAGAACACTTTATGCTCTTCTCAGCACTAACATAGATTCTGCAATAACCATTGTACTCAGGGTGGTTTGCTGTGGGAAAGGATGTGGTCTAGAGAGAGATAAAATAAGAATTTGAGAAAGAATTATTTTCCCTTCTTGCTTATAGTAATATCATAATATATCTGGCAAATGCCTAAGCTAAAATATGAATCCTCTTGGGATATTATATGCTCAGGTTACAATGTGAAAGATCTTAGTTTAATGGCCCATTTAAAAAAAAGTATAGGTGTCTTTCAGAAGAGAATGTAGATATTTAGATACCTGGTAGTCTGAGTTACATGTAGAAAAATGGCTAATTAAATTATTAATCAGTATTTATATTATATTTAATTGGTCAACAGTGTTAATTCATTCATTATAGTGAGTTCACAGACACCTGATGGCTTTTAAGAAGACTTGGCCTGAATTGAGCAATCCTAGCCCATCTAAACTAGCTCTTAATTCTACTCCCCAAATATGACCTCATATATACATACACCCCCCTGGGCTCTTATTCTCCATGCTATGCTGATGCTCCAGGCCATGTGGAGTGAGGTTCTTTTCTCAAATGCATGGTGTGTGTCCTCCTCCCTGGTCCTGGCTTCTTCTTCTGGAGGGTTCTTCTACTCTTCTATCAGAGGCTTCTACCCATGAACCTCTCTGCTTCAGAAGTCCTGCACACCTTAGTCCCGCCAACCTCTGTCTTTGCCCAATCTCAGGCCTCAGCATTTATTCAACCAATCAGAGAAAATGGTTAGAAAGCAAAGTAACAGACAGCAAGGAGGCCAATTAATTACCATGTAGAATACATAACATCACCCCATCAGTTACATACGGCTCTTTAAACTAAAAATAGGGAAAGAGAAAATATCCAGTAATTTACAGTACCAGGTATGAATTTCCCCCTGTGGAATGGGCCTTAAGTCCAATCAGAAAGTGGTTTGTTAACTCTGAAATCTTAATGCCACTTCTGCAACAGTGGACACATCTTGCCATGCAGGTCAGTAGAATAGCTTGCAGAGTCTTACTGCCAGATTAGGTAATTGAGGTCTTTTTCTCCCTAGCAGGTTCTATAACTCTGAGAGAGCGTGTGTGTGTTTCCCGGTCACTTAAGGTTGATTGCTCTATACCCTGCATCCAAAGTGAATGATGTCTTCAGCAATAGGGTCTTACCATCTATTTATGGTGGGCAACCAAGAACAATGGCAATAACTTATTCTGTTTAGGGGTACCACTGAAACCTTCCTGACCAATAACTTGTAGGACAGTATCTAATGCCTAGCACTGAGGTTTTCATTTAAGAACACATGTCTTCTGGTAGCATCATTGTACATCCATACAGGTTACTACTGTTTAACCTCTATTTTGCATATTATGTTTTTAATTAACTTATAAACTAGTGAGTTTCTATAAAGTTTCTTCAGATATCCTTAGTTTGGATAACACACCCTTTACTGTATCCTATCACCAAGTCCTCTGTCCACACTTCAGCCTTTAACCTCAAGAAATTTCCCCTCTCCTTTCATGTTGTCTATGTTTTATCAACCCCTCTAATTAAAACTTTTTCTTGGGGTTTAAGATCATATATTTCCATATAGCTTTTCTATATATGCTTCATTTTAGTTTACTCATCTACAACCTCATCATTTTCCTATCCTCTATCCACTTGGTACTTGAACCTCCTTCATTCCCTGTATTTCCCCCTCTACTTTCATTTTACTTATGTTTTTCTGTTCCCCCTCCCTTAATATATCTGATCACAGTGGCCTGTTTCCAGTTACCAGTATAACTGGTTTTTATTAATATTTTAAATTAACATAGAAAAGCAATGAGTTTCATTATGATATTTTCATTCATATATGTTATTATAGTTTGTTATTATTCATTCTCCCCTGTGTTTAGCTTTGTTTTTCCTATTAATTAATTAATTGTGATACTGGAGATTGAACATAGGGACTTGTGCCTGTGGCACAAGTATTCTACCACTACCACCTTCCCAATACTTAAGTAGATTAGTCTCAAATTCAGTTGTTTGATGTAGTCAGACCCTCCATCTGACGGTGGCAGCTGCTACACGGTTCCAGCCAAGTGTTGCCATGTGAGAACACAAGCCTCCTTTTGCTACATATTCTGCTTAAAAATAAACAAAATAAACAGGTAGCTGCATTTTTTTTTTCTGGAAACATAGGCCTTTTAAACATTGTCAATTAATTAAAACTTTTAAGATACACTAGTTAGCTAGTTAGGCTAAACAAAACACATCCTTAGCCATTTAATAGTAAATTCTAGTTTAGATGATGGAGACTTCACAGTTTTTTTTCAAGAGCCTTGATTTGGTGAATTTAAGTGTCTGGCTCTTTGTCCAATAAGTTTGGTTCCAGATTAGTGTGGGTGAGTACTTATGTAGCCTTTATGTCTGTTTTCTATTACATAACCAAGGATGTCTTCAGTGGTGAAAATGACAAGTAGCCTCTGTATCTGGTAGGATCAGTCTGTTGTGCAATAACTCGAAAATCGTTGGCCAGACCATGTGCTAAATAAAGAAAGCAATCAGAAGGTCATTGTCTTTTGGAGTCCTTTTCATGCTTGTTCCGTCACCAGTTCGTGAATCCCCTGAAGGCCTTGATAAGGAATTTATATTTGCTTCTAAAAATATTAGGAAGCTATTGGAGGCGGGTGAGTGGTGAAGAGACATAATACAACTAAATTGTCTAAGAAGAACCTCTGAAAAGAGCTGATTGGAAAGTTCTGTGCAGGGCTACAACGTTAGCACTTTAGGAAAAACCTGCCTTTATTGAACTGAGGCTTTCCCATTGCTACTTGTACTTTCTCAGGATTGTCATTTTACTATTTCCACATACAAGTTTTTCTCTTTACCCTTACCACAAGTGGAAATGTTTTCCATAGCTTTTTGAGCAATCTAGCCTAAGAAACTTGAAGGCTATGTCATGATGAATGCTTTGTAGAAAGGAAGCCAATGCCTTTTCTGGTGGAACTAATTTCTGTGTGTTCTTGCTTGGCCTACAGGCTATTATTCATCAGCCATGTAGCAGAGATAGACTTTTCCAGATAAGTAATTTTCTCATCTGAGAGAACAAATAAATGAGCTCACAAGTTCATCTAACCAACCTACTACTTTGCTTCTGTCTTTCAGAAAATACTGAAGGAAGGACCCCTGCTAAAGAACTGTAACTCCTTCAAGAGATGGAAGCTTAGATATTGTCTGATTCAAGGACAGAAGCTCCACTTTGCACACCATCCTTCGGTAATTACGAAATCCTTTCATCTGCATTAGTGGGTGGGTGCCAAGAAGTGTGTGGAGGAGGCCACCATTAGACTAGATGTTAAAACCTTATTCTTCCTTTAATTAATCTCCTTGGGCAAATGGGTGGTAGTATTTTCCTTTGCCCTTTCCTATGTCTCTTCCTCTTCATGGATTTCCCCATTAGTTTCTGTATCCAGAGGTGCCTATCAAACTCTCCAGGCCCAGTGCAAACTGGAAATACAGAACCCTTTATTCAAAAACCAGGAAAAATGTGATTCATTAATGGTACAAACATAAAATGCTTCATATTTATACTAAAATATAAAGTGTTGGCTTATGATGTTTTAATTTGATATTTAAATTTACTCTAAAAAGAAGCAAATTAAATAATTAGCATGAAGTTTTCCGTTTAATTTTCTTTTGTACCATTACAGTTTTAAATGTAAATATAAGAGCATTTAACTTATATAAAGAACAACCATCATTATATCATTTACGTTACTAGCTCATACATGCATGTGTATTTTGTTTTTGGCAGTATGCAAAACTAGCTCATTGTTGGTTTCTTTTTCTTTTCACTTTTTTATATTTTCACATTCTGCCTATACACTCTGAGTAAATGGAAAAGGGATAGTTGCTTGCCCTAGCTTTCCTTTTCCTTCAGTGTCATCCTTTTCAGCATAAAGAGTTGCATAACACAAGGACGGAGCATGAATAAGAATGAATAGAATAGGGCTCCCTGGTTTCCAAAAGACAAAACAAAACAAAAAACCACTGCCTTTTCTTCGTGTTTGTAACAAGTTCTGGCTCCAGCAGAATGTGTGGACTGTCAGTAGCCCTGCGTGCTAGATCATAGATGTAACACACTTTGCACTTTGTATTACTACTATGATGAGCTTCCCTGGAATTCTAAGATCATGAATAAAATGAATACAATTAGAACGACAAAACATGGGGTGGACATGCAAATGATATGTATCTCCTGTATTCATGTGCATGGCTCAGGGTCTTATTGGACTTTATTTATAAAATACAAGCCCAGAGACCAAATATAAAGATGACAATAATGCAATTATGCAGCATTAGAACAAGTCCTGAGTTATTCTGAATGTAGAGTCTTGCACACCAGCATAGGTTACATAGTGATCAAGCAGCCATGTTTATATGGATAGTACTTAATTCCAGCTAATAGCGGGCAGTATCTACCACATCAATTTTACAGCGAGATACAGACTCTAAACTGGATGTGACAAGCAAAACATCCAAAGGCTGCCACCCAATAAATTAAGACTTAATAATAATTATACAAGTTCCCCCAGTTAGGCTATATTTTGTTATCTTATCTAGCACTAAATTTATATTTGGATAAATCTGAACTGAGCAGCCCAATCCTTAGTACAAGCCCACAGAAAAGTTTTAGGAAAGTTGTGTTTTTATTTAGTTTGTTTTTTATTTGTTCTATGCTGTATCTACAAAATTCATGTTACTGTAGAAATCCTAGTCCTCAAGACAAATAAATGGTTGGATCATAACTTCCAAGAAAATTTGTCTACCTGTCTGATTAATCAGACAGCTTCTTATAATTCTCCCTCTATATCTTTCCAGTTTGCGCACTTTGAAACAATTGATCTGTCTGAAGTCGCCTTGGCAGAAAGTAGCTGGAGAAATCTTTGCCACGGTTTTTGTGTAAGTAAGACTGAGAATAACTGAGTGTGCATGAGTGGGTGGGGCTAGCTGAGAAAAAGGATTGTTATATCTACTTGTTCTATTTGGGGGGGGCATCAGGTTTAACAAGTGTTCTTTGATTTCAAAGTGTTATTTTTCATACAAACTTCCTCTAGCCTAGTAATAGAGAGGATGATGAATACTAATCACGTTCCCTATTAACAGGCTGTTATAAAGCCAAGCTGACTTCAAGGGACAAAGGGCTTTTGACTATTATAGTGTTCAGACAGTCTTCTTGGTAAAGGTAATTTAGAAGTCTCGTTGGAAAGGGTTTCAAGACATTGATAAGTCATTGGAAAAATTAGAATAGACAAGGTCCATGACATCATTTCCTTTGGCGATGCAGGTAATCCTCAGTGAAATCTAGCCCATAGTGAGGTGATGGAAGAGAGTACTTCTGAGAAAGCCGAGGGAGTGTTCAGGGCTTAGTGTGTCTGGGATGTTGTGCAGCTTTGGTCATGCATGTAAATCTAAAACATAAAAATCACTGAAAAGTATCAAGTCCACTAGCCCCAAAGACTCCTTCACACCTTCTCCACAAATAGCTTTCCCCAGCCTCATCAGTTGGTTATATCAGTGTTCCTCTTGAGGCTAGGCTGTCCTTTATTCTAATGAAAGCACAGGGCCACTGTCCATCAGATGAGCAAAGAATGGATGGGAAACAAAAGAGTGACTACAGTCATGATCCCAACCAGCTCCTATGCCTAGCTACCACAAAATCAAGTGCTACAAAAGGAGACAGAAATTACATGTTAATATGGCTAGCACTAGCTTCAATTTGAGGCATTAATCATAGAAACAAGCAAGGCCATTGAAGCAATGACTGACATCAGAGCCAATCGTGTTCTCTCTTATTATCTGGGAAAAGTCCAAGCTCTGCTCATGGTGTACATCATTAAGAACTTCAGTACTGAGCCAATGAGATGGCTCATCACGCAAAAGAGTTTGTCACGCAAGCTCAGCAGCCTGAACTCAATCGCTGGAGCCCATCAAGGAAAGAGAGAACCAACTCCTAAAAATTGGCCTTCACATGGGGTCTTTTTGCCACACACATCTACACTCACATGCATTCATGTGTACACAAACATCACACACATATATACCAATAAGTAAGTAAGTAAGTAAGTAAATAAATAAATAAATAAAACCTTCAGAGTGGCTTTGATACTATTCCTGGCTGGGTCCTTGCATTATCACAAAGGAATAAGAGAAAGATACTACTGTAAAATTTTCTTCCACTTATCCCTGTCCATGTTAAGGAAAGAAACTGGATTTTTTTACATCTTATTTTGCCCACAAAGAGTAAATGAAGGACCCTGTTGAAGCAAGCACACTTTCACCACTTCACAGAGAATAGCAGTGAACAAGTAAATATTTTAGGCAAGCTCATTGTAGAAATAGGTGACATGTATTTAAGAGCATGGATTCAAGAGCCAAAGAATCTGCCTTCATTATAATGCCCATCTCATTGGACTGTAATGAGGATTCATTGAAATAATATGCCTAACAGTGCACTGAAATGGCTCTTGACACAAACTAAATAGGATTAAAATATTAATTATTACTATTATAATTATTATTATCTTAAGTAGTTATTAAAGCAGTTGAGGGTGGCCCTGGAAACTTGTCTTACATTCAAGAAATATAAGACTTGGAATATTATGCTTGGCACCTATGCCTAATTTCATAGAGAATTTGCAGACTTGGGTCAGGGGCTAATAATATGATGGGGTGTTTTTTTTAGGTGATCACACCAGATCGAAAAGTCTCTCTGGTTGCACCCAGTCGGAAAGACATGGAAGAATGGATTAACATCATAAAAACTGTCCAACAGGGAGAAATCCGTAAGGTAAGACAAATGGTAGTGAATACACACAACTCTCATGAGAATCTCCTTAAGTGGCTACATTAGGGAAGCCAATTGTCAAACAAAGAATTAGTAAAATTGAAGCAGAGACTATCAAGCTGAGAAGTACATGTAGATATCATTGGAAACCTATTTAGAACTACTCACAAATAGAAGACACTCACTTAGGCTCAGAGCCTGGTAACCATATAGCTTACACTCTTCTGTAAACATCTGGTAGATATGTTATAATATATTCAATGAATTGAATGCACAAGATGTTTTCATACAGGTAACTTAGAAATTCATGATGTTAAGAAAGTTGCAATCAGTGTTTTTTTTTAATAATTTATTTTTTATTTCTTCAAGTTCCATCTCAATCACAATCCTCTCCCTACTCCCCCCCTCCAGTCCCACCCTTCCACCCTCCTCCCCCTCAACCCCCCCATCCTCTTCCCTTCTTTTTTTTTTTTTTTAGTTTAAGGTATTTCTTTTTTCCCCCCAACAGCTCTCCCTTTCAGTCCAAAAAATGGTTCTTTCTCTTATAACTATAAATACAATACAAAACAACAGAAATAAATAGGCCACAATTATAAGAGTTATATGGCTTAGCATACATTCCCAATGTCCAGTCCATATGTATTTGGCACCTGACTTTAACATTCTGCTGTCTAACCATCTCCATGTGTTTAAAGTTCTATATCTAACTCAGCTTTCATACTAACTTGCCTCATAATTTTAAAAATATCTTCTTAGATCCAGAACACCCTCTTGATTCCTAAACAACTCAAAATTTAACTATGAGACTCTAGCTATCTATTCTTCAACCACCTCAGAGACCTGAGAGGGATAAATATATCTGATTTTATAGGAAGTGCAGGGCCTGCAGCTTCCAAAACTAAGAAATGACATACCAGTGGCTGCCTGGACAGTTCCCATTTTCTCTCCATATATTACAGCATCAATCTTCAGCCATTTGGCTCCATTTCTCTGACAGACATTGATTGTAGAGCAGGAATTATGAAGGACTTACCTACCCTGTCTTGGCAGAGCTAGGCTGTCGACTTATCTGCTTCCAAGTTTTGTCCTTTTTGGACAGAAGTCTGTCTACAGTTGAAGCAAGGGGTTTTTCTTGCCAAGAGAACGGCTTACCACCAATTCAATCATCTTCCACTGGAGATTCTTCAATGCTCATCTTCTACTTGGAGTAGAATAGGGGGTGCTGTCAGGAGCTGACATGTCTCGATATCAAAAAATCTTAAGTTAAGAAAACATCTTTGAATGTCATATTCTGCAGATCTCTTGAGGTTTTTGAAGATGCCCTATCTATCTCTTATATTTAGATAAGCAAATATTGCTTGTCTCTTAGCAACTTGATTTCTGAGTAGCTTAGAAAATAACTGTGATAGACTGTCATAGTAACTAACAAAATGACACGTTTCCATGACTATTAGTTTCCGTTTCTTAATTATCCTAAACAGTTTATGTCGGTTGGTAGCGAGAGGTCAAAACTTGACATTTCATTTTTAAGTATTACTACGAACAATACCTTTAAGAAGCGTTACCCTTAATTTTGTATCAATATACAAAGATCAATACCAATGTGGCCAAATATAATCTTAATTTTGTATCAATATACAAAGATCAATACCGATGTAGCCCAATACAATCTTAATTTTACATTAATATACAAGGGTCAATACCATTGTGGCCAAATATAATCTTAATTTTGTATCAATACACAAAGATCAATACTGATGTAGCCCTATACAATCTTAATTTTGAATTAATATACAATGATCAATACCAATTTAGCCAAATATATTAATTTTGTATCAGTATACAAAGGTATAAGGCTATATTCAATAATCTGTCCTTTTTTTCTTGATCTTTCCTATACTATGTCTATGTCCCATTGTTCTCAAGTCTGTTCACTCCTATATAGGAGAGAAAGGAGGATACAGAAAAGAAAAAGAGAGAAGTCCCTGGGTCTAACCTTCAAAACCCATTTAACAAGACCATTTAACAGCTTGTAGTCTTTTCCCCTAAATAACAAAAATTTCTATTATCTATCAAATAACCAAAGTGGGGGGAACACCCTCCCCACCTTCTGGCGATGGGACGTTGTTCTCTTAAAATGACTTCCTGCTGATTTGGGACGTAGTAAACCTGTTTGGGGCCCAAATAAGAATGGAAAAATGGTTAAAAATGTTAATAGAGTTAATAGAATCATTTGATGTTCAGTCCTTTTGTGCTCAGCTATTTAGATGTCCTAAGAAGTTCATAGACAGAAGCTGATCTTCAGAGCTTTACTGAAGATCTGGCTGGAGTAGTCTGTGGAGCTGAACGATCTTAGCGATTTTGAGTTGTTGTGGTTGTAGACTTTTGAGGAAACTGCTATTGAAGAAGTCTGCAAGGCTGAATCATCTGGGCCACTGGTCTTCTTTGGTGTCTGATCTATTTTCTGCTGAGGTTTCCGTTGTCCAGTTGTCCCTGGATTCCTTGAATGGATGCTTTAAATCTCCTGGAAAGATAAGAACAGAGCCCTGCCCTAATCCTAACTCTGGGACAATTACCTTTTTTTGGGGGGGGGGGTCAGGTAATATTTTTCCTGGAGCAAATTTGGTTTTTTTTTGCCAATATATAAAGTATTACCTTTCAATCCGGATTAAAGAAGAAATTATTTTGATATTTTGGAGCTAAACAAACCTTTAGTGTATATATTTTGAGATCTCAAAGGACAATTTGTTTGAATTGCAGCCTGCCTTTTGTAAGTAGCTTTTAAACTTAAATCTTTCCAAATCCTATGTGCCTGTCTCTGCATTCTAAATTTTGGGATCAAAGACATGTGGTTTCCAACTGATGGGATTAAAGATGTGCTCCTCCACCCCTGGATCAAAGTTTTTCTCTGTTTAGAGCTTGTTTTGTATCAGGTGGCCTTGAGCTCTGAGATCTGCCTGTTTCTGTCTCTAGTGTGTTGGGATTAAGGGTGTATTCTTCCCCAATGATGTGACTAAGGGTGTGCACCATCACCACCCTGTTTCTTGTAACTCTAGAATTTATAAGACAACTAACTCTATAGTGATCCTCCTGTCTCTGCTGGAGGTAAAGGCATGGGCTAACACCATGCATTATTTTACCTTAGCTCTAAGTTTTTTCAACTCTTGGAGGTTTGTAAAACCAGGTTGAACAGCTGTCACCTTTAATTTATTTACAGTGTTTTAAACCTGTTACCTGCTTTTTAATGCCAAACCATGGAAATAGCCTATACCTCTACAAAAAAAAAACCAAAAAACAAAAAAAAAAACTTTTAAGCTGCTGTCAAGTTTGTGTAATCTCTGTAGCCACCTGCAGTCTAACATTCTAATCAGAAATTAAGGCCATTTTCTTTTCATGCCAGTAAGGTAAATTATAGTTTGAAAATTTTATATTGTATTTTTATTATATTTTTAAGCTTATTAATTCTTTTCTTAAAATAGTATTTATTTCTAGAACGTAGTTTCCTCCCTCCTCCCCTCTTGGCCCCTCCCTTCCTCTCTCCTTCCCTCCCTCTCTCCTTCCCTCCCTCCCTCCCTTCCTCCCTCCCTCCCTCCTTGTTCCTCTATTTGGTACTCTCCTTCTCCTCAGATGAGGTGGGTCCTCACATATCATACTCCCTCAGATCTTGCGTCATGTGAGGCCCAAGAGCTTACACTCGTACTGGAACTTGATAAGGCACACCATCTAGGGTGTGGGGTTCCACTAACCTGCAGCAGATTCCATGACTCACTGGTGGGTAGAATTTTTCCTAGGATAGATATGCTAGGTTCCTGTCTATTTGGGTGTGTGGGTTGTAGGATAGTTATCCTCTGATGTATGGTTAATATCCATTTGTAATGGAATACATACCATGTTTATCTTTCTGGGACTGCGTCAGCTCACTTAGGATGAGCTTTTCTAGTTCCATCCATTTGGTTTTGAATTGCATGATTTTCTCATTTCTGATAGCTGTGTAGTATTCCATTGTGTATATGTACCACAGTTTTTTTATCCATTCTTCAGTTGATGGACATCTGGGTTGTTTCCAGTTTCTGGCTATTACAAATAAAGCTGCTATGAACATTGTTGAGGCAATGTCCTTTTGGTTTCTTTTCAGATCTTTTGGATATATGCCCAAGAGGGGTATGGCTGGGTCTTGAGGTAGATTTATTCCCAATTTTCTAAGATATCTCCAGATTGATTTCCAAAGTGGTTGCACAAGTTTGCAGTCCCACCAGCAATGGGGGAGTGTTCCCCTTTCTCCACATCCTCGCCAGCATGTGCTATCATTTGAGTTTTTGATCTTAGCCATTCTCAGAGTTGTTTTAAGTTGCATTTCCCTGATAACCAAAGATGTTGAACATTTCCTCAAATGCCTCTCAGCCTTTAGAGATTCCACTTCTGTGAATTCTCGGTTTAGCTCTGTACCCCATTTATTGATGGGGTTATTTGATTTTTTGGTGTTTAATTTCTTCAGTTCTTTATATATTTTGGATATTAGCCCTCTGTCAGATGTTGGGTTGGTGAAGATCCTTTCCCACTCTGTAGGCTGCTGTTTTGTTCTAAGGACAGTGTCCTTTGCCTTACAGAAGCTTTTCAATTTTATAAGGTCCCATTTATTGATTGTTTGTTTTAGTGCCTGAGCTATTGGTGTTCTATTCAGGAAGTTGCTACCAGTGCCAATGATTTCAAGGCTTTTTCCCACTTTCTCTTCTATTAATGTTAGTGTGTCTGGATTTATGTTGAGGTCCTTGATCCACTTAGACTTAAGTTTTGTACAGGGTGATAAGTATGGATCTATTTGCATTCTTCTACATGTTGACATCCAGTTAGACCAGCACCATTTATTGAAGATGCTTTCCTTTTTCCATTGTATGTTTTTGGCTTCTTTATCAAAAATTAAGTGACCATAGATGTGTGGGTTTATTTCTGGGTCTTCAATTCGATTCCATTGGTCAACTGGTCTGTTTCTATACCAGTACCATGCTGTTTTTATTACTATTGCCCTGTAGTACAGCTTGAAATCCGGGATGGTGATACCTCCAGATGTTCTGTTATTGTACATGATTGATTTAGCTATTCTGGGTCTTTTGTTATTCCATATGAAGTTGAGAATTGTTTTTTCCAGATCTGTAAAAAATTGAGTTGGTATTTGGATAGGAATTGCATTGAATCTGTATATTGCTTTTGGTAAGATTGCCATTTTTATTATGTTGATCCTACCTATCCATGAACAAGGGAGATCTTTCCATCTCCTGATATCTTCTTCAATTTCTTTCTTCAGGGTCTTGAAGTTCTTATCATACAGGTCTTTCACTTGCTTGGTTAGTTATCCCCAGGTATTTTATATTATTTGTGGCTATTGTGAAGTGTGTTGATTCCCTTATTTCTTTCTCAGCCCATTTATCTTTTGTGTAAAGAAGGGCTACTGATTTTTTTGAATTGATTTTGTATCCGGCCACCTTGCTGAAGGAGTTTATCAGCTGTAGAAGTTCTCTGGTGGAATTTTTGGGGTCACTGATGTATACTATCATATCATCTGCAAATAGGGATACTTTGAATTCTTCCTTTCCAATTTGTATCCCCTTGATCTCTTTTAGTTGTCTTATTGCTCTAGCTAAAACTTCAAGTACTATGTTGAAGAGATATGGAGAGAGTGGGCAGCCTTGCCTTGTCCCTGATTTTAGAGGAAATGCTTTAAGTTTCTCTCCATTTAGTTTGATGTTGGCTATTGGCTTGCTGTAAATTGCTTTTATTATTTTTAAGTATGGTCCTTGTATGCCTGATCTCTCCAAGACTTTTATCATGAAAGGGTGCTGTATTTTGTCAAAAGCTTTTTCAGCATCCAATGAGATGATCATGTGGTTCTTTTCTTTCAGCTTGTTTATGTGGTGGATTACATTGATGGATTTTCTAATGTTGAACCACCCCTGCATCCCTGGGATGAAGCCTACTTGATCATGGTGTATGATACTTTTGATGTGATCTTGGATCCGGTTTGCAAGTATTTTATTAAGTATCTTTGCATCCAAGTTCATAAGGAAAATTGGTCTGAAATTTTCTTTCTCCGTTGGGTCTTTGTGAGGTTTAGGTATCAGGGTAACTGTGGCCTCATAGAATGTGTTTGGCAGTATTCCTTCTGTTTCTATGTTGTGGAAGAGTTTGAAGAATATTGGTGTTAGCTCTTCTTTGAATGTCTGGTAGAATTCTGTGCTGAAACCATCTGGGCCTGGGCTTTTTTTGGTTGGAAGACGTCTAATGACTTCTTCTATTTCCTTAAGGGTTATAGGACTGTTTAATTTGTTTACCTGTTCTTGATTTAACCTTGGTAGGTGGAATCTATCAAGAAAATTGTCCATTTCATTTAGATTTTCCAATTTTGTGGAGTACAAGTTTTTGAAGTAGGACCTAACGATTCTTTGGATTTCCTCAATGTCTGTTGTTATTTCCCCCTTTTCATTTCTGATTTTGTTGATTTGGGTATTTTCCCTCTGCCTTTTAGTTAGTTTAGCTAAGGGCTTGTCTATTTTGTTGATTTTCTCAAAGAACCAGCTCTTGGTTTTGTCGATTCTTTGTATTGTTCTTTTTGTTTCTAAGTTGTTGATTTCAGCCCTGAGTTTGATAATTTCCTCTCGTCTGCTCCTCTTGGGAGTGTTTGCTTCTTTTTGTTCTAGCTCTTTCAGGTGTTCTTTTAGGTGGCTAGTATAGGAATTCTCCAGTTTCTTTTTGAAGGCACTTAGAGCTATAAACTTTCCTCTTAGCACTGCTTTCAATGTGTCCCATAAGTTTGGGTATGTTGTGCCTTCATTTTCATTGAGTTCTAAGAAGACTTTAATTTCTTTTTTTTATTTCTTCCCTGACCCAGAGGTCATTGAGGAGAGAGTTGTTCAGTTTCCATGTTTTTGCAAGCACTCTGTTGTTTTTGTTACTGTTGAAGCCTAGCTTTATTCCATGATGGTCTGATAAGTTACAAGGAGTGATTTCAATTTTCCTGTATCTGTTGAGGCTTGCTTTGTGACTGACTATATGGTCGATTTTGGAGAAGGTTCCGTGAGGTGCCGAGAAGAAAGTGTATTCTTTTGTTTTTGGGTGAAATGTTCTGTAGATATCAATTAGGTCCATTTGATTCATGACATCTGTGAGGTTCATTATTTCTCTGTTTGGTTTCTGCATTGTTGATCTGTCCAGTGGTGAGAGTGGTGTTTTGAAGTCTCCCACTATTAATGTGTGAGGTTCAATGTGGGATTTGAGCTTCAGTAGTGTTTCTTTAATGAATGTGGGTGGTCTTACATTTGGGGCATAGATGTTTAGTATTGAAATTTCATCTTGGTGGATTTTTCCTTTGATGAGTATATAGTGTCCTTCCCCATCTCTTTTGATTAATGTTGGTTGAAAGTCCAATTTGTTGCATACTAGAATTGCTACTCCAGCTTTTTTCTTGGGTCCATTTGCTTGGTATATCTTTTTGCAGCCCTTTACTTGGAGATAATGTCTATCTTTTTTGCTGCTGTGTGTTTCTTGTAAACAGCAGAATGTGGGATTCTGTTTTCGCATCCATTCTGCTAGCCTGTGCCTTTTTATTGGGGAATTGAGTCCATTGATGTTGAGAGATATTAATGACCAGTGATTGTTACTTCCTGCCATCTTGATGTTGGTAGAAATAGTGTGTGAGTGAGCTTCTTTCCTTTTGTTTTTGCTGCAGGCATGCTATTTGCTTCCTGTGCTTTCTTGTGTGTAGTTAACCTCTTTGGGTTGAAGTTTTCCTTCTAACATCTTCTGTAGAGCTGGATTTGTGTATAGATATTGTTTGAATTTAGCTTTGTCATGGAATATCTTGTTTTCTCCATCTATGTTGATTGACAATTTTGCAGGGAATAGTAGTCTGGCCTGGCATTTGTGGTTTTTTAGGGTCTGCAAGACGTCTGTCCAGGCCCTTCTGGCTTTTAGAGTCTCTGAAGAAAAGTCAGGGGTGATTCTGATAGGTTTGCCATTATATGTTACTTGACCCTTTTCCCTAGCAGCTTTTAAAATTCTTTCTTTGTTCTGTACATTTAGTGTTTTGATTATTATGTGGCGGGAAGATTTTCTTTTCTGGTCTAATCTATTTGGGGTTCTGTAAGCTTCTTGTACAGTTATAGGCATCTGTTTTTTTAGATTTGGGAAATTCTCTTCAATGATTTTGTTGAAGATATTTTCTGGTCCATGGAGGTGGGACTCTTCTCTTTCTTCTATTCCTATTATTCTGAGATTCCGTCTTTTCATTGTGTCCTTGATTTCCTGAAGGTTTTGTGTCAGGACTTTTTTAGATTTGACATTTTCTTTGACAGATGTATCCATTTCTTCAA
>CAJQZJ010000027.1:1000977-1016899 GCA_907164525.1 Lophiomys imhausi
GTGGGCCCTGGGGATTCAAACTCAGGTCCTCCTTCTTTCAATTCAAGTGCTCTAACAAATTAGCCAACTCCCCAGCCCAAATCCTTTTTTTCTTACTTTATTATACAAACTTCCAAACATAATGGGAAGTCGAAATGAGAGTGTCCACCATTAACATCTCATTATATTTGCTTTCTCACATGCCCAAACAACTCAGGAGGCAACTCAGGACTAAAGATCAGAGGCAAGGAGAAAAATTAGGAGATGCTGACATTATTAGTCAGACTAGAGATGATGGTGATTTAGGTTTGCAAATCAGTAACAGCTAAAGAGAACTGGACAAACTCGAAACATACTGGGAAAGTCTAAATATAAGGATTTATAGATGTAGATGCTTGGGTTTGACAGTGACAGGAGTAGAACTCATAATTAGAACTACAGACACAAGAGTCAGATTACTTGGAATCAAATCTAAGATCTGATACCCAGTGATTCCTTTCCTGTGCCTCAGTTTTCTCTTCTGTGAAATGGGTACACAAGTAAGCTTTACCTGTCAGGGTAGATAGTGAGAGTACATAAAAATGGTATATAAATAGAACTTAGAACACAGTCAGTCACATACTCAGTACTATATGGGGGGAAGTTGTATTGTTAGTAACATTCAAAAAGTCAGTATCTAGTATTGGAAAGTTATGAGTCAGAACCACAGATTTATCATTTACTCTCTATATAATATGAACTTTTTTGCAGAGTGCCTGTTCCATTTTCAGAATGATTCTTAGATCCAAGACTATCTTTAGGTACCTTTAAGAAGAGTTTATTTCCAGAAAGGCAGTTGAGTTTCTAGTAAAGACTAAAAAGGAAATAATGAGCCTGGAGGGGTGGGGTGGGATTGATTGATAGGCCATAGCGGTAAGCTTTGGAGACTGAACACTTTGTTTCCCCCTAGGCTGCTGCCATCCAGCACTTAGAGTCTGCAACCACTGAGCTGAACAAAATCCTGAAAGCCAAGTACCCCACCGAGGTGATCATTGCCACCAGGTCAGTCTTCCTTTGTTTTTTGTTCTTTGGCGGGGGGGGGGGGGGGGGGGGTATCATAGGCTGTTCTGAGGTGATATATATGCAGCTCACTTTGATAGCCTGGGGTTTCAAGGCCAAGGAAAGTATGTGTTTATCTTTTCTAATAATTTTTACTCAACTCAAATTTCCTGAGTCGAAGTTTAAGGGTGGGGGGAAGATGAGATTGGAGTGAGGAGTCATGTTGCTAAAAACAGACAAAATGATAATCAAATGTTTGGAAAGAAGGCACAGAAGGGACACATGACATTCTAGATAATCCAACAGTACAGACACCTTATTTTCTATCTTTGGCACTGGAAAAAGTCTCTTCAGTGCTTGCTGTGATCTGCTTGCTTGTTTTGCCAATTTCAACTCTGTTCATTTTTGTAGGTTACATTTCTAAAGCACAAATGCCTCCCACGCATGCCATTGACAATGTCAAAACGCTTCTTTGTGCCTTTGTATACCTGCAATTTAATTATTCCCAAACTTTAGCAACAGTTTTAAACAGGCAGTAGCAATATAATATGCATTGCCCTATAAAATGATTGATTCATTTAGCACCATATCTTGGGAATTACCTTGTCCATACATCAGGATTTTTCTTATTAAAATTATTTTTGAAAATTCCAGACATTTATGCATATGCTCACAGCTACTGTGAGCTCATAAGTAAAATAGTCAGGTCTTGCCCAAAAGACAGCATTTTACAGTACTCTTCCAATCCTCTGCTTCTACAGTCTTTCCACTCTTCTTCTGCCACTTTCCCTGAGCTTTAGTGGTATTAGGGCTAAGAAGATGTTTTCTTTGGTACTGTACAACCAATCCTTTCTTCTCATCACTTTTAGTTCTGTTATAAGACTCTGCATTAACTGCTGCCCACTGCAAAAAGAAACCTCTCTGATCAAGGTTGAGGGCAGCCCAAGTCCATGAGGTTTAAACAAATATTTATAAGGCAATTTGACAGCATGACCAGTTAGCAAAAACAGTAACAGTGGGTTATACCCTAAGGCCTCTGACCTTCCAAGTCATAGGCTTTTGAGAGGGCTATAGTAAGAGGTATGAAATTACTTCTTGTAGACCAGGCCTCAAATTCAATCATAAAGCAGTTAGGTACCCCATAACAGTCATGCCATTTTTACATCTGTGGGTGACTCTTCCCTAGTAGGATGATATTGTAACATGCATGGCCCAGCAGCCTGCATAGCACCTTATAGCACTACGAACGCTAACCAGCAGGGAGAAAATTTTCCAGGTGGTTTGAAATTGCTTTTCTGGTGTCATGCACCCAAAGTGTGTGGTGTTTTCCCTAATAGAGTCTTACCTGCAGTTATGGTGGGTAACCAAGGGCAATGATGATGGCTTGTGTTGTTTTGGATACCTTTGGTGCTCCCTGACCAATAATTTCATGTCTTGCAATGAGATTTTCAATAATAAGCCATGTCTTCTGGGGATGACATTATCCATCCATGTAGGGTGATTCCATTCTGTTTCTTTTTAAAGTTGTAGTTTTATTAAATATCTTATTATCAAGTGAATTTCCATATCCATTTTTCATACATACTTAGTTTTGTTTAACCTACCCACTACCCCCTTTCTCTATGCCATCTTTTACTCCCATTCCCTCTTAATCCTTTAACCACCTAAATTCCTCATATTTAACCACTTCTATATTTAATTTTATATTTTCTGTTTCCATTTATATTTAATTATAAAATTTTAATTTTTTTCTTCTTGATTTTATTGTTGACTCTATTATTCAGTATTCTGTTATTGAATCTCTATTACTTTGAGTTCTTTCTGTAGCTTTTATTGTTGTTGATATACAGCTTTATTCAATTGTGTCAAGACAGATTATAGGATGCTAAGGCTCACTTTGTATCCTGATATGTGGTATATTTTAGATCCTAAGTACTATGGACTGGTAGAAGAATGTGTATTCTTTAGAGTTTGAGTGTAATGTTCTTTCCCTTAGGTCCATTTGATTTATGGTGTCATTTAACTCCAATGTTTCTCTAACTCGTTTTTGTTTAGGTAACCTGATACTGTAGTCACTCACTATCACTGTTCTGTAGTTAACCTGTGGTTTTGCATCTTGTGGTATTTCTTTTATAAAATTAGGTACACCTGTGTTTGGTGTGTCCATTCAAAACAGTGATAGCTTCTTGGCTTATTTTTCCTTTGATGAGTATAAAGTGACTCCTTATCTCTTTTGACTAGCTTAGAGTCTGTTTTGTTTTTTTTCCGATATTAGAATAGCTAGGCCTATTTGTTTCCCAGTTTAATTTTCTTGGAATAAACCTTTTACCCTAGGATGGTATCTGTTGTTGATGGTAAAGTGTGTTTCTTGGATGCATAAAAATGATGAATTCTATTTTCTAATCTAGTCTGTTAGTCTGCTGTCTTTTTATTGGGTAATTGAGACAATATGCAGAGTCCTTATAGAAATATGTGTAGTAATTCCTATCTTTTGGTGATTTTGTGATGTTTTCTTAGACTTCATTTGATCCTGGTATTGTCTATTCCCTGTGACCACTTCAGTATGTTTATTTTTCTATTTAGTCTAAATTATTCCTTCCAATATCTTCTATTGAGTTGGTTTAGTGATTGAAAATTTCTTTAATCTTTTTTATCATAGGAGACTTTCATTTCTCCCTCAAAGTTTTTTAGTTTATTTATTACTTCAAGTTAAATCTCCATCACAGTCACCTCCTTCCACAACTCACGGCCCCACCCTTCCACCCTCCCACCCTCTACTCCCTCTCCCTCCTATCCCACTCCTCTGGTGTGGGTTCCCCCCACATATCAGCCTGCTTCAGTTCAGCAGTCACATGAGGGTTAAGAGCTTCCTCTTGCACTGGGGGCCTACTAGAGGGAAGTATCCCACTAACAGGTAGCAAAGATCAAGATTCTGTTCCTTTTTCTTCCTCAATTTTAATAGATAGTTTTGTTGGTTATGATAGTCAGGGTTGACAGTTTGATCTTTCAGACCTTGGAATACATTTTCTAGGCCCTTGTGGCCTTAAATGCCAAATGATCAGGTGCTATTCTGATAATCTTCCCTTTATAAGTGACTTGACCTTTCTCTCTTGTGGATATCCTTTCGATATCCTTTATTCTGTTTTTAATGCTTTAACTATGATATGTCATGGGGAGTTTCTTCTCTGCTCTATCTATATGGAGTGCTGTAGGCCTCTTGACCTGCATGAGCAACTCTTTTTTTTAAAATCCTTTTAAAAAATTATATTTTCCCCCCAACATCCCCACCTTTTAGTCCAATAAAAGGCTCTGTTTCTTATAACAATAAATACAGTACAAAACAATAAGAACAATTATGGAAACTATAAGGTATGACATACCTTCCCAATGTCCAGTCCATATATATTTGGCAACTAATAAGAATATTCTATTTTCTATCAATCTCGATGAGTTTAAAGTTGTATACCTAACTCAATTTCCATCCTAACTTGCATTACCAATTTAAAAATATCTTCTTAGACATAAACATACTTTAATTCTTAAACAGCTTAAAACTTAACTCTGAAACTATAACTATCTAGTCTTCAACCACATCAGAGACCTGAGAAGGATAAATAGATCTGATTATACAGGAAATACAGAGTCAGCAGCTTCCAAAACTAAGAAATGACAGACAACTGGCTGCCTGGACAGTCTCCAGATTCTCTCTATAACATTGGAGCATAGGGCTGGAAAGATGGCTCAGTCATTTAAGACTAGGCTCTCAACCAAAAAAAAAAAAAAAAAGAATGGGCATCTCATTAATTTTGGAAATTTTCTTCTACAATTTTGCTAAAATATATTTTATGTGTTCATATGGTATTTTTCTCATTCTTTAATTCATATAATCTGAAGTTTAAATGTTTTTGTGATATACCTAATCTCTCCCATGTTTCATTCATATATATGTATTTAAATTTACCATTGTCCTTTATTGAATGATCCAATTCCTCTACCTTGTGGGTTTTCCCACATTCCATTCTAATGGTGAGGTTTCCACTGAGTTTTCATTTGGCTTATTAATTTTTTAAATATACTATTTTATTAATTCTCTGAGAATTTTATAAAATGGATTTTGATCATATTCATCTCCCCAAACTCCTTCCTCTAAATTCCCCCAGATCTACCTACTACTCTTTCAAATGTGTGACCTCTAGTTTCTTTCTATCTTTAAAAACCCACCAAGTCCCATTTATATTGCTGAGTATATGTAATGGAAGTTAGGCCATCCACTGGAGCATGATCACCTACCAGGGGCCACAGCATTAAAGAAACCTGAATCTCCATCCTTTGGAAACTACTAGCTGTCAATAGCTCTTCCATTATATGTATAAGCTTACAAACCCTTCCTCCATTCATGCTAAAATAATGATTGGCTTGATTGTGTGTGTGTGCGTGTGGGGGGTCTTATACAGATAATCATACCTACTGTGAGTTCAAAAGTCCTGTCATTTCCAGAAGACACTGTTTCTTCTACCTTACAATCTGACCTCACTCTGACTCTTATAATCTTTCTGCTCTCTCTCCCATGATGGCCCCGAAGCCTTGGTGGGGGGGGGGCATGTGCTAGTGATACAGATATTCCAGTTGTGATTGAGCACTACACTGACAATCTCTGCACTTTGATTGGTTGTGAGTTTCTGTGTTAATCACTAACCACTACACAAAGAAATTTCCCTGATGAGGTCTGAGAGCTGCACTAATCAATGGTTGTAGTTATACAAATTTATGTGCTCTGTTCATTTAATAGCATAATAGTAGTAGGTTAAACCCTGAGGCTTGCAATCTGCAAATCTTTGGTTCATAGCCAGATCTATAGCACCAGATTTGTGTTTCCTCTTGTGGAGCAGGCCTTAAATCCAATTAGAAAGTTGCTGGTTACTTCCAAAGCATCCATGACACTACTGTGGACATGGGCGTACTTTGCCATTCCAGTCACTGTAGTTGAGTGGGTTCACAGCTAGATAAGACTGCTAATGACCTATTATGCCAACAGCCTTTTGGAACCATGAAACACCTTTTGGAAACATGAAAACTAACAGGCATGAAGGAAGATTCCTGGTCAATACCAACTTGACTCCTCCATGTCCAGTGAGCAACATGTATTCTGTCTTCAGAAATAGGATCTTTCCATCAAATACCTTGTACTGTCTTGGGGCTCTCTGGGATGACCTTGACCAACAGCTAAAGGGGAAGTATCTCATACTCATTCCTGATGAATGGCTTTTTATTTTGGCAGCGTATGGCTTCTGGGAGAAGTATTATCTCCTATATGTGGTAACTGTAATTAGAGTCATATAAATTCTCTCTACCTAAATCTTCTTCCCCTTATTCTTTCTGTCCCTTTCATGCCATTTGTATTCTACTATCCTTCCTCCCTGAAAATCTCTCTTCTACTTCTCCACCAATATTCCCTTTCTACTTTTCTGGATTTCATGTGTATTCCATGTTAAACACAAAAATCTAAAGATTCTATGTTAAGATCCACATATACAATTTTTGAATCTCTGAGTCTTTGTTACCTCAGTCAGTATATTTTCTTTTTTTGCTAAATAAGCTTATATTGTGCCTAGGTACTAAATTTCCATTATCCATTCATCAATTAATAGACAGGTAGGTTAATACCATTCCTCAGCTATTGTGACTTGAATGAGAAATGTTCCCCCATAGAATTATGTATTTAAACACTTGGTCCCCAGTTGATATTTCTGAGAATGTTAAAACAGTTGGCCCCCAGTAGGTGTTTCTGAAGATGTCAAGGAACCTTTAGAAGGAGCTACATTGCTGGATGAAGTACATCATTGTAGACAGGCTTTGAGGGTTCATATTGCTCCATTTCCTGCTCACCCTCTCTGCTTCCTGGGTATGACTGGGACGTGTTCTTTCAGCTTCCTCCTCCAGCTACCATGGTTTCTCTACCATTATGGACCTCTAGCTCTCTCAAACTTTAATCTGAGATTAAACTCTTCCTTAAATTGCTTTTGGTCATGGTATTCTATCACAGCAATAGAAAAGTAACTAATAGGGGGCTGTAGGGATGGCTCAGCAGTTAAGAGTACAGACCATTCTTCTGAAGGACCTGGGTTCAAATACCAGCACCCACAGGGCAGCTCACAACCATCTATAACTCCAGGATCTAACTCTGACAACCAGACATAACATGCAGGCAAAATATCAATGCACATAAATTAAAAATAAATTAATTTAAAACAAAAAGTAACTAATATACTAGCTATTTTGGTGAGCTTAGCTTTGAACATAGATGAGCATATGTCTCTGTAGTAGAAAATAGAGTCCTTTGGGTATATACCCAGAAGTTGTATAACTTGGTCATATGGTAGATTTACTTCTAGTTTTTTGAGGAAGTGTCACACTGATTTCGATAGTCGTCTAACCAGTTGACACTCCTGTTGACAGTGCATTGAGGGTTTCTTTCTTTTTTAAAAAAATATTTATTTATTTAATACATATACAATGTTCTGTATTGAAGTTATGTATGCCTGCAGGCCAGAAGAGGGCACCAGATTTCATTGTTGATGGTTAATGAGCCACCATGTGGTTGCTGGACACTGAACTGAAGACCTCTGGAAAAGCAGTCAGTGCTCTTAAACTCTGAGCCATCTCTCCAGCCCACATTGAGGGTTTCTAACTCCCTACATGTTTGTCAGCATTTGTTGTCTTTTGTTTTAATATGACTGGGGTAAACAAAATCACAAAATAGTTATAATTTGTATTCCCTTATGGCTAATGGTGGTAAAAACTTAAACTTTTTTTTCTTACCCATTTGTATTTCCTCTTTTGAGAAAACTTTTTTCATGTCTATAGCTTACTTTTTTATTGTGTTGTTTCCTTGGTGCTTAGGGTTTTCTTTTCTGATTTTATATATTCTAGACACACATACCTCTGTCAGATGTATAGTTGGCAAAGGTTTTTTTCCCCCTAATTTTATAGGCTGCCTCTTCAATCATACTCCTTCGCAGTATGGAAACTTTAGAGTAATGAAGTCACAGTCATTGATTGCTGGTACTATTTCCTGAGTGACTGGGAGTCCGATTCAGAAAGTTCTTACCTGAGATTATAGCATTAAATGTATTACCTACTCTTCCTTCTAGAAGTTTCAGAGTTCTGTGTCCAACACTGACATTTTGATCCATTTGCAATTTATTTTTGTGCAGAATGAGAGAAAAGGACACAGTTTCATTCTTCTACACGTATATATCCAGTTTTCCCAACAAAATTTATTAAAGTTACTATCTTTTTTCCCATGTGTATTTCTGGTATCTTTATTAAAAATCAAGTGTCTGAGCCAGATATAGTTGCACATGCCTTTAATACCAGCACAGACTAGGCAGAGGCAAGTTGATCTCTGTGAGTTCGAGGCCAGTCTGTTCTACAGAGGTAGTTCCAGGACAGCCAGAGCTATTAAACAGGGAAACAAACAAACAAACAAACAAATGAAAAATTCCTAGAGATAATAAGGACCCAGGAAACATATCTTAACATAGTAAAAGCAATATAAACGAATTCCATAGTTAACATCATCCCAAATGGAAAGAAACTGAAAAGCATTTCCCCTAACATCAGGAACAAAATGAGGTTGTCCAGTCTCCCCTCTCTATTAACAGAGTACTGAAGTCTTAGCTGGAGCAATGAAACAAGTGAAGTCCATAAAGGGTATACAAATTAAAAAGGAAGACTCAAAGTATCCCTATTTGCAGATGATATGATAGTATAATATACATAGAAAATCCTGAAGACTCTACCAGAAAACTCCATTAGCTGATAATCACATTTAGTAAAATAACAGCATAGAAAATTAACACACAAAATTATGTGTGCCCTTTCTGTATACAAACAGCAAAGTACCAAGACAGAAATCAAGGCCATTTACAATGGCCTCAAAAATTAAAATATCTTGAAAATCTAATCAAGAAAGTGAAAGACATGTACAATGAAAGATTTAAGACACTGAAAAAACAAATTGAAGATGATATCAAGATATAAAGACTTCATATGCTCATAAATTTGTAGGATTAGTGTGATAATCTGTGATTTAAATTCTATTTTACTTGATTTATGAAATTGGATAAGCCTATATTTGCTGCATATACATTAAAATTAAAAATTAAAAATCCTCTGGATGGATTTTTTTCCCATGGCAAGCATGGAGTATTCACTTTTATTTCTTCTGATAAGAACTGGCTTGAAGTCTGTTTCATTAGATATTTTGTTACATATTCTTATAGTATTTTCCCATTGCTTTCAACCTATGATAGTGTTTATCTTTGGCAGTAAGGTTTGTTTCTTAAATGCAGAAGAAAAAAGATCTTATTTTCCAACCCAATCTGCTGTTCTTTGTATTGTACTCTCATTTTAAAATTTTGTAATGTTTGGGGTTTTCTATGTCTTCTTTAGTTTAATTATTATCTAACATCATTAATTTATTTTCCTTATGTTGTCTCTTGAGTATATTATTTTTCTATTTAGACTGAAGTATTCCTTCCAGTAACCTCTGTAGAGCTAACTTGGTGGTCATGAATTACTTTAGCCTGATTTTATCATGGGAAGTTTTTCTTTCACCTATTAAGAAAGATAGCCTTACCATTAGGAAGCGTTACCTTTAATTTACTGGGCCATTTAACTCTCATAAATGTGGCATATTTATATCTGTTGTTTTGTATAGTATTTACTGTTATAAGAGAAGGAACCATCTGTTGGACTGAAAGGGGAAACTGCTGGGGGGAAGAGGGTGGAAGGGCGGGATAGGGAGGGGTTTGTGACTGAGATGTAACTTGAAGAAAAAAAAATAAAGTATTTAAAAAAAAAAAAGAAAGATAGCCTTGCTGGGTATATTCCATTGAGGTAGCAGATGTGACCTTTGACTTTGAAAGACATCAGCAAAAGACAAAGCACAAATTCCTATCATGGCTTGGTTTGAAAAGCCAGCAGCTATTCTGCCAGGCCTGTCCTTGTTTGTGACTTGGTATTTCTCATTTTCAGCTTTTTTTTCAACATTTATTTATTTCTTCAAGTTACATCTCAATTACAGTCCCAGCTCTCCTCCCTCTCCCAGTCCTACCCTCCTACCCTTTTCCTCCTCTTCCTCCTATCCTCTTTTTTTTTTTTAATTTAAGGTGTCTCTTTTTCCTCCCAACAGCTCCTCCTTTTAGTCCAATAAAAGGATCTCTTTCTTATAACAATAAATACAATACAAAACAACAAGAACAATTAGAAACAATTATGAAAACTATAAGGTATGACATACATTCCCAATGTCCAGTCCATACATATTTGGCAACTGATAATAATATTCTATTATCTATCCATCTTGATGAGTTTAAAGTTCTGTACCTAACTCAGTTTCCATCCTAACTTGCATTAGCAACTTAAAGACATCTTCTTAGACCAAGAACATCCTTTTAATTCCTAAACAACTTAACATTTAACTGTGAGACTATATGTAGTCTTCAACCACATCAGAGACCTGAGAAAGATAAATATACTTGAATAGTGCAGAGCCAGCAGCTTTGAAAATTAAGAAATGACAGACAACTGGCTGCCTAGACAGTCCCCAGTCTCTCTAGAATGTTGATGCATCTATCTTCAGTCTTTTGGGCCAGTATCTCTGACAGACATTAATTGTAAAGCGGGAATTATGAAGGACTTGCCTACCCTGTCTTGGCAGAGCTAGGCTGTTGACTTTACCTGCTTCCAAGTTTTGTTCTTTTCAGACAACATTCTGTCGACGGTTGAAGCAAGGGCTTCCTCTTGCCCAGTGACAAGCTTGCCACTAACGCAGCCATCTCCAAATGGAGATTCTTCGATGCTCATCATCTACTTGGAGTAGAATGGGGGAGGGGTACTGTCAAGATCTGACAGGTCTCAATATCAAAAAATCTTAGGTTAATAAAACATCTTTGAATGCCATATTCTACAGATCTCTTGAGGTTTTTGAAGATGCCCTATCTATCTCCATATATTTGGATAAGTAAATGTTGCTTGTCTCTTAGCAACTTGATTTATGATTAACTTAGAAAACATTTGTGATATACTATGCTAGTACCTAACAAAATGACAAGTTTGAATGACTATTTGTTTGCATTTTTTAATTATCCTAAATTTTGTGACAGTTGCTACCAAAAGGCCAAAACTTCATTGCATTTTCAAGCATTACATAGGTACAATACCTTAAGAGTTAACCTTAATTTTTGTATCAATATACAAAGATCTATACCAATGTATCAAAATATAATCTTAATTTTGTATCAGTATACAAAGATATAAGGGCGTATTCAATAATCTATCCCTTTTTCTTTATCATTCCTATATCATGTCTATATCCCCTTTTTTCTTTTCAAGTCTTTTCCCTCCTATATAGGAGAGAAAGGATAGAGAAAAGAAAAAGAGAGAAATCTCTGGGTCTAACCTCCTAAACCTTATTTAATAAGACCATTTAACAACTTGTAACCAATCCCCTTAAATAACAACAAACATCTATAACCCATCAAATGACCAAAAAAAAAAAAAATCACCCACCCCACCTTCTGGGAATGGGATGTTGCTCTCTTAAAATTGCTTCCTGGTGATTTGGGATGTAGAAAACCTGTTTGAGGGCCCAAATAAGAATGGAAAAATGGTTACTTTCTTTGTTCTGTACATTTAGTGTTTCCACTATAGAAGTGTTTCTTTTCTGGTCCTCTTTGGTGTTTTGTGTATGTCTTATACCTGGATGAGTGTCTTCCCTCTCAATTTGGGAAATTTTCTTCTATGATCTTATTAAAATTATTTTCTATGCTTTTTGCATGAAATCTTTCCTTTCTTGTATGATGATAATACATAGGTTTTGCCTTTCCATGGAGTCCCAGAGATCATGAATTTTCTGTTCCTATAGTTTTAAATGTATCATTGACTTTGACTGAATGATTCAATTTGTATATACTAGTGATTCTCAACTTTCCTAATGCTATGACCCTTTAATACAGTTCATCATTTTGTGGTGACTCCTGACCATAAGATTATTTTGTTGCTACTTCATAACTGTAGTTTTGCTACTGTTATGAATCACAATGTAACTATCTGTGTTTTCTGATTGTCTTAGGTGACCCTGTGAAAAGGTCATTTGACTCCCAGAGGGGTCATGACCCACAGGTTGAGAACTGGTGCTCTTTTTTGTCTTCATACCCTGATAGTTTATCTTGTAAATGATTCATCCTATATTAGTGAGGTTTTTCATTGAAGTTTTTATTTGATATTCTAGTGTGTTTTTTATTTCCATAATTACTGTGGTTTGAGTTTTCTTAGGTATGCCTATCTCTTTATTAAATTCTATTTTCATATCCTGAACCAACTTCCTTGTTTCATTCAGCTGTCTCTTTGTGTTATCTTTAAAAGTACTAGAGTCCTCTTTAAGATAGTCTTACATGATGAGAGTAATTATTGTTTTGCATTCTGCACCTGGAATTTTTTTATTGGTTTTTATTTTGTGAATTTCATATCATGTACCCTATTCCCACTCATCTCCCACCCCTCCTCAGACCACTCTCCACTCTTGCAACCTCTCCCAACAGAAAAAAAAATCTCATTGTAGAAGCTGTACTGTGTCAGTGTGTCCCATAATGTTCCCTTTTGTCCACATTTTTTTGCTTGCAAATATTCATTACAATGACTCCTTAGTCAAGTATGAGGCCTCTGGCTTCTGCTACTTTGTCAATACTGGGACTCCTCTCAGATATCCTGTTATTGTCCTGTGTCATGGAGATCCTGTAGCTTTGGGTCTGTAAAACTGGCCTCTTCATGTACCCCAGAAGTTCATCCATGGGGTAGATGTTGGAGTGGGGCAATTCAAAGCCCTGGTTTTTGGCCTGAAACCCCCATATCCAGGGCCAGTTCTACTGTGCTACCCAGGTAAGGTGCAGGGCCTGCTCTGCTGTGTGCTGAAGCAGGTAAGGGGCTGGGCCAGCTCTCCTGCTGTCATGACTCCATCAGGGCCCACTCTCCCACCTGCTACCTGTGTCAAGGGCAAAAGAGAGTGGAGGGGATCTCTCCCTTGCCAATGTCATCACTTAGTGGACAAGAGTCAGGACCAGCTCTGCTGGCCTCACACTCTCAAGGATGGTTTGCCTGCAACCCCCACATCCATGGCTAGCTTTACGATGCTACCAAGACAGTGCCTACTCTCTCGAGTGCTGCAGCATGTGAGGAGCAGGAACAGCTCTCCTGCTCTTGTGACCCCATTGGGGCTGCACCTGGAATTTTGTCTAAACCATTTTGACTTGTGGTCATTGGTTTGGGTTGGTATTTTTTGGGAGGAGATGCATTGTCTTGGGTTTTCATGTTACTTGTTTTTTGTTTTGTTTTGTTTTTTGCAGTGAGATCAGCCTTTTGGGAATTATATCATTGGTTAAGATTTGTTGTTTTGTTTTTGGTTTTTACTTCTGGTTGCCTCTCTTTCAGTGACTATGTTTGCAGTGCTCAGGTGAGACTAGGTTGTGGCAGTTGTGGTGATATTTTCATTTGCTAGACTAGTGTTCCAGGTATCAGGCTCTATCTGCAGTCTGAGGGCTGACTGTCTAAAGCACCAGTCACTATCTCATAGTTTAATCACTCTAATTATAGTAGGAGCGACTACAAAACAGACACTTATTAACTGCTGATTACTTTAGGGAATAAAGGAATCCCAATGCCACTGTATATGCTAATATGTTAGTGTAGCAGAATGGAAAAGAAAAGGAAGACAGGTAAACAATCATGTGGAGTCTAGAGATGATTATTATGTTGTTACATTGTAAGTAGAGGAAAGAGGTATTTGTAGGTGTGGGAGTAATTGAGGCAAAGAAAAAATGAGGTTGTATGTGAGAGTTTTGATTAATGGTAGCCTTAAAAGAGGAGGTAAAGATATGTACCCCAATACCATAAACAAGGGCAGCCTTTGGGCTTTAGGAGATGCACTACTAAGGAATGGATGTGAAGAAAGAGGAAGAAACAAAAGAAAGAAAAAGAGGGAGTAAAACAACAAAAGGTGTGAACAGTAGGGGACAGTGTTGGCCTATAGAAGACGGAGCAGAGTTGGCTGGAGAAATAAGGTCCCTGTGCTGAATGTTGTTTGGGTTTTTTTGTTTTGTTTTGTTTTGTTTTGTTGGGGTTTTTTGTTCTTGTTTTGTTTTGTTTTTCCTCTTTGTCAGAGCCAGTGCTTTTTTCTCTCTGGTCCTGGTCCTGGTCCTGGTCCTACTCAGTATTGATTTTTACCAGTCCAATCCCTCCCTTGTGGGCGCCTGGATCCTCTTGTGTGTAGTTTCCTTGACTCTGTCCTGTGGGCTCTGGGTAGCTGAGACACAGTCCATCGAACCACACTTGCTGCATTCACAGAAAGTCAGGAGCAGCTGGTGGCTGTGTGGTACCTAAAGCACTATTCAGAGCTCTGCTTAGTTTCCACAGCGTTACTTTTTCCCATTGGGGCACTAATGGTGGCCCTGGCATCACTCACTGGGAAACCCTTCTATGAAATCCTGCCATGATCACTTTTATGGATATCCTGGTAGGATTCTTTCAGCCTATTTTACATAGAGTAAAATGGCCATATGGTGGTGGTGGTTGTCTTGGTTGCAATCACAGCAACAAGCCCCAGACCACTACTAGTAGAGATAGTTGGTGGGTTTGATGGTATCTGAGGTTAGTTTGGGTGTTGATCAAGTAGACTCTAGAAGTAGAGAAGAAGCTGACTGAGTGTTAACATGTTTAGATTCCTTAACTGTAATAAGCTGTACATGCTCTAGCATGGTTTCTAGTCTACCATCTTACCCAGAAGTCCTGCTTATTGACTTTTTCATTTCCAGCAAGATTTCAGATTGGCTTTTCTTCAGTAATTTGATGTCTTTATATGAATTTTATATGAATTATCTTTTTACAACTTGCATTATTTATCTCTTTTGTTCTCTTAGAGAATATTCTTGTTTTCTTTGAGTTGTTTGAACATACTTATAATCATTCTTTCAAATGCTTTCTCTGAAAACTCTCCCCAGTCATTTTCATTGGGGTTCATTATTATGAGATAAGTAACTTTTGTGGAGATATGGTTTTTGGATTGCCATGTTATTCGTTTGTTTGTTTGTTTCTGCACTGGAATTTGAGCATCTGAAGTTAGCCCATTGAATAGAAATGTGAGCTGGGGGTTGATACACTGGAGATTGCTTACTTTTCAGGCCCAGGAGCTAGGGGAGCCACAGAAGTGTGGGCAGGGGGTCTCTGGTGACTCCTTACCTCTGGACATCAGGAACTAGTGGGTGACACAAGTTTAGTCTGCGGGTTCAAGGTCCTAGGTCAAGTCATCCCCAGAAGTTAGGGGACTAGTGGAAATTTGAGCCAAGTGCTCAGGGTCCAGGGACTGGTGCCTTACCATGTCAGTGGCAGGGAAGGCAGAAGTTTGGGCCTATTGTCTGTTGTCTTATAACTCAAGCAGCACATCCCCTTCTAAATATTTTGGTCTTTCATTTTTCCTACCACTCTTGGGAGAAAAGATTCTTGGTTCATCCACTACACTCTCATCTGAGAAGTACTAACTGCAAAAAAACCCAACAAAACAAAACAAAGAAATTTCCTTACATCGTTGCATTTATACTTTATCAGGTAGCCCTTGAACATGAGCTGATTGATCCAAGGTGAAAAATGTTAACCAAATAAATTCTATTTTTCTGGTAATTTACAACCATCACTAAGAAATGCTAACAACCCTATGTCAAGTGCATCACTTAGGAAGTGGGGTGAAACTGGGCCCGAGTGGGAAAGGAGTATATTTCATCATATGTACAAGGAAAAATAAAACAAAGAAAGAAGGATGGTAATTAGGAGAGAGAACAGAGAAGGTAGTATA
>CAJQZJ010000027.1:1022945-1059902 GCA_907164525.1 Lophiomys imhausi
CATCACAGATACCTCATTTGTCTCAGTATCAGCTCTTTTCAAAGAGATATAGTTTCCCAATTAATTGTGTTAGCATCCTTTTTAAACAAATCAATTGACCATAAATATAAAGGTTTGTTTCTGGACTTTTCTGTTTCATTGATCTTTAACTCTATCCTGAGCAAGTAACTTTAGTAACTGTAGGTTTGAAGTAATTTTAGAGATAGGGTGATGAAAGTCTCCCAACCTTCTGTTTATTTCATTTATTTATTTACCTATTTTACAGAATCATTTTGTTTTTTTCTAGGTATGTTTGCATTTCTATATAATTAAGCTTCTGATTTATATAGATGACAAAACTAAAGTGCCCCAGAAGCTTTTTGTTTCAGAGTACAAATAATTTTGTGCTAGCCTTCTTATGTTTCAAAACATTCCCTGTGATGGCACATTTCTATGACTTTACAAGTTCATAAATGATATTTAGCCCTTTTAGGAAGAATAAGAGCTCTGTTTTTCTAGGAGATCCTATAGTTAACCAGACCCTATTTTTCTTAACTCTATCCTGTTATGCTTGCCTGTCCTATATTTTTTCCATCCCAAACACACAAAGACTAACATCTAAAGAATTCATATTTATGTGATAAAGTGCACAATCTCAATACTTTTATACAATGCATGTTGATCAAAACAATATCATTAGTATTTCTCTTTCCTTATTAGTTAACATCTAGATCCATACAGATCTTTCTTTTCTTATTATTGGTAAAATATATAATAAGCTCTTGTGAACTGTACTTCTTGTCCATGACATTTATTACTGCACCAAAAATTTACTCCTCACTCATATTTGTATCAATAACTAAAAATCAATTTAATTTTCAAGTTCTGGTCAGAAGCAAGAAATCTAATTCCTTCCCATCTCAACAGAATTTCTTAGTTTTTGGGTTTTTTTATATATAATTTGCTTGGTTGTTTACGCCTTCAGAGAAAAATAAGAAACAAATCACAGTTCTTTTACTTCCCATTACGCATTTCTTTTTAAAAAGCATTTGTGTGAATTCCTACATATCTAAGAAATATGATTATTCTTGTTATTTTCATCCAGGTTGCAGTCATAAGCTAGTTAAGTAAAATGGATGTTGAGATATTGGACAATCAAATATCATCATTTAAAATAAAAAGTTTCCTCTCAGGTCTCTGAGGTGGTTGAAGAATAGACAGCTAGAGTCTCATAGTTAAATTTTGAGTTGGTTAGGAATCAAGAGGGTGTTATAGATCTAAGAAGATACTCTTAAAAGTGTGTTGCAAGTTAGTATGAATGTTGAGTCAGATATAGACCTTTAAACTCATGGAGATGGTTAGATAGTAGAATGTTAAAGTCAGGGGCCAAATATGTATAAACTGGACATTGGGAAGGTATACTGGGCCATTTAACTCTCATAAATGTGGCATATTTATATCTGTTGTTTTGTATAGTATTTACTGTTATAAGAGAAGGAACCATCTGTTGGGCTGAAAGGGGAAACTGCTGGGGGGAAGAGGGTGGAAGGGCAGGATAAGAAGGGGGAATAGGGAAGGGTTTGTGACTGAGATGTAACTTGAAGAAAAAAAAATAAAATATTTAAAAAAATAAAATAAAATAAAAAGTTATTTATTTTTAATAGCTCACTGAGTCCAAATAATGTTGCCTACATATACATTGGAGCATGGCCAACCTACCAATGGCTAGAGAATAAGAAAATTGAAATGTATCCCAGAAGAATTGCTTGGATGGGGGTGTGGGAGGAGGGGTGGGTTAAGGAATGAATCAAATCGAAATACATTATATGTATGTATGAATTTCTCAAAGAATAAATTTAAAGTATCATATTAAAAAAACAAGAAAAGGTACTTGAGAAAGATGTTTTGCCTCTTCTGCCTTTCCCCATGCACTTCTATATAATTTCACCTTCTGACTATCTTTTTCTACTTTTCTCTGTCTGTAGTAGCCGTGTTAAGAACAAAATATGGTACGGTCTTCTGGGAAGCAAGGAACTACTTCAGCGTTCTTACAGGAAACTGGAAGAGAGAATACAGCTGGAGGTTAGTAGAAAAGGGCACGTTTTCTGGGCAAGTATAAAAGAAATCTTGTGACATCAGAAATCACCCTTCCACTATATTTGGTTCTTCCCACATTTAACTCTGAGAGCCTCACTCACAGCCATGGGAACAAGGCACAAGGTTTTATTTCTGTTTCAAAGATAAGAAACTGATAGTATGCAGGCAACACCAAGTCCTTCCTCCTCTCTGTATCTGAAAAGCCAGGTGATAAGAGCTGCTCTTTTCTTTCAGTGTGATGGAGAAGTCATCTCCTTGCCAAACCTTCAAGGCATCGTAGTGCTCAACATTACCAGCTACGCTGGAGGTGTCAACTTCTGGGGAAGTAACACAGCAACCACCGTAAGTGTGGAGTGAGGAATGGGGTGGTCAAGACACATGGCTCTACTCAATTGTCTCAGAAAGGAGAGAGTTTGACGGACTGGAATTGAAAGTAGACAGTTGGAGGAGATGAGACAGGGTTGGGATCCTTATTAGCAGGATGTGTAGGATCAGTTTTTTAAAACAGATGCCATTCCAGAGCACAAGAACCAAATAGGAAGCCCAGAATCATGTCAAGTGATACCTGGGTTTTGACTTTCCCATTCCTAAGGCCTGAGAAGTACTCAGGAGATTACCCAGGAGGCCATGTTCTTTATCTCAAGATAGTATGTCAGTAAAAACATCTTCTGGGAAGCCAGCCATGAGCTCTATGTGCTCAGTTCATCTAAGAAGTCCATGAAATGGGTAGAACTGACCTTGAGGATTCGTCGTGCTGCGCTGGACAGGGAAGAAATTGACTGAGTTGTGATCTCCAAAGGAGTTCATATGCATTGCAAGCAGGATTCTTTTTTCCAAGCCTGGATTCCTAACCTTATTTTTCCCACACAGTATAGTTTTCTTACTTCTGCATGAGCTAGAAAAAAAAAATTTACCCAGTAGTCCTCAAAACACCTTTATTTATTATAGACAAAGCATGGATTCTTAGGAGAATTGTGATATGGTTCTTCCTTCCTAGGAATATGAGGCCCCTGCCATGGATGATGGGAAGCTAGAGGTCGTGGCAATCTTTGGTTCTGTGCAGATGGCCATGTCTCGTATCATCAACCTCCATCATCATCGAATTGCCCAGGTAAGAAGGGGTTGCATGGATACAAATATGGAGCAAATTTTCTGGCTACAATCCAAGTATGTGAGGTAATGCTGGCAATTACTTGTTTATAAGTTTCTGGGGAGAGGAAGTAGGTAATGTGTTAGGCAGTAAGGTAGTGATTGATGTTGAAGACAGAGGTGGCAGGGACCAAAGAACCAAAAAGCTCCATCCTGGAATGATCTGATGCATATCTTTTGCTAGTGTCTTTTCTTTTCTTTTTTTTTTTAATGATTTATTTATTATGTATACAGTGTTCTGTCTGCAGGTATATCTGCAGGCCAGAAGAGGGCACCAGATTTCATTATGGATGGTTGTGAGCCACCATGTGGTTGCTGGGAATTGAACTCATGACCTCTGGAAGAGCAGCCAGTGCTCTTAACCGCTGAGCCATCTCTCCAGCCCCGCTAGTGTCTTTTCAAATACATGTTCACACTGGGACCCAATACCAGATTAGTCCATAGTAGTTCCCTAACTTTTCTCCTTTTTTTCTCTCTCCTTTTCTGGTAGTGTCATGAGGTGATGATAACTATTGATGGTGAGGAAGGCATCCCTGTACAGGTAGATGGGGAAGCCTGGATTCAGAAACCAGGCCTAATCAAGATTAAATACAAGAATGCTGCCCAGATGTTGATGAGAGATCGGGTAAGACAAAAGTTCTACTTGAGCACCTACAACACCTCATTCACAGCTATTACATTTCTAGTCAAGAATTTCCCAAAGGGAGTTCTGCATGCCTCTTGTATCAGGCACCTTGAATGACAGTTAGAAGTGTATACTCTTAGTGACCTATGTATGACAGTTGCAAGACACTGTCCAAAAGACACTGTCTGCTTTTCAACAATGTCATCCTCCACCCTACACTGCACAGAAAAGTAAAGACCATTGTTGGTGGAGAAATATATTCTTTCAACAGCAGATCCTGTATTCCTGTATTGAGTATGTTCTCTTTTGGGCTCCTATAATATTACTTAACATATTGCATTTACAGATGTTACCCATTTCTGCTAAATAGAAATCTACAGTAATGGCAAAGATGTCATTATTGATAATCTGTTCAGGGGGCTATCTTTTGAATTGTGAATATAAAAATACCAATGGAGAGGAAGGGAATGCCCACCTAATAAAATGCCAACTTTGTGCTGGGTACATTACATATATTCCCTGACATAGGGCCCCCCCCCCCAGTAATCCTATAAGGAAGATGCACTTATTTCCATGTTGAGAGCTTAAATAACTTCTAGTAGTCACACAACTAGTAAATGAAAAAGCAGGATTGAAAAATAAAATTTCTATGTCTGAATCACAACATTATATATACATTTTTAAAAGAATGGAGCACATAAAGGTGTTCTACTGTCTTACCAGTCACCGTGTCCTCATAGTTGATCTTCTAGAAGGCAGATATTTTGCCTCACTCAAGACTGGTGTCCCATGAGCCAGTGCAATAACAATAAAAACTAGACTACTTTATGCAGAGGATACATTGACTAAAAAGACATAGATGCACATAAATATGTGCATAAGGGAATGGATAGGGCTTTCTTCACTTCCCTTTACCACCTATACCCCATATTACCTACAAAATGTCATACTCATAGACAAATATGTCACGTATCCTCACAACTACAACAGTCATTACAATTTGCCTGCATATTCATTTCTAGGACTTTGAGAACTCAATGAAAACGTGGGAATGTAAGCATACTGAAATCCATGCTGCCCCACCACCTCACCTGAGTGCCCAGGAATCTCAAGATAGCCTCTCTGATAGAGAGTTTGCCCAGATGCAGCACTTGGCTCAGCTTGCAGAAAACCTCATTAGCAGGTGAGAGGACTGGACTTAAATCTGTGCTGGCAAGCCCAAAAGGGATAGGGAGAGACAATCAGTTGATGTCTGTTGACTACTGGGAAACTTAAATGCAGAAAAGAATCTCTCTAAGTGTGAAAATTAGGGCCCTGAAAATCCATGCAAGAAGTCTTCTTTGTGGTTAGCAATAAGCCACTTTTCATACTCCTCATTAGATCCAGAGGTGAATTTTTATTTCCCTTTGCTTTCCAAGACCCAGTAGCAATAAGAATATTCTGGACCAGCAAAATAGTTCATGGAGTGAGGGTACTTGTCATCAAGCCTGACCATCTGAGTTTGATCCTTAAGTCCCCACTTGGTTGAAGGAGAGAAATAACTCTTGTAAGGAGTGCATATATACAAAAATAAATAAACAAACAAACAAATAAATAAATAAATAATATTTTTAAAGATCATTTATTCTTGACCTTAACTATCAGAAAAACCTTGATGTTTCAGCAAGGATCAGCTATGTTCCTCTATTTTAGTTCTTCAACCTATAAAGTTCCCAGTATCTAAATTCAAGTTAAACAAAGATGAACAAAGGTAAATACTTAAAGAAGAATAAAAACATTTTCCAGTATAACTGGACACCTAGAGAAGAACAGAAATAGCAAGAGGGAAGAAAGAGTTCAAATCCAGTACCCAGGGTTTTCCCTTCAATCCTTATCCCAATCTGCCAGCTTCTCCCACCATAACAATAGGCTCATCTATCTATCTATCTTTGCTTTATTATAGACTTACTGACCTAAGCAAGGTCCACCAGCATGTGTCTGTCCTCATGGATTCTGTGAATGCCAGTGCTAGCATACTGAATGATGTGATCTATAGCCAAGACAGTGGTAATGAAGCAGGTGCAGCTTCCTGCACTCCCATTGAGGTAAGGGGGGGGGGTAAATAAGCAAATGAAATAAAAGAACTGGTCTTTATAGGAAAGGGAGTTCGAAAGAAAGGGAAGCAAAAATTAATTAGGGAACATTTGCAAGTGATATCGTAGAAAACTGGTGGGTAGAGGAGATAGGGGATCGACGCCATGGATTAGTAAGGAAATTGTTTGTCACGCAAGTGTGAGTGACAGAGTTTATATCCTCAGCACCCATATTAACAGTCAAGCATGGCAGTGTACATCTTAATCCCAGCACTGGAAGACAAAGGCAGAAGTATCTCAGAGGCTTTCTTGCCAGCTAATCTAGCCAAATCAGTGAGTTCCAGGTCCAGAAAGACCCCTGTCTGAAAAATATAAGGTGAACAGCAATTGAGAAAGACATCTCATATCCATCTCTGGCCTCTACATGAACACACACACTCATGCATGCTTACATACTTGCATATATTTACACATATATAAACCACACAAAAATTGAAAAATAAAGTAATTGAGTAGGTAAAAATGCAGCCATTCTCTAGATTATTACAAGGCCAAGGTGGCTGCTGGGGAAATGTTGTGACATATTTCATCATACTGGGAAGCAGTGTTTGTTCCTGATAGCTAGCCACCACGTCAACCTCAGAGTGAATTAGTTAATAAATAGTCTTGGACCTTCCTCATTCCAACCAATGCCCTGTATTATTATATAATACATTGGAACCAGAGATCCAAAATGCTTTTATTTCCCTCTTGGCAGCTCTACATCAGACATTTAATATTAAATGTGCCACCAGATGCCAATACTCACTGCCAGAAGATTTGAGTGTTGCTTTTAATTAGATTTGGGGACATAGCTTAGTGGCAGAGAACTTACCTATCCTGCATAAGGCCTTGGATATGATCCCCAACAGACATAAATATGTACACACACACACACACTATGTGTGTACACACAGGAAAGAAGGGGAGGAAGTGGGCAGAGAGGAAGGGACAGAGCAGGAGGGAGGGAGGGAGAGGAAGGGAGAGGAAGGAGAAGAAGGTGAGGGAAGGAAAAGAGAGAATTTCACTAACAGATAAAAAGAATACAGTGGGATCATAATACGTTCAAATGTGAGTTAACTTCATTTTAGGCCAGATCCTAGTTGAAAGGAGTCCAAAGGCCATGAGTTTCAGGAAGAGATATGTACGGTTAGACCTATTTCTACCCGCCACGGGAAAGGTAGTTTTACCCAAGGACAAGTCTCCTGAAATTTACCCTCTGGTTTACAAATGTCCTATTTTCCTGTTACCCACTGCATCCAATCAATGATACCAAAATCTAAGCTATATTGTGCCACAGTGCAGGGCATACCAATAGAGCTTTATCGGTTGACACTTGATGTCGATTCTGATTGGCTGGTACTCATGCTGTACCAGCTGTGCTCTATTTTTAATATTACTTTTCCACCCACAGCCATATCCTACTAGCCTGTTCCTACCTTCCCATGGAGAAGCCAGCTGCATGCTTACTAACTAGCTTCTCTATCTTGTCCTTTCCCATCCGTTCTTTTCCTTTCTTCTCCTCTCAGACTCTAAGCAGAACTGATGCAGTAGATGTTACATTTAGTCTTAAAGGGCTCTACGATGACACCAAAGCTTTCCTGGATCAAAACTTGGTGAGTGCAGTGGGTTGGAGTATGGGAGGGAAAACATCTCTTTTGAATATGGCCACAGCCTTTATTTGGTTCCAGGGTACTAGAGACGTGTGATCATTATAAGTAGGGGCTTGCCTAATGATTCTTGCTGTCATCTAGTATTTGTCACCTGCATATGCTACTGTATGTGTTATGCTAATCCATAGGAACTACCATATTTTGGATGAAAGTCTTTTCTTCAATCAATGTCCCCTGGGTCAAGACTAGACCAGCCAGATGCAAGGTGTTCTCATTATTACCTGATACAGCTACAAGTGAAAAGAGAGAGAGGTCTTCAAAGATGCTCTTATCTCAAATTTCTAAATGTCACTCTTCTCCGTGAAAAAAATAAGGGGAAATAGGGGGAAGTTTGGAGGATTCTGAGCTCAAATCCAAATTAGCTATCTACTCTCTGTATTAACTTCCTAAGGCTGCCATGACTAAGTACCAAGTGTGTGATTTTAAGTAACAGAATATTACTATCTAATCATTCTGGAAACTCCAAATTCAAACTACAAATGTCAGCAGGTCCATGATCCCTCTAAAAACCCTAGAGGAAACTTTCTTTGCCTTTTCCTAGAATCTGGTCATTTTCTGACATTTTTTGTTGACCCTTGTCTCATAACTGCACCACTCTAATCTTAGTTTTCATCTTCAGTGTCTGTCTTCATATGGCCATATTCTGCCAGGGCCATTGATAGTAATGGATTAGGGCCTGCCCTACCTCATATGACCTCAAATTAACAGTGATTACAATTACAAATACAGTGCCTATAATTTCACATAAGGGTACATTCTAAAGTACTGGGGACTTTAAACATATCTTTTCAGGGGAACACAACACAGCTCACAACACTGTGTAACTGGACCTCTTTGCATTTAATTCCCCCTCTCTTCAAGATGGGAATTGCAATCCCTGCTACAGTTCGTGTTCAGGATTTACACAAATCATAATTCATTGCACCTTAAGTGCCTGGTAGATGGACTGTGACTGTGAGGATTGCATTAGTTACGGGTTTCTCATCATATAATGTCCATGCATGGGCACAAGGTGCACTCTGATAAGACAACTGCTCATAACTATCCAACTTTGATGTTGTCCCCAAGGAAGGTATTGTGGTTGCTTTTGATCTAATCAATGATTAATTTGAGGAAGGACTTCTGAGTTGAAACAGCAAGAATACTCACATCCTCTTTCACTTACATAGCTAATTGTCATACTGCCTCAGAAGCAGAATGGCTAAAGCACTCAGACCACTTCATTCCATTATCTGGGTCCAATGCCTAGGGTGTTTTAGCTTTGGACAGTTTCCATTGGAATTCTGAACTCAATGTCATTCTCAGTTTAACCATCAGTAAATATGGTTGAAAAAGAATAAAAGAGGTTGGCATCTTGTTGCTACTTATGTTTTCTTGAAGCTCATCACTTGAAAATTGGGCCATGCTAGGCAACATCACAACTTAAATATGCCCTATCATGAAGAAGGGTTTTCAGAAAAGCTTCCTTCTTGTGGGTCCTATGAGGCTCCACACATGTGTGCACATCAAAATGAGGCCAAAAGGCACAAAACACATAAGAATGACCATGTATCTCTGGAAAGGCTGTCACAGAGATGAGATGGGCACAAATCATGTTTCTTTTGGGGATTATTCCTCCTATTGAGGAAGTATGAGGCATTAAAAAGCTTTCCATTACTGTAATGAACACCCAAGATAATCAACTTATAAAGAGAAAACTTTGTTTTGGCTCACAGCTTTGGAGGGTTCAGTCCATGATTAATTTGCTCCTTTGCTTTCAGCATATGGCAAGGCAACAACATTATAGTGAAGATCATGTGGTAGACTAAAGGTGTTTGCCTCGTGGCTGGAATGAAAATGAGGGTGGTTAAGGACCTACTCTCCTTCTCAAAGGCATGTCCCCAAAGACCAGGATACTTCTGACTAGGCTATGCCTCTTAAATGTTTTACTACTTCCCAATAGTATCAGTTTATAATTAAGCCTATAAGACATGGGCCTTCTGGGGGACATTCTAGATAAACTGTAATAGGGATATAGCTTTTGAAAACACAAAGTAAATCCCATTCAATATTTCCACTTCTCTTATTTGACATGTATTTAGCACATGCATCTAAGCCATGCTTTATTGTTTTAAGCTGTAAAGCAGGAAAACTTATTTGTTGGTGTTGATTGGTTTCTTTTATCATGCTCTGACTGGCCATCACCTCCCATCCCATTGCCTGCCCATTCAGCTGCCACACATTTCTGACACTAGCTACTGATACAGCAGCAAGTGCCCCCATAAATAGAAAGAGGCCACAAACATGCCAAACTGAAATTAGAGTGCATGGTAGGAATGAGAGGTGAGTCCAGGTTACATGCATGTGTGCTTCCATGTGCCCAAGTTATTACCTGTTAGAATATGAATGGTCTCATCTGTGCTTCTGACTGGGAACTTGGAAATGGTCTTAAAAGAATCTGTTTTAAGTCTCCCATGCACCACCTAGAGTTTATTTTGTATGTTCTGGGAGGCTTATAGTAACCAATTAAATTTAGTTTTCTAACCATATAGGACAAGCCATCTGAAAATATGTTTCTTGATCATGACGAGCAAATAACTAGGAGCTACAGAAAGCTACCTAGAGAGGCAGACTCTTTGCCAGGAAGGGAAATTTTGAGACAGACTTTTCTGAACCTTCTCACCTTGGTTTATAAGATAACTTTTAAATTATAATGTATAAAAACTATTTTCTCTAGCATCTGGATACTGTATATGCCCTTTGTGGAATAGTACTGTTTGAAAGGTCTGCTACTAAGTTAGACAGGTTCTGTTCAGCTGTGTAATCTTGAACACTAAATTTCTTTGGTTATACTTTCTCTGCAATGAAATGAGAATGATCATACCTTATAAAGTTCTTGGGAAGAGTAAGTGAAATTGTGTATTCACAGTACTTGATATACACAACATGCTAAGAGCATAGTGATAGATGTATGCTGGTATGGCTCCAGAAACTGGAAGTCAAGAATAGGACCCTTGTTCTAGACATTAAGCTAAAGCTCAGTGCTAATTCATGCTGGAGAAAAGACCTTCACTTATTAAACTGTGAGCATGCCCAGCTCCAGGGAGACCTCAGCCATCTATTTCATGGATTTTCTTGTAGAGAAAGAAGAGAACTATCTAAATATAGTACTACTTTTGAGAAGTAAAAGATCTGATTATAGGTCAAATGAGCTATACAGTATGTCACCATTATGATTTCTTACCACTAGAATGGACTCTGACTGAGTAGAGTCTAAGGCAAAGTGCTAGGAACTGTACACTTACTGTTCTCCCTGTCTGTGCCAGTTGAGAGATGCTGAGGATGAGGCTGTACTACAAACTGCCCTGGAAGCCATGAATACGGAACTGAAAAGGATACTAGCAATTGGCTGGCTGAATCAAATCCTTTTTCCAGAGGTGCGTAACCTGGGACATGGGAATTTTCCCTTGGTGTAAGGTCTCACAGTATGTGGTCAGTACATGGCATGGGTGTCGCATAGGCCCCATACAACTTTTACCTTCAGCATTAATGAAGCACCCTCCTCTCTATATTCTCATCGTAAATGGACAGAACAAAGCAGCAAACATGAACAAGTAGATGACCATGGAAAAATAACCAGAAGATCCACTCTAAAGAATAAGGAAGATCACTTTGTTTTCCAGGCTACAAACTCCCACTGCTTGGTGTCTGCTGCCAGGACTAAACCTTATCTGGTACATACTAGCATAGCCACACCACTTATTTATAGACAGCTGTTATAAACGGTTGATATTTATGCCATATAGGTAATTAAATCTTTCAAACACATCTCTTCTTGCTGCTGTCTACCCCCAATGCCTCTCCCAGCCAGTATGTGGCATAAAAGAAAAATCAAACATTGCAACAGACATAGTATAGTTACAAAGATGCTGTCAATTTTGGATGACTTTGAGTACTTTTCTAAGATTGGAAACTCTCATATTCATCTCATAAACCAAGTATACCAAGGATGACCATCTATAACAAAGTAAAATATTCCCTTTGTGATCTGACAGAAATTGTTTCAATTTTTTTTCCACCATAAAAGCATTCATTTCAAATTTTAGAATCCCTGCCTGCCTCCTCATAGGTATTTTCTGACTCCAAGCACCAGTTGTATACATGTGAGAGAGTCATATAGGCATGCTAGAATAGTGCAGCAGTAAGGCTACCATTTCAGAAAGAAAATCATATACAAATTCAGGGTTTAAAACACAGGTTCTCAACCTGTGGGTCGTGACCCCCCAAACCATTGAAAAACATGGGCATTTGCATTATGATTCAAGACAGTAACAAAACTACAGCTATTAAGTAGCAACAAAAATAATCTTATGGTTGGGGGTTATATTAAAGACTCTCAGCATTAGGAAGGTTGAGAACCACTGTCTTAAAAGGTTTACCAATTTTCATGTATGTCTTTACATTACATGTAAAGACATATGTATGTGATTACATTACAAGGCCTCTTGTTACTTCGATGCTTTTCTCAGTAGCCCTCTGTGGAAGGAAGACATACTGTTAGACAAGAAGCCAAGCCAAATCCCACTCTCTGTCCCATTATTTCCAGGGTCAGCTCTCTCCAATTTAACTCTTAAGCCAATCAAACCAGCTGAAATATTGAGAAAAAAATGAGACAAATTCAGCCTATACCCTGGAGTTCCAATTTATCTGTGAGTCTTCCTCACCTGGGACAAAATCTCTTTTGTGAGCACCAGTATTTCCATAGAAGTAAAGCCCTAAAGAAATAAAGTAAGTTAAAAATTAGCCAAGAAGATGTTGTGGACACTAAACCCCCTTACTGTGAGATTACAGAAGATTCAGACCTACTTTTCTGGGGAAAAACAGGACAAGAATCAACTATTTATTGAGCTGATCAATGTTATGACTGAGGGTAAGGTCCTGTGCTCTTTCTTGAAGTTGTTTATAGAAGGCAGTTCTGGAGGTTGGGATATACATCCTGGAGCAGCATGAGAAAAGAAAGGGTCCAGTGGGAGTCAGTGCAGGAAGAGGAGGAAGATGGGCTTCTTCTACTCTTTTGATGGAAAGGGCTGGGGCTATAACTAATCCTGAAAGGTAGATTATCCCAAAACCTCTTGTAGTGTGTCTGGCTAGATCTCCTAGCAATAAATCAATCCCCAAATCATTTTTGCTAGGAACAGAAGTAAAATAAGAATGTTTTTTGCACAAACAAGATGCCAGTTGGAGAATGAACTGGAAGTACAGAGCCTGTGTTGTCTGCCCAGCAAAGAACTTACATTCAAAATTAAGAAATTTCAGCTGGAGAGATGGCTCAGCTGTTAAAGGCTAGGCTCAAAACCAGAAATGTGTTTAGAAAATCCTCTGCTGCAGGAAAACAGGTAGCTTGTGAGACAAAGTCTTCCCTATGAGGGTACTTGGCTGAAGGGGTAAATAACTGTAGGTGTGAAAGATGGAATGTATTTTTCTAAGTTATAAAGAAATGCCATAAGAGCAACAGTGACCCCAGCAATCCACATGAAATGCTTAGCCTCTAAGCCTTTGCTTTGTTTTTTGTTTTTTTCTTTTCAACACACTTATAAAAAAAAAAACCCCATCTAGCTTTGTTTGTTTGTTTGTTTCCACTTCCCCCTCCCTTACTCCCTGGTGCATAGCTCTCCCCAAACTCAGAGCCTTTGCTTCATTTCTAATCCAGGAATGATAGTAGCCATTTTTCTAGGTTGTTTTGAGGCTTGCATAAGAATCATTTATTGATATATCTAGCAAGGTACATGGCATAGAGTGAGCTCTTGCTAAAGCTCAATTTCCTTTTTTCCTTTTTATTGTTTTTCTATTTTTTTGAATGTCACATCATGTACCCTATTCCCTCTCATCTCCCACCTCCACTCAGACCCACACTCCACCATTGAAACCTCCCCTCACATATAATTTCTTTTTTAAATTATGTGACCGTGAGTAGGTTGTGACTCTCCTACCTGAGCCTGCTTTCTGTAGCCATCTTTGTCTATCACTTTTAAGAGCCGATAGGAATTACTTTGGAATGTCAACCAACACTTTGACCTTACTCTTGCTCTTGTTGTGATTTTTCCAGGGACACTCTTCTGACACTACCAGTTTAAGCCACAGGTTCAGAGTTAAATTCCCCAAGTTGGGGAAGAAGAAACGAGAAGAGGGAGGGAAGCCTAAATCAAGCCAAAGATTCCCTGGTTTTCTTGGTAAGTGTATGCCACAGTCATGAACAACAGCTTGGATGCCTCTGAGAGACCTATCTGAAAGTAAACTCAGAAATGTTCACGGGAATACTGTAAATGGAGAATCCATGAAGAAGACAATATTAGGTGATGTCAAGTAAGTTAGAGAATGGTGTGGATACTGACGGGTAACGGGAGAACCTGTGGAGGAATGTGTTGTATGGCCAAAAGGAACTACAATCAGACAGTTATCTTACTGCTTGACCCATTCCTAAGGGTTGAGGACAGGTTCACTGCCCCATCCAAATCCCTTCTCCTTGTTAGAGTCCCTGGACACCATAAAACTCATACCATATAAATTTTGGTTTTTATACAATTTTTTCTTATCTGAAGTACTGTTGAAAGATGAATGGGCCTCAAGAGAAGACCCTTCTAGAGCTTTTAGTTGTCCCAATTCTGATGCTGAGGGTCTTACCTAAACTTGAGGCTTAGGCAACATGGAAGCTTCAAAGATATAACATTAGCAGACACGTGAAAACAGGGTGATGAGACAGCAGTTTGTTTTGGCTTTAACAAATAAAGATTTTACCAATGCCAAGAGAAACTCTTTTGGATCTAACTATAATTGTCTTGGGTATGGTCCAACTGGATTGACTCCTTAAGAATATGGTGTTCAGAAATCTCTAGTATTTGGAAATATTTTTGTGGACTGAGATAGAGCCCAGATTATCAGATTCTAAGAATTAATCCTATTTGCATTCAGGTAGCTTTGTCTATGATACAGAGATGGTTTGTATAGTAGGCTCAAACTAGTCTGTCTCCAGTGGCTACTCTGCCTTCTCTGGGGCTTACTGATTTAAGCATCTGGTAAGTACTAACCTCATTATTTCTATGCATTCTTTTTCACTCTGAAGGCAGGTTCTGGCGTCGCAGAAATCGTGGCCGTGAAGCAAAAACAGATGACCCTCCAACACCTTCAAGTTCTCAACTGTAGTACTTGAAAGCTGGAAGGAGAACTCTTCACACAGACTTCTGCTAAAACGCTCAAAACCTCAAAAGAAGGCTGAACTAAATTATTTCAGAACAAACATAAGCACCACCAAGAAAGACCCTCCAAATCCTTATACTAACATATTTTCCCTGGACTCAATCAAATCTCCTTAGAGGGTTACATTTTTCTGGTTGGCCAAAGATTCTTGTTCCGAGTTGTCTTGTTCAGTTCTCCTTCTCCTTGTGTAGTTTGAGCAGCTAGAATGTTTCTTGGGGACAAACTCTTTATGAATGGCCCAGGATGTATAAGAATTTATGGGAGTACATCTCTTTAGGAAGTGTTAGAATGGGTTTCTTTCACTTGAAGAAAAACTGTTGACACCAAGGAATAAATGAGTGAGTGACTTTCAAAAAGATGATGAGGGGCAGAGCATTCAGGCTTGGTTGTGTTTCTCCTCCAATCCCTGACAACTGCAACTTGAAATTTCAAAAGATGACTCCTAGTTGACTCAAGAAGATGAGAAGAAGGTCCTGGGGGCTTGTCCATTTGTCTGTTACAATGACCATGTTAATCTTTCCTTATAGATATAGGATTCTCCTCTCCTCTCCTCCACTTTCTGTCTCCTCTCATTTCTCTTTTTTCTTCTTCTCTTCCACCCTAATCTTCTTTCTCCTTCTGTTTCTCGTCCCTCTCCTTTCGTCTTCCTCCACTTTCTTCTACTTCTCCCTCTCTCCCTATAAACTCTTTGTGTTTTTCCATGTGTACATGTATGTCTTTGCACATGTCTAGGTGGTGCTCTCATGGCTTGGTGGGCCCACTAGTTGGAACTCACCCCTCATAGCAACCATACAGGCTCCTGTACTTTTGCCTTGATCCTAGCCTGCATGTCTTCATGGAGTGCTTGCCTACATTCTCACTGGATTTTTTAACTAGATGTTTTGCCGCTGTGCTGCAGTATAGATTATATACAGAGACAAAAAGATGTACATATATATACATATATATATATTTTTAAGAACTGAAAATACAACTCGACCTCTAAGTGACCCTCTAATTTATTGTGGTAACCCAGGAATCCCTCCTCATCCCTATTACTCTACACACATACACAACTCTACCAACTGCCTGAGTTCTTGGTGGAGCTTCTAATCTTTTGGTGCATTTTTTAGTGTCTTAGAAGTAGCTGGGGTGTACTTAACAGCCCAGCTAATTCTAATATCCACTAAAAATTCTGAGCCAGGCCACAGAAGGGGAACAAAAACACCAATGCCCTGCAGAAGGGGCCAAGCTGGCATGCTGCCATTTAGCTCTGTTTCTCCTGGCTCTTTACAGCAACAGCCCAAGCTGTGTTGCCCTCTTCCCCAGTTTAAAAAAATGACAAAGAGCTCTACCATTTAGATATCTAAGTTAGGGTCTACCTGATAACCAAGTCATAGCCTGTGCCCTTCCCCATAAGCTTAATCTGGGCCTGTAGCTATTGGATAAGCTGTTGGGGTCATTCCTCAAATTACCTTCAAATCTCTTATCATGACCCCTTTTCCCCTTAGTATAAGAGGGGCAGTCAGGGTGACCAGAAAGAACATAGATCTGGGAAAACAAAGACCAAAAGCCCCTGTTTCTCCACTGTTTTGCCTCTAGGTTTTTTTCTGAAAACAGAGTAAATTGCTCCATTTTTTAAAAGTGTAAAATGTTAGGTAAATCTAATGAAAGTCCAGTGCTCAGAGAGAATGTCTCTGGCCTGCCTCTCATCCCCACCCTCAAGTCATACTTTCTTGAATATGTCCCTTCCTATTTATCAAGAAAAATTCAGAAAACTGCCCTCTTCTCACTGCTCAGCCAAACTTAGCGTGCTCAATTATCTGACTCAGTCCAATGACTGGTTCACTGAGGTGCACAATCCAGATTCCCATCACTGGTTCTCAACTTTCTAGAACTCCACCAGCCTAACCCACTTAAACCAGCTGCCTGTGTTCCACCTTGTCAAGGGTGAGAAAAAGAGACTAACAACGGGGTAGTCCCCACAAGTCTGATAGCTGTGCCAAACAAAACTGTCCTCGCTCTACAACTAGAGAAGAAACTCAGTGGGAAAAGATGACTGAAAATGTTTAAAACTTAAATCCCAGAATGTGTGTGTGTCAACAGTGTATGTATTTGAGTGGAGTGTGCTGTTGCAGGATCTTTAGTTTTCTCTTATCACTCTTTCTTCCCAGGAGGTGTTAACAGATCAAACCACCAAGGTCATTGTTCCTCCTTGGCTGTAGAAACTAATAAATGCACACACACACATTCACATAGTTGGGAACCACGTTAAATCTTCTCAGAAGAGTCTTTTCCAAAATGGATTATTTATAAATAAGCAAATTTAAGGAAACAGAATGAAATCATAGGAAACAGTAGCCTTATCTTGGTCGTGACTAAGCAGGGCTATGTCTTGTAATTACTTTTATCTCAAATGATAGTCAACTGTAATAGGACCCATTTCTGCTTCTTTTGCTGAAGTGCTGTAGGTCTTTGTGTAGTGTAATGCTGCTATTGCTCTGTTGTACTATCTGAATTCCCACTCATTTTCCCCATCCTCCCACCTGAGTCAGAATGATATTGAATGACACCAATAGGATGGGAACTAGAACCAAATGTGGAGCAAAACTGATAAGCTTAAGAGCAAGTGTGGCTTGTTAAAATGGTCCAGATATCATCTAAATTGCTTAGTTACCAATTGTTTCCTGAAAAATGAAGATGGCATGCTAAGAACTGGTTCACACATCTATAAAGCAAGAAGGGATCTCTCTTTCTCTCTCTTTCTTTCTCTCTCTCTCTCTTTGTTTCTCTCTGGAGTTGCCTTAGCCCCTGAGAACATGGGCTCCTTTCAGGATTTCATTGTTAACTATTTGAAATAACACAGTTCCTCAGGTGGTGGGACCAGACACCAAGTATCCACCACAGAAATCATTAAGAATCAAAGCCCTGGGGTTTGGTTGTATCTTTGGTAACACTGTCTTCAGAATTGAGTGGCTAATTCTTGGCCAGAAGGACAGTAGGGAAGGAAAAATCTGAATAGAATTAAGCTGCCACCAACTACTTCTGGCATCTATACTATAGAGATAACAGCTATCCATTAAGGCCCTCTGTTACACCTAAAAGGGCAAGGAAAGAATAAAGAGGATATTTTCAATGTAATAAAAGTTGACCAGAAGAAACAATTGGGGGTCAACATCATCTTCCCTCAGGACATTGTAGAAGCTTAATTGTTTGGCAGATGGAAACTATCACCAAAGAAATCAGACCCCATTTACACCTTTCCATTGGATAAGGGACCTTGATCGGCTTTATGGTTTGTGGAGTTGCATTTGTCTGCTAATCTGTAATACATTGTTGTTTTCTACTCTGTGTTCTGTGTTTTCTCAGTGGCCCTGCAACTAAGTAGCAGGGCAGGGCCTGGTCAGGGGAGGAGGCTGGAATAGTCATGAAATAACAGAAAAAATGCAGAAGGAAAAGATCCACAAAGTGTGCCTATTCCTCTTAGCTCTCCCCACAAAATGGAACACCAGTCCTGAAAATTAATAAAGTAATTGCTTCTTAAAGTATTTTAATAAATGGATAAATATCACCAACATCTACATCTCATCATTTCTTTCAACGTGGAAGGAAGGGCAGTTGAATGGGGCTTGACATCAGATATTGGATTGCAATGGTCCTTCAAACTCTCAATAGGCCACCTACAGGCACTAATTTCAGGAAAGAGTAGGCAGTAAAACACAAACCAGGACTGGCTCTTCAGGGTGATTATAATACTGGAAGTACTGCTGAAACTGGTTATAAAACATAGTTGCAACTCAGGACATTTCTGTGCAGAAACACCTGCTATCCTGATTGCTCTACAAGTCAGTTCTCTGCAGGATATAGATGGATGTAGTAAAATCAGTGGAAGGATAAAGTAGGATGAAGGAGTACACCTCAGGTTGTTAAAAATAAATAGAAGACATTTTTAAAATTTTTAATGTAATGTGCTCTCCTAACAAAAACAATGAATACTTCTCTCCTTTCCAAAAGAGTTTGAAGTTGGACTGCCCCTAGAGGCATTGCAGATGTGGCTGCTGTGTCACAGGTGCATCAGCAAGTGGCAGAGAGGAGAGAGGCTATATCTACATTCAGTGTTCTGACCTATGAACATCTGAATGAATAAGTAGCCTAACATTCTAGAGGGGAAAAATAGCAAGCTAGACACTAACAACACTTAAGTGCCATGGGGTCCAGAAGGGGAAGTAACCTATGTTGACCACCAGTCCAGCACCAGGCAAGTGTCAGATGGGCTCCCAGGACAGGAAGAAAGACAGAGACTAGGCAAGCCCTGCCTAGCCCTGGATGAGGGGTTTGTGGGTGAGCCAGACCTGCTTTTTGTCTGCTTTGTTGTGGTTTTGGCGAGGGAGAGATCCTCTCCCCTCCCTTTTGCCCTCACCACCAGGGTCGACAGGAGATCTGTCTCTGTGAGGTAATAAGAGCAGGAGAGCTGTCCCTGCCCCTTACATGCTGCAACACCCAAGACAGCAGGCCCTGTACCTTGCCTGGACAGCACATTACAGCTGACCATAGATGTGGGGGCTGTGGGTGAGCCGGCCCTGAGGTAGGGAGTGTGGGAGAGTCAGCCCTGTCTTTTGTCTGCTTTGTGGTGGTGTTGGTGAGGGAAAGATCTCCTTCACTCTTCGATGCCCTCGCCATAGGTAGCAGGTAGGAGAGTTGGCCCTGATGGAGTCATGAGAGCAGGAGAGCTGGCCTTATCTGCTTCAGCACTCTAGAGAGCAGGCCCTTCACCTTACCTGGATAGCACAGTAGAACTGGCCCTGGTGGTGGGGCTTGCAGCCCAGAACCAGGGCTTTGAGTTGGCCCACCCCAACATCTGCCCCATGGATGAACTGCTGGAGTGCATGAAGAGGCCAGTTCCACAGACTCAAAAGTACAGGATCTCCATGACACAGGACAGTTACAGCATATCTGAGAGGAGTTCCAGTGAGGTTGTAGTATTGACAAAGTAGCAGAAGCCAGAGGCCTCATACCAGACCAAGGAGTCATTATAATGAACATTTGCAAGCAAAAAACCATGTGGACAAAAGAGAATATTGTGTGACATAATGAGACACACTACAGCTTCCACGATGAGATTTGTTTTATGTTGGGGGAGGTTGCAAGAAGGGGATCTTAGGAAAGGTGGGAAATGAGAGGGAACAGGGTGCATGATGTGAAATTCACAAAATAAAAAAAAAAAACAATAAAAGGGAAAAAATTTAAAAAAAGAGTCTGAAGTTGGAATGGTTCTGTTCAGATCCAAAATTGGTTAGCCCTACCACTGAAAAGAGTTTTGGGCCACTGAGATGATACAGCACTAAGGGGGCTTTGTTACCATGCCTGATTACTTGAGTTCAGTCCTTAAGACACATATGACTCTCATTAGTTGTTCTCTGACCACACACATGTGCTATGACATGTACACAGACAGACAGACACAAACACACACATAATATAATAAAAGAAAATGATTGAATTTCTGCCACTTTCAGTCACTGTGAGATTCCAGATATTAATTACACTTACTGCACAGGCAATGAGGGACATAGCAGACCAGGATTCCATATAAAGTTCTATATGGGTAAGAATTCAATTCATAAAATCTTAATTTTCCAAACACTAAAAATAATTTCTTATTTGAAGATAATATATTTGTGATAGTCAGGACCATACTTCAGGCTATCCTTATAAAAACTACATTCCTGGGATTTGGGGGAAGGCAGGTAAACAGTTCTGCTACAGAGGAGATAAATAACATTTTTGTTCTGCATATAGCAGATTATTTTGATAAGAATTGGACATCTCATCCAAGTTAGAATAGCCAAGATCAACAAAACAACTGACAACAAATGTCACTGTTGGTGGGATAGAAAACTAGTTAAGGCACTCTGAAATCACTGCAGAGAATCCTCAAAAAGCTTAATATAGATATAGCATATGACTCAGCTATTCCACTCCTTGACATATGCCTAAGGACTTGACATCATATGCCACAGATATTTGTTCAGCCATGTTCAAAGCTGCTCTATTCATAATAGCTAGTAAATGGAAACAGCTTATATGTCCTTCAATTGATGAATAGATAATGAAAATGTGGTACACATACACAATGAAGTACCATTCAGCCTGTAAAGAAAAATGATATCATGAACTTTGCAGGTAAATAGGTGAAACTAAATAAATTATATTGAAGAAGGCAACCAAGACCTAAGAAAGACAAACATTGCATTTCTCTCATTTGTGATTCCTAACTCCAAATCTTCAGTTATAAGTGTATAACCAGGAGTAACCACAAAAACCATGATTCATAGGTTGGAGAAAGAACTCTAGAGAGTGGGATAAAAGGATACAGGTGATATACAGGGAAAATGGACAAAATGGGAATAGAGCTTTAATTTGGAGAGAGAGGAGGTAAAGGGAGGAAAGGGGATAAATAACACTGTAGATGTTTAAAATATCCATAGAAAGTCGTATTAGTTGTGTTTAGTTAAAATTACATATACTATATAAATGTGTAAGTATACAGACATAAAAATATACAGTTTAAGTGAAGTTATGCCATTTGGGATAATAATACTGTCCCCAAGAGCCATAGACTATGAGACAAAACAAAACAGCAACAAAAAAACAAGTACCAGTCACAAGAAACTTCAAGTTTTTTGTCAGGAAAGTTCAAGAACAAACAATTTAGGCTATTGCTGTTCAATTTAAGTCCTTATTGTTGAAAGACTCAGGATGCAAGCTGGATTTGATCTGAAACTCTCTTTCTTGAGCTTTCATAGTACCAGAAGGTGATATGCATACTGTAGTTAATGCTCCTACACAACTGTAATGCCTCTGAACCACAACAATGACTCGCACAGCAAACTATCCCTAAAGGTGTATCTTAGTTACTGTTTGATTGTTTTGAAGGGACACAATGACCAAGGCAACTCTTATAAAGGTTTTTTTTTAAAGTTTCAGACACTTAGTTCATCATCATAGTGGGAAATAGGCAGGCATGGCCTTGGAGAAGTAGTTGTGCCATGTGGCCCCTTCTGCCCATCTGAGCTTGCTGCCTCGGGGCAGGTGCTGTACATACGTGGCCTAGGAGCTGGTTGTTGCCATATTCTCACTTGAGGCCCCAGTCTTTTCAGTCTGTTGGCACACCCTAGTCTTCCATCAGTGCAGCCTCAACACTGGTAGTTGCCACCCATCACTTGACACTATGGTCTCTGGGCAGGTGCTCCACTCCACACAACCCAGTGGTTTGGTGCCATACCCCTGCTTGAGGCCATGGACTCTTCTGGCCCTCCATGCAGCCTCCACACCACAGCTTTCACAACTCCAAACAAGCCTTCACCCATGCTCGACCCAATATAGGCTTCAAGTCTCAGCAGCCACAAGCCTTTTCTAGCATCTTTCAAAGTGAAGCAGTGATGAGCAGTGATATAAAGCAATGCCAAGCAAAAAGCCCTCTTGAGTTTCTGTGCTTTCCTTTTTATACGTTCTCTCTAATTATGCACCAGGATGTTTTCTCATTGGCAAACCTTATGCCCTCCCCCCAGGTACACCTGCTGACCAAGACCATGTTCTTGCCCAGGTGTTCCCCACAGGTGCCAGTCTTTAGGCTGATTCTATGTCCTTTTTATGAGTCTGTTTTTCAGCAATATTCATTCAATAAAACTGTGTTTGAAATCCAAACCTCCACTACATAGCCCCCTTTTTGTTAAAAAAATGAAAAAGTTTTTTCTTCTAACATTAGTAATATATCTACAATAAGAATAAATATAAGGGGAGATACAAGATGGCAGCGGCCCACACGGACGCATTTTAATCTTGGGGAAAACAGCCACAAAGCCACAGAAGTTATAAGACACTGCACAAAAAAAAAAAAAAAAAAAAAAAAAATCTGAGTGACTGAACTCAACTGGGTTTCACTCAGCAACCCAGGGACCATTAAAAGTCCCTGGGCAAGACTCTCCCTCCCACTCTCAGACACGCAGGGAAGCTGCTGAATCTGGGAATAGGGAACCCCCACCAGGGGAGACGCTGGGTAAGATCCACTCTAATACCCAGCGGGCAGATTCGGACCCCACACAGGGTTACTCACCAGCCTACTGGGACCCTCAGATCCCATGTAGGTGTTCCGGCTAGTTAGCGAAAGTTTGCGGACCTGTGGGAGTGCCACACACTCCTAGCGGCGCGCGACTCGGCAGGTGCGCAGTGGCAGGGCGCTGCAGTAGCTGAGCGCTCCACAGGCATCAGTCCAGAATCAAGCTGGTCCACAGCTGCATTTGGAAAGCCCAGACATATCTGTGTGCCCCCAGAGGGGTGCTGGACAGGCACCCCTATTGGACATACAGTCATTGGGGAAAAAAATCCTGCAGCTAAATTGAGCTACAGGATACCCTTCCGGCTGCAGATTATGTTACACTGCGGTGTATGGGAACTTGGATGACAGTGACGACATTTGCCAGTATCCAAAGCCAGCTCCATACACACATAAGGCGGGACTGTGAGAGTGGCAAGGCTACAGGGGGTGAAGGCGGATTTACCCACCACAGGGTCCAATCCTGGGCAAACTGTGAGGTCTTTATTTTTATTATCAAGATCAGATTAACAGATTAAACAGCCCTATAACACCTAAGGAAATAGAAACAGTCATTAAAAATCTCCCAACCAAAAAAAAAAAGCCCAGGGCCAGATGGCTTTAGCACGGAATTCTACCGGACCTTCAAAGAGGAGCTAACACCAATACTTTTCAAACTCTTTCACAAAATAGAATATGAAAGAACATTGCCAAACTCATTCTATGAGGCCACAGTCACCCTGAATCCTAAACCACACAAAGACCCAACAAAGAAAGAGAACTTCAGACCAATCTCCCTCATGAACATAGATGCAAAAATACTTAATAAAATACTAGCAAACCGAATTCAAGAACAAATCAAAAGTATCATTCATCATGATCAAGTAGGCTTCATCCCAGGAATGCAGGGATGGTTCAACATACGAAAGTCTATCAACGTAATTCACCATATAAACAAGATGAAAGAAAAAAGCCACATGATAATCTCGCTAGATGCAGAAAAAAGCATTTGACAAAATCCAACACCCCTTCATGCTAAAAGTTCTGGAGAGAACGGGCATACAAGGACTGTACCTAGAAATAATAAAGGCAATATACAGCAAGCCAGTGGCCAACATCAAATTAAGTGGAGAGCATTTCCTCTAAACTCAGGGACAAGACAAGGATGCCCACTTTCACCATATCTCTTCAATATAGTACTTGAAGTTCTTGCTAGAGCAATAAGACAACTAAGGGAGATCAAGGGGATACAGATTGGAAATGAAGAAGTCAAATTATCCCTATTTGCAGACAACATGATAGTATACATAAGTGACCCCAAAAATTCCACCAGAGAACTCTAACAGCTGATAAACACCTTCAGCAAGGTGGCTGGATACAAAATTAATTTTAAAAACTCAGAAGCCCTTCTTCATACAACAAACAAATGGGCTGAGAAAGAAATAAGGGAAACAACCCAACCAAGCAAGTAAAGGACCTGTACAATAAGAACTTCAAGCCCTTGAAGAAAGAAATGGAAGAGGCCTTTAGAAGATGGAAAGATCTCCCATGCTCATGGATAGGTAGGATCAACATAATAAAAATGGCTATCTTACCAAAAGCAATATATAGATTCAATGCAATTCCTATCAAAATACCAACACAATTCTTTATAGACCTGGAAAGAGCTATTCTCAATTTCATATGGAACAACAAAAAGCCCTGAATAGCTAAATCAATTCTGTACAATAAAAAAAAAATCTGGAGGTATCACCATCCCAGATTTCAAGCTGTACTACAGAGCAATAGTAGTAAAAAACAGCATGGTATTGGTATAGAAACAGCCCAGTAGATCAATGGAATCGAATTGAAGACCCAGAAATGGACCCACACACCTATGGCCACCTATTTTTTGACGAAGAAGCCAAAACCGCACAATGGAAAAAGGACAGCATCTTCAACAAATGGTGCTGATCCAACTGGATGTCCACTTGTAAAAGAATGAAATTAGACCCATACTTATCACCTTGTACAAAACTTAAGTCCAAGTGGATCAAAGACTTTAACATTAGGCTGGTCACACTAAATCTACTAGAAGAAAAAGTAGGAAAAACCCTCAAACTCATTGGTACAGGTGACAACTTCCTGAACAGAACACCAACAGCTCAGGACCTGAGACCAACAATCAATAAATGGGACCTAATGAAACTGAAAAGCTTCTGTAAGGCAAAAGACACTGTCATTCGAACAAAACGGCAGCCTACAGACTGGGAGAAAATCTTCACCAACCCTACATCTAACAGAGGGCTAATATCCAAAATCTACAAAGAACTCAAGAAATTAAATGCCAAGAAACCAACTAATCCAATCAAAAAATGGGGGACAGAGCTAAGTAGAGAATTCACAAAGGAGGAACCCCTAATGGCTGAGAGACACTTGAAGAAATGCTCAACATCCTTAATCATCAGAGAAATGCAACTCAAGACGACTCTAAGATTCCATCTCACACCTGTCAAAATGGCTAAGATCAAAAGCTCAAATGACAGCACATGCTGGCGAGGGTGTGGAGAAAGGGGAACCCTCCTCCACTGCTGGTGGGAGTGCAGGCTTGTGCAACCACTATGGAGGACAGTATGTTGATATCTTAGAAATCTTGAAATAGCTTTGCCTCAGGACCCAGCCATACCACTTTTGGGGACACACCCAAATGCCTCTTCACGGAATCATAAGGAAGTTTCCTCATCTATGTTCATATCAGCCTTATATGTAATAGCTAGAAACTGGAAACAATCCAGATGTCTCTCAACCGAAGAATGGATTAAAAAACTGTGGTACATCTACACAATGGAATATTACTCAGCTATCAGGAACAATGAAATTATGCAATTTGCAGCCAAATGGATGGAACTAGAGAAACTCATTCTGAGTAAGCTAATCCAGACTCAGAAGGATGAACATGGCATCTATTCACTTATAGTAGGATTTTAGCTATATAATACAGGATGTCGATACTACAACCAACACACCAAAAGGAACATGGACATAGATTTTTAATTTTTTTATTTGTTTGTTTGTTTGTTTGTTTTTAGTTTTCTCTCCCTGGCAATGAGACACTTTTCACTGGTGGTACTGCCTTGTAGGACCCCAGTGTATGAGGAGGCTCTTGGCCCTCATATTACCTCTGAACTGGGGCGAGGGACTGTTATGTAGGGACACTCCACTCCAGAGGAGTGGGATGGAAGGGTTAGGGGGTTAAAAAAAAAGAAGCAAAGAAATGTGAAGTTTCAGCCTTTTGCTACCAATTGTCATAAACTGTTTAGGATAATTAAGAAATGTTAACTAATAGTCATGCAAGCTTGTCATTTTGTTAGTTACTATGACAGTCTGTTATTGTTATTTTCTAAGCTAATCAGAAATGAAGTTGCTAAGAGACAAGCAACATTTGCTTATCTAAATATAAGAGATAGATAGGGAGGCTTCAAAAACCTCAAGAGATCTGCAGAATGTGGCATTCAAAGATGTTTTCTTAACTTTAGATTTTTTGATATTGAGACATGTCAGCTCCTGACAGCACCCGTTATTCTACTCCAAGTAGAAGATGAGCATCGAAGAATCTCCAGTGGGAGATGATTGTATTAGTGGCAAGCCTATCTCTTGGCAAGAAAAACCCATTGCTTCAACTGTAGACAGAATGCTGTCCAAAAAGGACAAAACTTGGAAGCAGGTAAGTCAACAGCCTAGCTCTGTCAAGACAGGGTAGGTAAGTCCTTCATAATTCCTGCTCTACAATCAATGTCTGTCAGAGAAACGGGGCCAAACGGCTGAAGATTGATGCTGTAATGTATGAAGAGAAAATGGGAACTGTCCAGGCAGCCACTGGTATGTCATTTCTTAGTTTTGGAAGATGTGGGCCCTGCACTTCCTATATAAGCAGATATATTTATCCCTCTTGGGTCTCTGAGGTGGTTGAAGAATAGATAGCGAGAGTCTCATAGTTAAATTTTGAGTCGTTTAGGAATCAAGAGGGTGTTCTTGATCTAAGAAGATATTTTTAAAATTGTCATACAAGTTAGTACGAAAGCTGAGTTAGATATAGAACTTTAAACTCAAGGAGATGGTTAGATAGTAGAATGTTAAAGTCAGGTGCCAAATACATATGGACTGGACATTGGGAATGTATGCTAAGCCATATAACTCTCATAATTGTGGCCTATTTATTTCTGTTGGTTTTGTATTGTATTTATTGTTATAAGAGAAAAACCATTTGTTGAACTGAAAGGGGGAGCTGTTGGGAGGAAAAAGATATACCTTAAACTTAAAAAAAGGGAAGAGGATGGGTGAGTGAGGGGGAAGAGAGTGGGAGCGTGGGACTGGAGGGGGTAATAGGGAGGAGATGGTGATTGAGATGTAACTTGAAGAAATAAAAAATAAATAAATAAATAAATAAATTTTTAAAAAGAGAGGGAGGAGGAATGGTGAGACCCAGAGGGGGTAAGATCAGTATATGAAGATCAACAGAACCAACCAACCTAGGCCCCTAGAAGCTTACAGAGACTGAAACAATAACCAAAATAAGAAGAAAAAAAGCTTAGACTTGACCTAGTCCTCCCTATACAAATATAGATGATAGGCAACTTTGTAGTCATACAGATCTCTTAGTAAGTGGGGGGTGAGCACTCTCAGTGATGGACTTTGTTACCTTTTAGTGCAACACTCTACCTTAACTGAGTTGCCATTTCCAGACCCAGAGCAAGAGGAAGCTCTTAGCCCTCATATGACTGATGAACTGGGTGTGGGGGCTGATACGTAAGGGATATCTCCACACTGGAGGTGAAGGATAGATGGGGAAGGGAGTAGAGGGTGGGAAGGTGGAACTGGGAAGGGAGGAGGGAGGGGGCTGTGATCAAGATGCAATTTGAATTAATAAATAAATGTTAAAAAATTTTTAAAAAGAAAAATTATAAGAATCACATATACAAATGCAAATGAACTACGTATGTGTAATAATAAACAAAATAACCTTAAATTTCTATCAAAATACATTAAAGCAAAATTTAAACAAAATAACCTTAAATTTCTATCAATATCATAGAGAGTGGTATTTATATCTTTTGGCAATCAAAATACATTAAAGCAAGATTTAAACAAAATCATCTTAAATTTCTACCAATATCTATCAATATAGACAAAATAACCTTAAATTTCTAATAATATAAATTTCTACCAATATAAACAAAATAATCTTAAATTTCTATCAATATAAACAAAATAACCTTAAATTTCTATCAATATAAACAAAATAACTTTAACTTTCTAGCAATATATACATTAAAGCAACATTTTTAAGATAAAAGAGGAATAAAGAGATCACTAAATCCAACCCTTATTTTATTTTCTCCCTGATCATATCCAATAACAACTTATAACCAATCATCCTAGATGACAATAAACAATCACAACACATAACACATCAAACAACAAAAAACTTTCACCCCACCTCTTGGGAATGGAGGTGAAAATATTTTTTTGGATACCCTATACAAAATTGAGATATTGGCCAGTTCCCAGGAACGCTAACTATAACTTTGCTGTCCAGTCTCTGTGTCATCAATCATTTTGGTATAGACCTTTTGAAATTGATTTCCATGCAAATTTTTGAGAAAAATAGTGACTGAGGCAGTCTGCAAGGCTGAATCACCTGACCTACTTGCTTTATCTTTATTGTTACCCAGTCTTTGGTTCTGAAAATAAATTTCTGCTCTAAGTTTGAGCAGGTGAAATATATCTATCAACTTTTTAAGTCTATTTGAAGAATAATCTCCAGCCATATTGGATGAAAGAATGGAATATCAAGAGGACCAGATAGTGAATAAGATACACTTGCTACATGAAGACATTCATGTCTCAGCTAAAAGGAGATTTTCCCTGGTCAGGTCTAATCTTTATAAGTTTTGTTGGTAACCATATTTTTTCATTTCCTATAGACACATAAGAATAACCATGTCTCCATCTTAGAACTATTGCAGGGCAGGTTCCCATTCTAATGTCAATATATCTTTATAGTATATTGAATGATTTAGTTCTTCAGTTTTTTTCTATAACCCAGTGTCTCTCAGCTGCAGTTGTTCCTTTTTTACCAACATTTAGGAAATTTAATGTCATCAAGGCATTGTTTAATATGCCCCTGGGAATTTTTAATAAGCATCCCTTTTTGTTTAATAAGCATTTCTTTTTAAAGGTATGTTTAGCTCTTTTTACAATTGCTTGCCCTGTAAGATTGTGTGGTATACAAGTAATGTGCTTTATATTTTAATGTGCAAAGAATTGCTTCATTTTACTGGATATGTATGTAGAAGCATTATTAGTCTTAATTTGTGCAGGTATTCCCATAATTGCCATTATTTCCAATAAATGTGTAATAACTCAATCAGCCTTTTTAGAACTTAAAACAGTTGTTCATTGAAACCCCGAGTATGTGTCAATGGTATGGTGTATATACCTTTGTTTTCCAAATTCTGCAAAATGAAACACATCCATTTCCCAAATTTCATTCTTTTTAGTACCACTAAGGTTACTTCCAGCAGGTAATGGAGTTTAGTTATACATAGAACACATAGGACTTTCTTTTACTATTTCTTTGGCTTGTTGCCAAGTGATAGAGACTTTTTTCTTTAAACCTGAGCTGTTAACATGATGTTTCTAATGAAATTTTGAGGCTTCTAACACATTTACTATTAGTAATTGATCAATTTCCTCATTTCCTAGTGCCAATGGACCTTTCAAACTTGTATAAGACCAAATATGAGCAATATATACTGGATTGTTTCTACTTCTGGTGATCTGTTGCAATGGCATAAATAATGAAGTTAATTTTGAGTTATAAGGAATAAATTCAGCAGTTTCTATATGTATATCATGTTGATAAAGGACTAAACCTTTGAAACTGTAAGATGGACATTGACCAGGTCCCATAACCATATTCCCAGAGAGTGGCCACTAATTACATTAGTCAGATGCTTATAAAGGCAAAACCCACCATTCTACCTGGAATCTATGCTCTTTGTGGCCTTTGCCTCTGTGAGTAGTGCAGATCCTGTAGATGAGACTTCTGGCTCTTGGGCCTGTATTGGAGTTCTTTTTTCCTTCTTTTATTAAAAATAGCTTTTTTCTCATACAATATATCTTGATCATACTTTACTCCCCACCTCCTCTCCCATCCGGACCCATTCCCTTTCAGTCTCTTAAAAAAATACAGGCTTCTAAGAGATAACAACAAAATATAACAAAATAAAATATAATAAGATAAAACAAAAACCGTTACATTGAGGCTGGACAAGGCAACCCAGTGGAACGAAAAGAGCTCCAAGATAAGGCACAAGAATGAGAGATCCATTCATTTACATACTTAAGAGTTCCATAAAAATATTAAGCTGAAAGTTATTATATATACACAGAGGACCTGGTGCTGACCCACATAGTCCCTGTGCAAGTTGCATCACCCTCTGTGAGTTCATATAATTTTTGCTAAGTTGATCCAGAGGGCCTTGTTTTCCTGGTATCCTCCATTCCCTCTGGCTCTTACACTTTTTCTGCCTTCTCTTCCATTGGGTTCCCTGAGCTCTGAGGGGAGGGATTTGATGAAGATATCCCATTGAGAGCTATGTGTTCCAAGGACTTTCTGTATAATGCCTGGCTGTGGGCCTCTCTATTTGTTCCTGTCTGATGCAGGAGGAAGTTTCTCTGATGAAAGTTGAGTAAGGCACTGATTTATGAGTATAGCTGAATATCAGTAGCAGCCATTATTTCATTGACACTTTTTTAAGACCAGTAGGGTTTAGTTTTACTCTAGGTTCCTGGGCTATCTCGTCTCTGGGTCATGGTTTGTTGGACCTACGGGCCTAAATCAACCGGATTGGGGCCTACAGACTCTGCCCAAGCCAGACTTGATTTTGGAGACCTGTCTCAAAAATGCAGAGGTCCAGACACTTCGGTACTAGAATGATTCAGCGTAGTCCATTCTGGTGTTAACCCTGCCTGACTATAGCCACGCTCATTTAGTTTATTGGCCCTCTCTATACCTTATCTCTTACTTCACCACCTATGTAACCTCACACTACTCCTTCACCCTGCCCCCCTTTTTTACCCTATAAAGGAAACTGCCCGTAACAATAAAAACGAGATCCTGTCTCAATAGTCTCCCAACTCAGTGTGTTCTCTGCCGGGTATGGTAGGAGGTCTGGGTCATTGACACTCACCATCCTGCTCAGCCCCAGAGTGAGGGCCGGCTGGTTCAGCGCTTTGCTCCTTCACCCAAACTGTTGGGAGAGACCCAGCAGTGGTTACCCAAACAGTATCAAGTATGGGTTCTGTCTCATGGAGTAGGCCTTAAGTCAAATCAGACATTGGTTGGCTACTCCCAGGAATTTTTTTGCTACCACTGCCCTAGCATATCTTTCAGGCAGGACAGACTCTTGATCAAAGGTTTTGTGGCTGGATTGGTGTTTACACTTGTCTTCTGGTAGCCTGCAGAGTACCTTTCTGCACCAAAGACACTAGAATGTAGGGGTGAAAGTTCCATGTAGGCACCAGCTTGAGTTATCCATGTTCAATAAGTTGTGAGGATATTGTCCTGAACAATGGGACCCACTGTCAGTTTGTGGAGAGTAACCCATTCTCTCGGCAACACCCTGGGTTGTGTGGGGATTTCCACAGTACTCAACTGAATGCAACCCAGTCCTGGAACTAGAAACTTCATTTGGTGACAAGAGATGGCAGTTGGGACTCTTTCTTCTCCATTATTAGAAGATCTCATTAGGGCTGCCTTCACCTATTTTAGGAAGCTTCCACTGTACTAGGTTTCCATATCATCCCTGAAATGTCCCTCAATTGAAGCTGTATCTCCCTACATTCCCTTTCTTAATCCTATCTCCCCTTATGATCTCCCCTCTCCACCTGATCCTCCAATTCCTGTCCCCCCAGTTCGTCCATAAAATTTATTCTAAATTCCCTATTGAGGCCCTCCCAGTTCCCTCCTCTATACCCAACCTTTCTGGGTCTACAGACTGTAGATTGGTTATCATTTATTTAATGACTAGTAGCCATATATAAGTGAATAGATACCATGTTTGTCTTTCTGGTTCTGGGTTACCTCACTTAGGATGATTTTTTTTTTCTAGTTTCATCCATTTGCCTACAAATTTCACAACACAATTTTTTTAACAGCTGAGTAATACATCACGGTATAAATGCACCATAAATGTACCATACTTGAGACTTTATCCACTCTTCTGTTGAGGGACATCTAGGCTGTTTCAATTTCTGGCTATCATGAATAGAGTAGCAATGGACATGGTTGAGAAAGTTTTATTTATTTATTTGTTTGTTTGTTTGTTTGTTTGTTTATTTATTTATTTATTATGTATACAGTATTTGCTCTACACATATTTCCCCGGGCAGATCTCAATGTAAATGGCTGTGAGCCACCATGTGGTTGCTGGGAATTGAACTCAGGACCTTGGGAAGAACAGCCAGTGCTCTTAATCTCTGAGCCACCTCTCCAGCCCGAGAAAGTTTTTTCATAAACCTAGTTTGGGGTCTGAATAAATCTGTCAGGACAATCTATCTCTCCCAGGCATCTATTCCTTCACCTTCACTTTCCTTTCTCCTCATACCTTTCTCCTTTTTGTTTAGACTTTGAGGCCCATCCTGGTAGCATAGTCCTTTAATAACACAAAAGGTTCTCTATTTGGTGGCCATGATTATCCAGCACCTTTGCTGAATCTCTTCAAGGCCACTCAACTGGTAGACCTGCCCATTCATCATTTTCTTGAACTTCTCTCCTCCATCATCTCTCCTTTTCTTATAAAATAATGTACATTTCTCTTCTCCACACCTCTCTGTTTTGTTCTGACATAGTCTGACCTCCAGATAAGAAGCTAATACTCTATCTGAGAAGACTACACATCCAACACAGCCAAATGTCAGGACTTTACTTAGAAGTGCCCTGGTTAGATCTCGAAAGTTCATCCTGAGTGAGCTAACCCAGACTCAGAAGGATGCACATGGCATCTACTCACCTATAATCAGATTTTAGCCATATAGTACAGGATAACTATACTACAACCAATGCAACAAAGGGAACAAGAACATAGACTTTGTTACCTGTCAATGAGACACTTTGCCCTAGTGGTGCTGCCTTGTAGGTCCCCAGTGTATGAGGAGGCTCTTGGCCCTCATATGACTGCTGAACTGGGGTGGGACTGATGTGTAGGGACACTCCACTCTGGAGGAATGGGATGGAAGGGAGAGGGGGTAGAGGGTGGGAGGGCAGGACTAGGAAGGGTGGAAAGAGGGCACTGTGATGGAGATGTAACCTGAAGTAATAAATAAACATAAAAAAAGAGTGCCCCAGTCTCCGGCCCCTGAATCTAATATACACCACATATGGAAAACGGGGACACTGGAATGTAGATTGTCCATTGGAACTTCTGAGGCTCCTCTAGACATCACTTCCCACTGTCTACCCATAGTGTTAGTACAATAAGGAGGCTCAAGATCAACACTCCTGGCAGTGGCATCTGCCAGCTTGTCTGAACTCAGGGTGATAAGGGACAGTGGCAGAGAGACAAGTCTTTTTTGTCCTGCACACAGGCGTTTCCTTTTTTTTTTTGCCAACTAAATGACAGTGAGACATGTTCCCTTCCCCTTTCTTTAATTATTGGAGTATCTTGAGTCCCCATATATCCCAGAAGCACCTCTTCACTCTATCAATTTGGATCCTTATTTCTAACACATTCATTAACAGTTATGGCAAATTGCCCTATACCTCTCCTAGGACAAGAACTCTCCACCAAATTGAAAGCCTTTATTCACATATTGGTCCCTTAAAAACAACTTCCGTCTTTCTCTTAACAATGGAACCAGACTCAGGTGGTAAAATATCATCTAAAACCCTTCTTATCCTATGTTAATAGTGTCTGTTGTCCCTACATCATGGGACACTGCTAATCCTTCCAAAGCCTACTATCATTCTCCTGTTCTTGTCTCCCTGAAAGACCCTTCCTCCTACATAACACAAGTACAATACTCCCTATCCACAAAACACAGAGAGGCCTAATACTACCCCCGTCCGAATTCAACAACTCTTTCAGACAGGACTCCTAATTCCCACACACTCCCCACATAACACACCTATCCTGAGGGTAAAGGAAACAAAAACAAAACCAACAAAAGCAAAAACAAACTACTGGGTTCTTTTTCCCAGTCCAAGACTTTAGAAAAATCAACAAATGTGTAGTCCTCACCTTCCCAGTAGTCTCCAACCCTCCCTTCATTCATCTCTCCTTTCATCCATCCATCTCAGCATGGCCTGTTTTTTGACCTTTTACTTAAAAGATGCCCTTTTTTTTTTTTTTTTTACTATATTGGACAGTCCTACCCCAGGACTTCCAGTACATCCCCCACTTCTTTGGTCAAGTCCTGCAAAATGACCTAGCTTCTCTGACATTTCTCCTAGTTTCCTTCTGCAATATGTGTATGACCTTATCCTCTGCAACCCAACCCACCAGGACAAGCTCTGCCAATCCACAATCCCCAGTGCTCTGGGTTCCTGGGGCTATCAGGTGTCCAGAGAGAAGGTCTATATCTATACTGTTCACTACCTAGGCTACTTTCTCTACTTTAGGAGCCATTCCATCCCCACTTCTTGGACTCAGGAGTAGTTTACCCTGAATCCAAGACAAATAGAGACCTCATGGCTTTGCTGGGCCTTTTAAACTTTTTCCATATCTGGATTCCTAATTTCTCACATATAACAGACTCCCTCTATAAGGCCACTAAGCATCGCATAGAGGAATCTCTCTTGTCTCCACAGACTCAACAGAGATCCATAAATCAGCTTAAATCCTCCCATTTCTGGTCCTCTACCCTGAGCTCTTGGACATCCTCTTTCTTTCTTTTCCTTCACTCTAAACAGGGACAAGAGCTAACAGTTCTTTGTCAAAAGGCAGAAGTTACTTATTCTCCTGTAGCTCAGTTGTAAAAGAAACTGGATATGATCACAAAAGGCTAGCCCCCATGCTTACAAAGCTTCACTGCCACTGCACTCCCAATTCCAGAAGCTAACAAAATATTTCTCTACAGCCCATTCCACATATTCAATTCACATTCATTCAGGGATCTCAGAGTCATCAAGCCTTCCTCTCCTTACTCTGATCCTGGGTACAGATCCTCCACCCCTTTCTTGTGGACATCAACCTCATCTTTGAACCCTCCCTTACACTCAACTCAGTTACTGTTTTATCTGCCACTTCTTCAGTCATTCCTTCCCTGAGATCCTATATCTCACCATGAATCCGTTCTCACATATTGTTGATTATCCTTCCCCACAGACCATGGACTGGTTTGTAGATGGCAGTTTCAACAACAACAACAACGACAAAACTCTCCTGTGCAGTTAGATATGCCATTATTCAATAACGGCCTCGCTTCCCACCTCACACAATTCTCATTTAAAGCCAAGCCCCTTTCTCTCCATACTACTTCTCCATAGGCAGAACTGACAGCTCTAACAAGGGTCCCAACCCTATCAAAAAATAAACGGGTTAACATTTATACTGACTCCAAGTATACAAACAGTTGTCAATTCTAATATCCTAATCTGAAGACAGAGATTCCTAACACAAAGAAGAACAGCCGTTACCAATACCACTCAGAAGCTGCTAGAAGAAGTATTGCTATCTGCCATGGTCTCAATAATACACTGCAGGGGAATAATATAGTAGATAAATTGGCCATGAAAGCTGCTCTCACACACCTGTATCTCATGAAGTAGAAAGGACCAGAAACCCATCTTCCCTATATAATGATGACACATACATTAAGACCCAAACTCCTCTTTCCCTTCCTCACACCCAAAGTTCTTACCTACTTCCCCTCTCTATTCCACCCAGACTCTGCTCACATTCCTCAATTACTTTTTAGCCCTTTGAGGGATAAGGCTTTTCTTCATCAGCTCTCCCAAACTTGTCACATCTGCTTGTGGACTAACCTTCAGCACATCACCCTTCCTCACTTACCAAATGATAGAACCTCTACCTGCCCCCAACTGGCAAACTGACTGCACGAATACTAAGCCTCCAGGAAAGACACACAAATAGCTCTTGGGTCTGACGCTTTCTAAAATTGAGTGTTGGCTTTTGCTATTTCCAACAGAAGAACCTCCACCATCACCCAAGTCTTCTCTGAGATTATTTCACACTTTGGCCTCCCAACCTCCAGCCAATCTGACAACAGTCCAAAACTCAGTTCTGTAACCGATCTTTTAAATTATTATTTATTTAACTCTTATTTATTTATTACTAAATTCACTTATAACAAACACCAGCAATTTCTTAACTATTAATCCTATAAATTCCTACAACCCCTTTAACCTATCCACTAAACCTATTGATAATCATAACAACTACTTTCATACCCTTTTAGAATGATACAGTCTCTGGGGCAGGTCCTCAGTCGTCAGGAAACCAGTCTCGGGGGTAGACTCTTTAACGCACTTAGCAGTCCTTTTTCTGGAATAGCTCAGACGCAGGTTCGTCAGGGTAAATTTGCTATCGAAGTCTCACTTTAAATAAGGCTTGAGGCTTTCTTCTCTCTGGGAGACCTCAGCGTCTGTAGGCCACCTTACTTCCTTCGTATCAGCAACTCTGCCGTTCTGCCTCAGTCTTTAAAGCTGGCCACAGTTCCGTTCAGGCCACTGTTCGGACAGGTCAAACCCCTCTAGGCAAAAGCTGAGCCACAGGGTTTAGTCCTTGGCCTTTTGCTGTCTTGCCGAGGCTTTCTCTGCTCACCAGCTTCCTTCTGCCTCAGGGAGATCTGGCCATTGGTCTACCAGAACTTTCTCCAGCAGGACTCTCGGAGCTCTCTCATATCAGGAGCCCTTAGCATGCACCTCTCTGGCGTCATCCACTTGTCCTTAAATAGGATCACTCCTTGCTTCAGCTTAATTTGGGCTCTGCCCACTTAGCAGTTGAAAGCAAT
>CAJQZJ010000029.1:11863-30238 GCA_907164525.1 Lophiomys imhausi
AAAAAAAAAAAAAAAAATGCAATTTGCAGCAAAATGGATGGAACAAGAGAAGCTCATCCCAAGTGAGCTAACCCAGACTCAGAAGGATGCACATGACATCTATTCACTTATAGTAGGATTTTAGCTTTATAATACAGGATATCTATACTACAACCAACGCACCAAAGGGAGCATGGACATAGACTTTTAATTTTTTTTTTTTTGTTGTTTGTTTTTGTTTGTTGGTTGGTTGGTTGGTTTGTTGTTTTTTTAGTTTTTCCTCCCTAGCAATGAGACACTTTACACTGGTGGTACTGCCTTGTAGGCCCCCAGTGTATGAATAGGCTCTTGGCCCTCATATGACTTCTGATCTGGGGCGAGGGAATGTTATGTAGGGACACTTCACTCCAGAGGAGTGGTATGGAAGGGTTAGAGGGTAGAGGATGGGAGGGTGGGGCTGGGATGAGTGGAAAGAAGACCATATGATGGAGATGTAACCTGAAGCAACAAATAAATAAATTTATTAAAAAAAAAAGAAAGCGAGCTAGGAGAAGTACCAAGGATTCTGTATTTCAAACAGAGAAGACTCTATAGCACTGGACAGTATCTCACCTGGAGTCAATCCTGGAGACTCAGGATCTGCTATTTGGAGGCATTTAGGGACTTTGTGGCATATGCATTTATTCTATGACAGTTAATTTTAGATTAAATGATATTATTAAGGTTCAGAGGGACATTTTTTTTGAAAATCTGGAATAGAAATTGCTCTGGGAACATATCTTTGGATTCTGGTAAGAGCAGAAATGAATCTTTACCTTGGTCAGATATAGAAAGTATTCTGTTTTCCTATCCTGGTCCAGTTAAACTTCATGCATAAGCTAAATCTTGTGTCCAAAATGTCAAGATTCCAGTTTCCTGTAAAATAGGATGATAATCCTTTGAAGTGGTACCCATAAGCTTTCACACTGGCCCTCATTTTCTGACCTGGACATCCAGAATTCAGTTTCTTGAAAGACCACCTATCTAGATTATTTTGATTATAATTTGAGTAAATTAAACTGAGGACTAGAATTTTAGTACTGTATAAATGAACAAATATAATGTTTTAGAAAAAGAAAAATGGGAAATTAATTAAAAGATGACTCAAATTCTAGGATGTTTGAATTGAGTTGCTTTCTAGTGGATAAAACATACACAAATTATAAAATATACTATGCAAAAGGAAATATCCAGGCATAATGGTTCACACATATGGTCACAGCCTTTTGGTAGTTGGAGTAGAAGGATTACCACAAATTAAATTCTTACTTGAGAGAGAAATTCTAAGAAAAAGTGTTCTCTGAGGTATTCTGGATTGCTAAAATAGAAGTGTATTTTTTTAAGACAAAGTGGTAGTCTCTGAAGTTAATAACCTATTAAAAAGAACTACCACATCTACTAAGCACTGTGAATTTCACTTATAGCATGCACTTGCTTATATATGCACCCTAGCAGTTCTACCATGCAGCATTTCTCAAACATGTTCCACAGAGAAGGAATCTAAGGCTCTTAACACTTCATAACTTTCTGAAGATCACATGGGTAGTAAATGATCTTTTAAAGGAGGAGAGAATTGGTCTGAGTTCATCAAGGCTCATAGTTCCATGCATTATATCCTCAGGCATCTCTTCTGCCTGTTAATTTCTCATGACCCCCTAATGTGTCTCAGGTAACAAGAAAAGGGTCTATGACCAAGTTATTAAATTATATCTAAGTTAAAAAGGTAACTGCCATAATGTGGATCTTTACTGTTACCCAAAAGTTTCAGTGAGGAAGACAATTCTCAATACAACAGTGTTATGGTGGGAATTTTGTTAGATGATTAGATTAGAATCCATTTATAAACTTGGAGTTTACTGAGCTCTGGAAAGATGTCCAAAACTTTCAGTGGTAGCCTGTCTAATAGTAGATCATTGAAAGCATGTTTTTGATAAATTGAAGGTTATATTTTTCTCTCCTATTACTTATTCTTCTCACTTTCTTTATTTCCTAGCCACCACTAAGTCAACTACTCTATTCTATCATGTACTTCTTGCCATAGTGTTTGTTCTGCCTCACTCCAGTCCAATAAGGATGGGCCAAGTGACTATGATGACTAATCTTGTCTGTAAACTTAACTGGATCTGGAATCAATTGAAAGACTAGCTGCCAAGTATTCCTGTGAGTGATTTTCTTGGTCTTTCTTTCTCTTCATTATTTGCAGAGCAAAGGATTTACTTTAAATATGCTACTTTCCAATGGCAACCCAGAATAAAAAGGACATGGTAAAAGAAAACTTTGCTTAGCTTTTTTTTTTTTGCCTTCATTCTTGCTGGTAAGTTCATCTATCCCTTTGTTGTCATTGCTCCATTTCTTCATTGATGTCTGAATGAGCATCTTTAGGCATTAAACATAAACTACAGACCAGTATCTCTGCAAGAGTCTTCTGTGCATTTAGCACCAGATTGGGAATGCTGAGACACTCAGACTTATGAACTGAGCAAATATAAGATTTTTTGATTTTTCTACTGTGAACCAGCATTTTTGGAGTACCCAGGCTATATCATATAAGTCAATTTAATAAATCTCCTATGTAATATATGTTCATCTTACCTGTTTTATTCCTCTAAAGAACACTGGCTAACATACTAACCATGAAACAAAATCTCTGAGTCAAAATAAATATTTCCTTTTTACAATTTGATTATTTAGACATTTGGTTACAGCAACAGACATCTGGCTATCAAGGTGACAGTGAAAATAAGGTATATTTTGGTGGCTATATGTACTCTTTTCTAAATCCTCGTACTCTGAGCCCTTAAGAGTTGACCAGATGGGAGTAGCTCTTTTTAAGTCACACAAATCCTAGCATTCCCTTTTATCCAACTCAGGAATCTGAAGTGCTGCCATATAATCATATGTGGCCTCCTCTGAAATGCTATATACTGCCCTCTGCAAAAAAAAAAATACAGAATCACTCCCTATGAATATAGCCTGTACACTATCTTCACAGGTCCCTTGAATACACTATCCTTCATTCTGGTTCCTTTGTGAGGTAAGTGTTCCCTCTATACAGCAACAAGTTGTATACAGATTTCTCAACTAACTTCAACACACCCATGAAAGTGTTTTACAAATAATCTGAGTAGTGGAGACTGATTTTCCACATAGTCTGGTTTTAAAATGTAGCCTTAATGTCATAGAGTGCTTTCTAAATCATCCTCATATTTGCTGGAAGTTTTACAAGATTTATTAGTTGAAACAAGCCACTGATTACATACACAGATGAATGAGTGCTACCAGGTGGTCTAAGATCAGTGCTTCCCTCATAGAAACATGTTGATACAATAGAAATCACTGTATCACTTACACAGTAAGCAAGCATCTACATGATGCTGTGTCTCTTTATTTAAAACGAATTTTTAAAACGTAGTTCTACTCCAAGGTACAAAATTTTTCCTTGGTGGGCATGTTAGTTCTGCTGATCAAATAAACAATCACAAAACAATAGGACTCTTGGTTACAGTATACTAAAGCTACCTGTACACATTTTCTAGAAGTTCTGTCATATGGCAGGTAGCAGAAGCTCCAGGTAAGATATTTATCAGACTTCAAAAGACAGGAGAAAACACTCAGCCTACAGTGCTTATGAAGGTTATTAAAAGGACACTGCAGGAACTTGCCATTGAGTGAAGAAGACTAAACATCGGAGAGTATTATTTTAAAATTGTATGTGCTCCTTTATTAAAAATCACCTCTCAAATATCAGACACTCAAGAAGACTGAATGATTTTGAGGCCATGCAGGGCTCCTCAGAAGCTCTTCAAATAAGTGACAAGAGTTCTTGCTATAACAAATTATACTTACTTATTACTAGGAAATTACAATGTAATCGTTTATGTGGGGAGAACAAGAATTTTTCTCCACCCTGTCTATGTCTTCTGCAGGGTGATCTATGCCCAAGCTTTCACTTTTGTGCAGCAGCAAAAGTAGTGACTATGTTGGAGACAGAGGAGCTAAAACATGTAAAACATGGAAGCAGCTTGGATTCCTGAGTCACCTGAACATTGTTATCACCTAGAAACTGTTTTAATGAGCAATAACAAAATACAATAGACTGAGTGCTGAAACAGGAAAGATGTACCATCTCACAGTTCTGGAAGATGAAAGTCCAAGATCAAAATGATGGCAGGATTGGTTTTTTTCTGCACCTTTATCCTTGAATGTATTTAACCATATTTTCTCTGTATTCTATGGTTGACCAACAATGTTTATATTCATGCCATAAACTACTACTCTTCTTATAAGGACATCATGAAGAACATATATATATATATATATGACGCTATTTTACCTAATCCCTAATTGCTTCCTTAAAGTTCCTATTACTGGTACAGGTGTATTATAAGATATTGAAAACTAGAAATCACATAGATTTTAGGAAATTGAGGCAAAATGCAGCCTGTAACACACTGAAAACTCAAATAAGATAATGTACACAAAATTCAATGTTTATGCTAATCAATTTACATTTCAGGATCCTTTTATCTCTTCCCTGAATATACTGTTATTTGGAAGATTAAGGGAAGATGGGGCTGGAGAGATGGCTCAACAATTAAGATTACATATTGCTTGTGCAAAGAACCCAGATTCAGTTCCAAGCATCCATGTCAAGTGGCTCACAATTGCTTTTAACTCCAGCTTCAAAAAATCTAACACACTCTCTGGCTTCTGCAGGCACCTTCACTTACATGTACATATTCACATCCATACACATCTAAGATTACTTTCTATTGATTCACCTCCAAGGATAAGATTGAAGTTGCTCTACTAGAGAGTAGAGACATGAAAAAGATATATATCACACACACACACACACACACACACACACATATATCCACGTAACAAAAATTAATGAAAAAGAGGTTATAATTTGATGGAAAGAAAGGAGTAGGATAGGGGAGGATTTGGAGGGAGGAAAGAGACCTAGAAAATGATGTAATTATGCTACAACCTCAAAAATAAAAGAAATAATTTTAAAAGTTATATCAATAAAGACTTTAAAGTTTTATGTATGAACTGATAAATAAAAATGGAATTATGTGTACTGGAAAGAAACCACACACACAGACACACACACACACGCATGCACACAAGCATGCAAATACACAATTACATGTACACATTGTACTAGACAGTTTTATGTCAACTTGACACAATATGAAGTCATCTGAGAGGAGAGAGCCTCAATTAAGAAAATGCCTCCATGATTGGGCTGTACTTAAGCCTATAGTGCATTTTCTTAATTAGTGACTGATGGAGGAGACCCCAGACCACTGTGGGTGGTGCTATCCCTATGTTAATGGTCCTGGGTTCTATAAGAAAACAGGCTGAGAAAGCCATATAGGGCAAGCTAGTAAGCAGCATTCTTACTTGGCCTCTGCATCAGTTCCTGCCTCCAGGTTCCTACACTGCTTGAATTCCTCCTGCCTTGACTTTCTTTGATGATGAACAGTGATGTGGAAGCATAAGCTGAATAATTCCTTTCCTTCCCAAAATTATTTTGGATGATTTTTCATTACAACAATAGGAACCCTAACTAATATAAGTTGATTACAGGAGTGGGGTTTTACTGCAGGATATTTGATCACATTGAGAAGCCTGGGGTAGGAAGGTAGGAAGAATTGTAGAAGCTTGAGACTTTAACCTGGAAAAATCTGTTTCTAATTGTGGTATGGCTCATCTTTTGATACCAGAGCTTTGCTGTAAACAAGTACTTGTGGTATAGCTCAGTCCTACCACACACCTTTAACCAGAAGCTAAATAAAGTCAACCATAGGTCAAGAGGAAGAGCAAGTAACCAGTCCACAGGGAGTGAACACGAATAAACAGATAAGTGGCATTGCTGAGGAAGGTATTTAAGACAGGATGGAGAAAGAGAAAGAGCTTTTGCCTTCGGGGACATTTAGTGAAGTAGGAAGGTCAGCTGGGTGCTTTCTCTTGAGTCTCTGAGCTAGCAGGTGTTCACCCCAGCATCTGGCTCCTGAGTCTTCATTGAGAAAGTCAAATGATTGGGATTTTGGTTTTCAAAACAACAAGGTTTTTCTGTGACAAACTTGACCATGTTTTATGGAGGATTATGGAAGGACTTTGGAACTTTAGGCTAAAAGAATCATTAAGTGTTGAGAGCTCAGTGGACTTTTCTGTTGGAACTGGACCAAACATGACTGGTGTATATATATTAATAATATTATATTTTATTATATTATAACATATATAATATAATTTATCATATATTATATAGTTATATAATTGTATATAATATATAATAATATAATGTATTATGTATGTGTGGGTATATACATATATATGTATGTATGTATGTATGTATATATTTTTAAGTCAATTAAATGATTCCTAATGATATTCTGCCTTACTCATACATTGATGTCTTGCACAACTGTCATGAGAGAAGTGTCATCCAGCAACTGATGGGAGCAGATGACTAGACCCACAGCCAAACACTAGGTGGAGCCAGTGGAGCCCCATAGAAGAAAGGTAGAAAGAATTGTAGAAGCCAGATGGGTCGAGGAAACCACAAGAACACAGCTCACAGAATCAGGGCTTATAGAAGCTCACACAGACTCAAGCTGCAAATAGAAAGCTCATATGGATCTAAGTTAGGTACTCTGCATATGTTAGGCTTGTGTAGCTTCCTTTTTTTGTGGGACTACTAACAGGGAGATGTCTATGGGGCATGTGTATGACACTTTTCCTGCTGTTGGGACCCTTTCCCTCCTACTGGGTTGCCTCATCCAGCCTTGATATGAGAAATTGTGCCCAGTCTTATTATAACTTATTATGCCATGTTTGGTTGATATCCCTAGGAAGACTTTCTTTGAAGAGAAATGGAGGAAGAGATCTGGGACAGAAAGGGGGGAACTTTGAGGAGTGGAGAGTAAGAAAATTGTGATCAGGATTTAATTTAATAAAAAGAATGTTGAGAGCACTGCAGGTGGTGGAGGTATGCCTTATGAAGTTTCAGAGGGAATTTTGGGCCATTTAGGTCAGTAATTTGTGGTATCTGGTCAGCTGGAGCTGAAGAATAAGTTACGATTAACAAGTTCTGATTAACCACTAAGAGAAACTTTTGCTTTGCTTGGACAATGGCTGATGATCAGTTGGTATTGAAGAATCATCTGTGATTAAAAAGTAGGCCAGCATTATTGAGGTGAAGTCTTCTCGGAAAGGATTACTCAGGGCTAGCACACAAAAGTTGAATTCCAGGATGGACAGAGTTGTACCTCCTGTTGGCACCCAAACTTGGTAGTATAAGATTCACAAAGGAGGTACTGGTTTTAAAGGCATGAAGGAATGGAGCACATTTAAGGCTTGGCACTGTCTGATAGGAATGGAGTCTATGAAGAAAGCTCAGGAGAGATTACTGGTGAAAGTGCAGCCCAGTTGCAGCAGAAGACTCCAGCATTCTGGAGATGCCAGCGCCCTGGGTTGACAACCAAAAACAGCAGCAGGTATGGAGTGGAGCCAGCCTGAGCCTAGAAGACAAGCTGTGTGTGCTGCAGAGGGCAGAGATAGAGAAGTGACCCTTGGAGGAACACGTGATCATGAGTGAATCACAGATGTTGGACATTAAATTATTTACACTGTTGGAATGTGTTTTTTTTTTCTTTGTTCAGATTGTAACTGTGACCTGGTTCTTCCTTCCTGAAGTAAAGAAGTATTTAACTTATTTTTGATCTTACAAGATCCCACAGTTGAGAGACTGAATTTTTTTTAAATACTTTATTTTTTTTCTTCAAGTTACATCTCAGTCACAAACCCCTCCCTATTCCCCCTTCCTATCCTGCCCTTCCACCCTCTTCCCCCCAGAAGTTTCCCCTTTCAGTCCAACATATGGTTCCTTCTCTTATAACAGTAAGTATTATACAAAACAACAGATATAAATATGCCACATTTGTGAGAGTTAAATGGCCCAGTATACCTTCCCAATGTCCACTTTATACACATTTGGCCCCTGACTTTAACATTCTACTATCTAACCATCTCCATGAGTTTAAAGGTCTATATCTGACTCAACATTCATACTAACTTGTAACACACTTTTAAGAGTATCTTCTTAGATATATAACACCATCTTGATTCCTAAACAACTCAAAATTTAACTATGAGACTCTAGCTGTCTATTCTTCAACCACCTCAGAGACCTGAGAGGGATAAATATATCTGCTTATATAGGAAGTGCAGGGCCTGCAGCTTCCAAAACTAAGAAAGGACATACCAATGACTGCCTGGACAGTTCCCATTTTCTCTCCATACATTCCTGCATCAGTCTTCAGCCTTTGGGTCCTGTTTCTCTGACAGACATTTGTTGTAGAGCCGGGATTATGAAGGACTTACCTACCCTGTCTTGGCAGAGTTAGGCTGTCGACTTCCCTGCTACCAAGTTTTGTTCTTTTTGGACAGCAGTCTGTCTGCAGTTGGTGCAAGGGGTTTTTTCATGCCAAGAGATAGGCTTGCCACTAATTCAACCATCTTATAGTGGAGGTTCTTCGATGTTTATCTTCTACTTGGAGTAGAATAGGGGGTGCTGTCAGGTGCTGATATGTCTCGATATCAAAAAAAAGAAAATCTTAATTTAAGTTAACATCTTTGAATGCCGTATTCTGCAGATCTCTTGGGGTTTTTGAAGATGCCTTATCCATCTCTTGTATTTAGATAAGCAAATGTTGCTTGTCTCTTAGCAACTTGATTACTGGGTAGTTTAGAGAATATCTGTGATAGACTGTCATAGTAGCTAACAAAGTGACATGTTTGCATGACTAGGAGTTTGTTTTACTTAACTATCCTAGACCGTTTAGACGGTTGGTATCAAGAGGCCAGAGCTTCACATTTTATTTTTAAGTATCTCTAGGTATGATACCATTAGGAAGCATTACCTTTAATTTTGTGTCAGTATACAAAGATCTATTCAATTGTGGTTAAATATACTCTTAATTATGTATCAATATACAAAGGTCAATGCCTATGTAGCCCAATACAATCTTAATATTACGTCCATATACAAGGGTCAATACCATTGTGGCCAACTATAATCTTAATTTTGTATCAATATACAAAGATCAATACCGATGTAATCCAATACGATCATATTTTTGCACATTAAACAATGGTCAATACCACTTTAGCCTAATAAACTACTAATTTCGTATCAATATACAAAGGTATAAGGGCATATTCAATAATCTGCCCATTCTTCTTGGACCTTCCTGTGCTATGTCTATATCTCATTTTTCTCAAGCCTATGCACTCCTACATAGGAGAGGAAGAAGGATACAGAAAAGGAAAAGTAGGAAGTCCCTGGGGCTAACCTCCAAAACCCATTAAACAGGATCATTTATCAGCTTGTAATCTCTTCCCCTAAATATCGGAGTTTTCAGTTATCCTTCAAATAACCAAAAAGAAGGGTGGAGAAACACCCTCCCCACCCTCTGGGCATGGGACATCGCTCTCTTAAAGTGACTTCCTGCTGATTTGGGTCGTAGTAGACCTGTTTGGGGCCTGAACCCAAATGGAAAAAATGGTTAAAAATGTTAGTACACTCCTTTTATGTTCAGTCCTTCTGTTCTCAGCTGTTTAGATGACCTAAGGGGTTTGTAGGCAGAAGCTGATCTTGCAGGCTTCACTGAGGTTCCTGCCAGGGCATTGTGTAGAGCTGAAGGGTCCCAGCGACATAGAGACTGAATTTTTAAAGAGATTTTAGATTTCAAAAGAGACTTTGAAAATTTAAGGATATTTAATCTTAGTTTTGAATTTGTAAATTTTTGAGACTTTTTTTAGCTTGTAAAAGGTTTTACAATGTTGTGTTGATAATAACATATGATCTTAGGGATGAATAAGACAGGAAAGATTGTGGCTTAACAGTGATGTGTTGGTGTATCAAATTGACAAGGGTCAGTTCTCTAAGAAAGTAGACAGAGCAAGCCAGTAGCCTGCATTCCTCAATGGCCTGTGCATCAGCTTCTGCCTCCAGGTTCATGCACTGCTTGAGTTCCCATCTTGACTTCCTTTGATGACAAACTGAGATATGGAAGCATAAGTGAAATAAACCCTTTCTTTCCCAAGCTTCTTTTGTCAATGTATTCCACCATAGCAATAGTAATACTAAGAAACACACATATGCTTATTTACTGTTAGAATTGCTCTCAACTTTTCCGACTTAAATGGTACTCAACCTTCCTAATGCTGCCACCATTTAATAGAATTCCTTACGTTGTAGTAGAACCCCAACCACACATTGCTTTTGTTGCTACTTCATTGTAATTTTACTACTGTTAAATCATATTGTAAATGTCTGTGTTTTCCTATGGTATTAGGCAACTGCTGTTAAATGGGCATTTAACTCTCCTGTGCAGGTAGAGAAACACTATCCTTTCTTTTTGCTGTTGGTTTTGTAACACAGGGTCTTTCTATACAGATTTGGATATCCTGGAACTTGGTATGTGGACCAGGCTGGCCTCAAACTCCAAGAAATCTGCCTGCCCTTCTCAAGTGCTAGCATTAAAGGCATGTGCCACTATGTCCAGATTGATCTGCTTTCTTTTTTTTTCAGCATTTATTGATTTCTTCAATTTACATCTCAATCACAGTCCCCTCCTTCCTTGCCATTTGGGTCCCATTCTCCCACCCTCTTCTCCCTCACCCTCCTTTCTGTTTTTTGAAAAACTTAAGGGGCATCATTTTCCCCCAATAGTTCCCTCTTTCAGTCCAATGAAAGTCACTTTTTCTTGTAACAAGAAATACAGTACAAAACAATAAGAACAGTTATGCCATAATTATGAAAATTATAAGGTTTAACATACATTCCCAATGTCCTGTCCATACCTATTCAACAACTGATATTAATATTATGTTATCTACCTTGATGAGTTTAAAGTTCTACACCTAACTCAGTTTCTATCCTAACTTGCACTACCAACTTAAAAACATCTTCTTAGACCTCCTTTTAATTCCTAAACAATTTAAAACTTAGCTGTGAGGCTACAACTATCTTGTTTTCAACCACATCAGAGACCTGAGAAGGATAAATATATCTGAATAAACAGGAAGTGCACAGCAAACAACATCCAAAATTAAGAATTGACAGACAACTGGCTGCCCAGACAGTCCCCAATTTCTCATTATAATGTTGGAGCATCTATCTTCAGACTTTTGGCACAGTATCTCTGACAGACATTAATTGTAGAGCAGGAATTATGAAGGACTTGCCTACCCTGTCTTGGCAGAGCTAGGCTGACGACTTATCTGCTTCCATGTTTTGTCCTTTTCAGACAGCAGTCTGTCTACAATTGTTGACCTACTTTTTCTAAATAGTGTTTTGGCTGTGTTTGACAATTTGCACACTCTTATATTAGTAGAAGTCATAGTCTCACTTTCATACATGCATGTATACCCAAATCTATTGATAGTTTTTGTTGCTATTTGGAGATGACTATTTTTTAATTTCTATTAACTTACAAAGAATTGAGTTTCCTTATGAGATTTTCAAATAAAATTTGTTTTTTTTTTGTTATTTCCTCCTGATCTTACCCCTAGTAGCCTTTGTACTTTCATGTCACATGTGCCCTTTTGCCCACTCCTTTTTTTATCAAACAGTTCATTTATTTGCACGTAAAATTTTAACTAGTAACATTTCTCAAATTATACACTTACTATTAGGAGGGGCTTATGAAAATGTCTAAATTTAATGTTAAGTTTTCCTGTATTTTTAGTTAAATTTATTCTAAGGTATTAAAATTTAGATATTTTATATTAGAAGTTATATTTTGTTTACTTTCATACTTTTGGTCCTGACTGAAAACCTTTATAATTTTCTGTATATATCTCATTATTGAGGAAGAATACACTCTTTTATTCATGATAAGTTCCCTTATTGCCTTTGAATTTTATATAGTTATGCATGAATTATGAGTTTTTTCCACATCCTTTTTACTAAGTTTTGCATTAATGCTTTTATTATAATAAACATGAGAATTGATTATAACAGAAAGCCTAGTTTATGTGCCAAATATGAAATAGAAGTTTTTTTAACACTCTCTGAAAAGATAAGTTTTGCTGCAGGTTTCTCCTATATTGCTTTTTTTGTGCACCTTTTTCTCTATTAATTATTGAGAATCATTTTGGGCTTATAGAACTATTATAACATTGTAAAAAAAAGATAAACACATATCCTTAATTATTTTCTCCTATTTCTTAGTAACTTATCTTACATGGTTTGCAAATAAGCATGATGCATTGTTCTAAAAAATGTATATTATCTTATTCACATTTTCTTAATTTTTCACAAAGTTTATTTTTGTGTTTCATATTTTCTGAGAATACAAGGACATTGAACTTTGAGTGATTATGTCTTCTGACCTCGACTGTGCCAGAAATTAAAATAATTCAATGGTAAATTTCTAAATTAATTAATAATTTTAGTTTTTTCTATTAAATAGAATAATATGTCTCTATATTTTCTTGGTTTATTGAGAAAATAAAAAATATTAACAAATCTGAATAGAGTTTCTCCTCACTGATTCATTTATTCACCAAGCATTAGTTGGATATTTTCTCTTTGGAAGGCATTTTGCTACTGGAGTGAGGTGAATTGCAAGGTAAGATACCTAACTGCCCAGAGAATACTAAAGTCTAGAAACAGCTGTTACGTAATAGAGATGGATGGCTTTCAAGACATAATGAATAGAAGAAAAGAAGGGACAAGTGAGAGGTTTAAATTGTCAACATCCAAGTGAAAATATCCAGAGCCAATGAACTTTAGGGCTTTGGGAAACTGCATTTCTTTTGGGGGGGATGAATTTTATATTAAACTACAGAGAGTGTCAGGAGGCAGAGTCTTAGTGAGGAAGAGAAAAGCCTAGAAGAAATATTGCTCTGAGTGGTTCTCTTGAGATTCTGGACAAACCAGAGAAAAATCCCGAATTGCTGCTTGAGTGAACGATGCCTTGGGGTACTGTCTTAGCTCAGATTAAATCAGTGTTTGTAGTAAGTTTTCTATCCTCAAGGGCTACAAAGAAGAAATTCAAGAATCCCTTGGGTTGCTGTCCAAAATTCACAGGTACATTATCACTTTTCCTAGCCTGAGAGAGCCAGGGTGCACTTCATTATAATGAAATGAGCAGCAAGTGATCTTCATTGCCATGTGGACAGAGGGTATTTTTAAAACATGAAAAGAGCAATATGCCTTATTCCACATATATGATATTCTAGAAAGATAAAAGTATGTAGACAGAAAAAAAGGTATTGATTACTTGGAGTTAAAGGAAAATGGAGAAAAGTTAATATATGAAAATCTGAGAAAATTTAAGTTAACTAACCTGCACATGATGGCCATATATGACCTGTAAGAGTAACATGGATATAATTTCAAAATCTCTATACTCAATACACACACACACACACACACACACACACACACACACAAACACACACACACACACACCCTACAAAAAATTATTTAAGGCTCAAGAAATGTATGTGTAAAGAATATGAGGTAGTATATATGGTGATATCACAGTACATATAAAGAACTGCCAGGACTATTCTGACCCTATGATCAGACTTTGGAGTCTCTATTGATGGAAAATGAATGTAGTATATGCTGGATTCCATATTGGAAAACTGAGAGTTGCCATAATTCTGAGTTAGGCAGCCTTGAATCAGAGAAGGAGCAATTCTCAGGCCCAGGTGGGCACAGAAAAGATTCTGAGACCAGTGGCCCTGCCTGTCTGATATCCAGCCTGCACTCGGACCTGTACACCCAAGAGGGAAAAACAGCCGCACCACAAGAGCAAAGGTAAGTGAGATTATTTTTTCCGGAGTTTCCAACATGGCAGCACAGTGTGCACTGTAGTGGAGTGGCAGAGACCTAACCCAGTCACAGCAAAGCAATTAGGAGCCAAGACTGCCTGCAAACAGAGCCCGTGACAGTGTGTTTTCCACAAATACTGGGGTGGGTGGGTCACTCACCCTAGCACCCAAGCATCTGAGGAAGTCAGCAACAGGCACATTGAGGCCGGCATCTGTTGTGGGTGGAGCTCCCTGTCTGCATAGTCAGCCTAGCTGGGGAGCCAGAATGACTGGGTCAGTGAGAGGAGAACACAGACCCAACCACAGCTCTACCTGCCTTTCTGAGGAGAACTGTCAGCTCCCAGGTCCTCAGAGGCTAACCCTCTCCCCACTCCAATCCCCTCTATATTGGTTCAATTGGGTCACAAGCAGTTGAGAAGAGCGGCAGCAACTCTCCTCTCCTAGAGCCAATCAGTCTATTACAGGAACCTGCCCACCATCTGGAGGTAAACACCAGGATCTCAGGATCAGCCAACACCCAGGGCAGGGAGTTTTCCTGAGCACCAAGGTCAGGTAACAAAAGAAATAAACAGATAACACCTGGGTCAATCAGATGACAAAAGGTCAGCTCAAGAACATGGTAAAAAAAAATCAAAACAATAGGATGTCTCCAGATCCTAGCAATAATGCAAGAGACAACTCTGGACAGCTGAACACAATTGAAGCAAAGGAAAATGACATTAATCCTACGCTTATATTAATAAGAGAAGGCCTAAGGGAGGAAATCAAATACCTCAGAGAGCAACAACCAAGTACTGCAAAGGAGGTGATGGAAATGAATAAAGCGCTTAAAGGAATGGAAGACCTGAAAAGGGAAGTTGAAGCAATGAAGAAAATCCAATCTGAGACATCCATAGAACTGGAAAACCTTAAGAAAAGAATCAGAACTGCAGACACTAGCATCACCAACAGAATACAAGACATGGAAGAAAGAATTTCAGGCTCAGAGGATAAAATTGAAGAAATGGATACATCTGTAAAAGAAAATGTCAAATCTAAAAAAGTCCTGACACAAAACCTTCAGGAAATCAAGGACACAATGAAAAGATGAAACCTCAGAATAATAGGAAGAGAAGAAAGATAAGATTCCCACCTCCATGGACCAGAAAATATCTTCAACAAAATCATTGAAGAGAATTTCCCAAATCTAAAAAAGAGATGCCTATAACTGTACAAGAAGCTTACAGAACACCAAATAGATTAGACCAGAAAAGAAAATCTTCCCGCCACATAATAATCAAAACACTAAATGTACAGAACAAAGAAAGAATTTTAAGAGCTGCTAGGGAAAAGGGTCAAATAACATATAATGGCAAGCCTATCAGAATCACACCTGACTTTTCTTCAGAGACTCTAAAAGCCAGAAGGGCCTGGACAGATATCTTGCAGACCCTAAAAAACCACAAATGCCAGGCCAGACTACTATTCCCTGCAAAATTGTCAATCAACATAGATGGAGAAAAGAAGATATTCCATGCCAAAGCTAAATTCAAACAATATCTATACACAAATCCAGCTCTACAGAAGATGTTGGAAGGAAAACTTCAACCAAAAGAGGTTAACTACACAAGAAGTAACAGAAAGCAAATAGCATGCCTACAGCAAAACCAAAAGAAAAGAAGCTCACTCACACACTATTTCCACCAACATCAAGATGGCAGGAAGTAACAATCACTGGTCATTAATATCTCTCAACATCAATGGACTCAATTAGCCAATAAAAAGCACAGGCTAGCAGAATGGATGCGAAAACAGAATCCCACATTCTGCTGCTTACAAGAAACACACCTCCGCAAAAAAGATAGACATTATTTCCAACTAAAGGGCTGGAAAAAGATATACCAAGCAAATGGACCCAAGAAAAAAGCTGGAGTAGCAATTCTAGTATGCAACAAATTGGATTTTCCACCAACATTAATCAAAAGAAATGGGGAAGGACACTATATACTCATCAAAGGAAAAATCCACCAAGATGAAATTTCAATACTAAACATCTATGCCCCAAATGTAAGACCACCCACATTCATTAAAGAAACACTGCTGAAGCTCAAATCCCACATTGAACCTCACACAATAATAGTGGGAGACTTCAACACACCACTCTCACCACTGGACAGATCAACAATGCAGAAACCAAACAGAGAAATAATGAACCTCACAGATGTCATGAATCAAATGGACCTAATTGATATCTACAGAACATTTCACCCAAAAACAAAAGAATACACTTTCTTCTCGGCACCTCACGGAACCTTCTCCAAAATCGACCATATAGTCGGTCACAAAGCAAGCCTCAACATATACAGGAAAATTGAAATCACTCCTTGTAACTTATCAGACCATCACGGAATAAAGCTAGGCTTCAACAACAACAAAAACAACAGAGTGCCTGCAAAAACATGGAAACTGAACAACTCTCTCCTCAATGACCTCTGGGTCAGGGAAGAAATAAAAAAAGAAATTAAAGTCTTCTTAGAACTCAATGAAAATGAAGGCACAACATACCCAAACTTATGGGACACATTGAAAGCAGTGCTAAGAGGAAAGTTTATAGCACTAAGTGCCCTCAAAAAGAAACTGGAGAATTCCTATACTAGCCACCTAAAAGCACACCTGAAAGAACTAGAACAAAAAGAAGCAAACACTCCCAAGAGGAGCAGACGAGAGGAAATTATCAAACTCAGGGCTGAAATCAACAACTTAGAAACAATACAAAGAATCGACAAAACCAAGAGCTGGTTCTTTGAGAAAATCAACAAAATAGACAAGCCCTTAGCTAAACTAACTAAAAGGCAGAGGGAAAATACCAAAATCAACAAAATCAGAAATGAAAAGGGGGAAATAACAACAGACATTGAGGAAATCCAAAGAATCGTTAGGTCCTACTTCAAAAACTTGTACTCCACAAAATTGGAAAATCTAAATGAAATGGACAATTTTCTTGATAGATTCCACCTACCAAGGTTAAATCAAGAACAGGTAAACAAATTAAACAGTCCTATAACCCTTAAGGAAATAGAAGAAGTCATTAGAAGTCTTCCAACCAAAAAAAGCCCAGGCCCAGATGGTTTCAGCACAGAATTCTACCAGACATTCAAAGAAGAGCTAACACCAATATTCTTCAAACTCTTCCACAACATAGAAACAGAAGGAATACTGCCAAACACATTCTATGAGGCCACAGTTACCCTGATACCTAAACCTCACAAAGACCCAATGGAGAAAGAAAATTTCAGACCAATTTCCCTTATGAACATGGATGCAAAGATACTTAATAAAATACTTGCAAACCGGATCCAAGATCGCATCAAAAGTATCATACACCATGATCAAGTAGGCTTCATCCCAGGGATGCAGGGGTGGTTCAACATTAGAAAATCCATCAATGTAATCCACCACATAAACAAGCTGAAAGAAAAGAACCACATGATCATCTCATTGGATGCTGAAAAACTTTTGACAAAATACAGCACCCTTTCATGATAAAAGTCTTAGAGAGATCAGGCATACAAGGAAAGGACCATATTTAAACATAATAAAGGCAATTTACAGCAAGCTAATAGCCAACATCAAACTAAATGGAGAGAAACTTAAAGCATTTCCTCTAAAATCAGGGACAAGGCAAGGCTGCCCACTCTCTCCATATCTCTTCAACATAGTACTTGAAGTTTTAGCTAGAGCAATAAGACAACTAAAAGAGATCAAGGGGATACAAATTGGAAAGGAAGAAGTCAAAGTATCCTTATTTGCAGATGATATGATAGTATACATCAGTGACCCCAAAAATTCCACCAGAGAACTTCTACAGCTGATAAACTCCTTCAGCAAGGTGGCCGGATACAAAATCAATTCAAAAAAATCAGTAACCCTTCTTTACACACAAGATAAATGGGCTGAGAAAGAAATAATGGAATCAACACCCTTCACAATAGCCACAAATAATATAAAATACCTGGGGGTAACTCTAACCAAGCAAGTGAAAGACCTGTATGATAAGAACCAAGTCCCTGAAGAAAGAAATTGAAGAAGATATCAGGAGATGGAAAGATCTCCCTTGTTCATGGATAGGTAGGATCAACATAATAAAAATGGCAATCTTACCAAAAGAAATATACAGATTCAATGCAATTCCTATCCAAATACCAACTCAATTTTTTACAGATATGGAAAAAACAATCCTCAACTTCATATGGAATAACAAAAGACCCAGAATAGCTAAATCAATCATGGACAATAACAGAACATCTGGAGGTATCACCATCCTGGTTTTCAAGCTGTACTACAGGGCAATAGTAATAAAAACAGCATGGTACTGGTATAGAAACAGACCAGTTGACCAATGGAATCGAATTGAAGACCCAGAAATAAACCCACACACCTATGGTCACTTAATTTTTGATAAAGAAGCCAAAAACATACAATGGAAAAAGGAAAGCATCTTCAATAAATGGT